>JBBBDQ010000256.1:2222500-2535000 GCA_037127315.1 Ascarosepion bandense | reverse complement strand
AAAGGGGGATTAGGCAATTGTCGATTGCATGCCTGACAGCGGCTAGCGTCAAAATAGACGAGGTAATGTAATTGGAGTTCTTTATAAATTCTATTTCCAATTGATACGAAAAGTTTTCTATTTTCTGTTTGTATGCGTTTTTATTTTATTTTTTTTTATTTCTTACTCTAACGAGAAAACATTTGAAAGATAACATTTTACGAGCCATAATTATCTAATATTTCTACTGTCATATTGATCGCGATGAAGTCTTGTTAATCATAATGGTAATGGTTATCGATTTTTAACTAAATGTTAATCCAAGTGTTGATATCGGTGTGCATCAAGAGAGAGAATACTCACGAATGTTAATACTAAGATCAAAAACAATAGTTAGAGGAATATGTCTTCTAAAATGGATATTTACATCATTGGACCAGTTTTGAAATATCTTAACAATAGATTCATATAATATCTGGTATTAGCACCGATTATAAATTAATGCGCCTTGTTTATTTAGACGAAATCAGTTACAGAACACACTATAACACTGAAGTATATGCCTATATTTCTGAGTTAAGGTATTGCGATTTTTACACTATTAACATTGTTCAGCAGTCTGTTAAGTACCATACATGGTACACGCTTAGGAGTTCATGTCTCCTTAGAGACATGACTGAGTGGGCAAAAGATTATTCCGCAGTAGGTCACCATTGCTTTCTGTGGTAGATTAGTTGCCAGCCAAGGCTATAGAACCCGATCTGTCCTAATATTTAACCCATAACTGGAGGGAAGGGACGGATTAATAAGTGAATACAAGAAATTCAACCAGAGTTCGAACTCGGCTTCCGGATTTGTCGTCCCACTGTACCACAACGCATATCTATGTTCAGCAGCACTCTACAATATAACAACTACCCTGGGTACATCACAGCAGCTCTGATAACTTGAGATAGAAGGGTGGAAGAAAATAAGAAGAACATTCAGAAATTAGCCTCGGTCTGCGTACCCTATGTGAAGGGATTATCGTCTGCGTACCCTATGTGAAGGGATTATCGTCTGCGTACCCTATGTGAAGGGATTATCGTCTGCGTACCCTATGTGAAGGGATTATCGTCTGCGTACCCTATGTGAAGGGATTATCGTCTGCGTACCCTATGTGAAGGGATTATCGGAAAAAATGCAGAAGGTCTGTGGTTAATATTTTTCAAAAGTAGTCCAGCACTTCGCAAACACTTCTTCCGACGAACATATTCCGTAAAGAAAAACATGATTAAGGATTCTGTGTGCGCCATCCTATGCAGCTGTAGTAAGAATTTTAAAAAAGAAACGGACCACAAAAACACCATAAAGTTGTAACACGGAAGAAAAGGGAAGAGAAAATCAAGCTGACCTGGAAGAAAGAGGAAGATAGCCACCAGAGGAAATAATAGACCGAAAACATCACTGAAAAATGCGAAAATTCAAGGAATCAGTGACTAAAAAATCTCCTAATCGGGTCAAGCATAGAAATAATAATATGTATAAAGTATGAAAAAAATAACAACAAGAAAATTGTAATATGAGCTCTGTTTAAAAAAATATAACTAAGAAATTTGGTTTATATGAACCCAAAATATTCTCAAAGCTTCACATGATCAAATTGATAAAAAGGTTGTTTGAATCCACTGTCTTGACACAAAGAATTTTTAGTTGAAGCAGATTTGAACAAAAATTTCGCGAGTTGAGTGAAAGCAAAATAATGGATACTGAAACATCAAGAAATGACACGACTCGTTGAACTAAAACAATCTGACCTTCTGTACCAAATCAAAGGTTCAGATCCAAATTGCATATACCCGAAAAAGGTATGGGTATTCAACGGCCGAAACGTCGTGAATATAGCAACAAGGAGGAGAAGAACAGTCGAAAAATTTATATATCGTAAATGGTCATAAGACCGATGGATAATGCAAGACTGGATACCAAAAATTATCACTACTCTGAGTAAGGCAATGTCAGCGATTAGGTATTTCTTACGTTGAAAGTGATAACCCTCTGGAATCATTTTTTTATGATTTCAACTCAAGCAAGGCAGAACTGCTACTGCTACACAGTGGGCTATGCTAGGTTAGTGATGAACAAATGTCAGGATCAGTAAGAAAAAGATGAGAATACAGGTGTGAAGAGAGCTGCATGAGAGTAGAGTAGAACGCAGCCTATATACATTGTTTGGTCTTTGTATATGTTAAGCAATTATTTTTGTTCAACGATGGGTACACTTTTTCTGCGGTGATGAGTTCAATTATACACTTATATTTATGGGCATTTTTTCAAACCAGGCCAGACTACAACAGTTATCAATGATAAACCTACATTTTGGGGCCCTGAAAATTTAACAGATATAGTTTCCTTTCCAAATTAGAGCAGTTCATAAATTGCTTGTGGCGTCTTTAACGAATTCATGCAGCTATGGGTTGAGTCACTGCAAGCCTTCAAGAAACTTTTTTTGAAATTTGAACAATTACGAGTATTTGATCGTATTATAAGGTCAATATTATTACCTCAAGACATTAACAAATACCAAAATATCAATTGTTGAAACATTTACTCATTAAAAAATTGCTTCAGCGGCTCTTCTGTGATTAGGAACTCTGAAGCTTAATCTTCCATATTTTCATCGTCTACTCACCACTAATAATTATAGGTTATTACGCAAACGTTCAATTATTATTTTCTACCTGAAACATCATAAGAAAGTCGTACGTATTACGGAATGACTTTCATACAGCTTGTTTTACAAGCACGGCCTGTATTACTCGGCAAGAAAAATTATTTCAAAAATATTGAATATACGAGTGACATTTTGCCTTCGATATATTTGAATATAGTTCAGGAATCATATTAAAGGATAGATTTGAAACTAGTGAGATCATAGAGAGTCATATACTGTAACGTGAAGATTATAACTCTGATCTGAAATAAATCTGTCTGAAAAACCGCTGTTCATAATCTCATTTCAGGCTGAATTAGTTCTTTTGATTTTACAATTGTTCTTTTATTAATTTTGAATTATTGGTTGCGGTATTCAGTGGGGACTGAACTCATTACTTGGTAATCATGTTCAACTAGACTAGCTTTATACACCATCTCCTCAGGCGAAATTTACTGATCTTATTTTACTCATCATAGTTTCAATCGTAAAATAGTCCTTTGCGAAACAAAGACAGGCTTGTTCGAAACTCACATTGATTGGCCCTGTTGGAGTTATATTACAAATATGAAATCATGATTGCTGGTTTCAAGACAAACACTCTCTATTTTTAAGTTTCACGCTGCACAACATGTAATATAACAATCTGGCCCCACCCGAGGAAGGCTGATGCAAGCGAGGGTGTTTCCGGTCGTTGAAAGGAACGGATGTTTGTTTGACCTTATTTCCAGCAGCAGCGGAAATAACTACAGAGGCAAACAGAACAGGTGTCTCTGAGAATTATGTGGGCGTGCGTGGGCGAGGCAAAACCGGAAGAAAAAGTCCCGGTTCTGGAGATTATAAAAAGATCTCGGCGCACGGATTCGCCAGAGTACCAGTAGTAGCAGAGTAGCAGTAGAGAGGAGCGACAGAGATCGGCCGGTGAAGAGAGACACAACAGATACGACGACACTCCCGTCAACCCATTAGAGGCGCGCTCTCTCAATTCTCTGTCCCCTATGCTACACGGTTCATCGTCATTAATAAAAATATAACTTATATTTTTATATATATGCGTGTTTGTTGTTTGTCGATATACAACAGACATTCCTGCTACGAATCACAGTATTTAAAAGTAGATTAAAGTGAGTCCTTTTATATGGAGAGTTCCTTCGAATTTTCTTGTCTTTTATTGCTCTTAATAAATGTTGTCCTGTTATTTCTCTCAAAAACTACCCTGTCATCCATTTCTGTTGGCCCATCAAGTATGTCACACGTTGTTTTTCTCTGTCTCTCTTTCCCTCTATCAGCCTTGTGTCTATCAGATTTTCCAAGCCCTCTTTACTCATTACGTGTCAAAGAAACTTCAGCTGTCTTTTCCTGGTGTTAAGTAGAAGCTTCCTGTTTCGGAAAAGGTTTACCCTAGATTATGCTGGAGAAATATATGTTAAAATAGAGTATGCTAGACTAAGGTTAATTTATAAAATCTTATGCGAGACTAATGTAATTTCACTATAGTTTACGGCTATGACAAATTCTACGTTATGCAAAATCGGTAAAAACAGAGAACCTGAAATCAATAAATAACTGCTGGAGTTATGATTTAGTTCTTTAATATTCCAAAATACAATATTTTCTTAGCATCTCATTTATAATCAACAGGATTATAATTCTAACATTATGAGTACTTTTTAAAGAAAGACATTTCAAGAAACAAAGAAAATAGTTCTGAATTGATCACTATTATTGGTCCCCATACATGTCAGTAAACAGTGAACAACCTCTTCACTGACTAAAAAGTGACGCTATTTCTTTTGATTTTTTTTGTTTTGTTTTTAATCGTTTCACCCTAAGCAAATGACAGTGAGAGAAAAAAAATAACAAGGTACAAAGACGATGTCGAAGAAAGCGAAAGAAATACCTAACCAGTAAGAAGATAAGAAGATAACAATTGTTGTTGCATTTAAACTTTTACAGATTCGAAAAGGAGTTTATTCATCCCAAGCAAGGCGGAACAGCCAATGACATCCAGAGAGCTACATAAGAGAGTAAAAGTTTAGACAGGTGTAGAGTGTAGACGAACCAGTTACGGGGGGGTTTTAGAGAAAGGGCAAGAGAAGATGGGAATACAGGTGGGAAAACAGTTGCAAAGGTCGAGAGAAAAGAAAGCAAGCGGGAAGTTCGAGAAAGGAAACTGATAGATTCAAATGGCGGTTACATTTGAAAATTTCGACAGTAAAGGTTAGAACGTAGTTGCCAGTCTAGTAGCACGAGCAAATTCATATGTATGAGGCACCATTGAAAGAAACTCGTCAGAGTATAATCCATGAAAATATTAGAATAAAAGACGGAGGGAAATTACATGTGGTGATACCGACAGAGCGAAAGAGATGGACCGGATATTTGCACTCTCACAACCAAAAAGCAAATGTCCAAAAGTCGTCGGTGCGCAGCTGGATTCGCGCAGATGTTCCGGTTGAAAACTAAAAATTAATTAAATATTAAATTTTCAGTTCGGAAGCCTACGGGAATTTTATTTATCGGCCAATGGGAAGCGCAGAATAAAATACAAGTGTGGAATCCCAAATGATATACTGTGATTCAAAAAGAAGATATAAAAAGCCGATACAGAAAGCATAGACAGACAGACCGAGGCAGCCAAACAGACTGACTCGAGACAGACGAGAGTAATTAGTATGTCTCTTGACCAAGTCAAGTGGCTTACTATGCTCGTCGCCTTCACCTCCCGTTTCCTTCGACTCTGTCTCAAAGCTACTTACTGTCCTAAGGGGAGGCTACGTCAAAACCATTCCTTACTTACAACGCTCCCACTTTCCTAAGTATTAATTCTCTTTTCGGCATTTTATTGCCATGAACATTTTAACGTCCGTTAGACCTATACTTCAAGTATTACTTTAATTGTAAAAACCTTAATTGATATGTGTATATATAAAATGTTATTTTTCAACTCAGTTTGCTTTTCTTGATTTATAATCATTTTATAACTTATAGTGGGCTATATTCCATTAATCTGCAACAATTAACGAGGCCAAATTCTGTTAATCTGCAACACCATACTACTACCCTTCACTAGAACGGACTATTCACTATAAACTGGAAAAGAATGGATAACCCGCTATAACCAGGCATTGCAACAGTGTTCAATGTAAGGTCTAATGCTAAATATAGAAATATGCATGATGGATTCTGATGTGAAAAGCTTCCTGGCACGACACACTGACTCAAACTTCTCAGCGGTAAATGTAGCTATTGATTCGAACTAGTCGTTTCTTTTCGGGTCGGTTTATAGAGTGAGGCCAAGAAGGCGCAATGTAGTGCTTTCTGGATGACTAGCGCCATCTATACTGATAGAAATTAGAGACGTTTCTCTATAGTGGTTAAAGAATAGCGGATTCGTTTTGGAAGCATTAAAATTTATGAGCCATTTCTTACCACAATCCGACACACATTGAAAGTTCTTTCCAAGAGTAACAGTAAAGTAAAATTTGTCAGCCTTGGCAAATTTCTTGTGGAGGCGGAAATAAATAGAAGTATCATTTGCATAGATGCCTATTTGTGAACTGATTATATCAGGGATATATCATTGGTGCGGATCAGGAAAAGTGGAAGATCTGGGATAGAGGTTGAGATACGCCAAAGTATCTGGAAGCATGCCCGTTCAAAGAGACCTTCATTTCACGATTTGATATGAATGAGTGGATAAAATAGACCAATAAAGACATGATTCTACAGCATAATACTAAAAATGCTATGAACCAAACATATAAGCAAAGGGGAAATTTTAGAGAAATAGAAACAAAAGTACTAAGAATCATAAAGACAAATTTAAATTTCTAGAGTATAGAGTAAAAAAAAGAAGGTTTGGAGAATTTGACACAAACAACGTATCGTGAAGGCAAAATGAACAAGAAAAACAATTAATAATCTACTTAAAATACGTTTTGTAAATGGTTGGCAAAACAGGGATTACTAGATATAGAAAATGTTCAAGCCTTACTCAGAGCTATACATGATAGAAAATTGCAGAAAGATATGACCCATTGTAATTCATTTTTTTTACTTTCAGCAATTTATTGTTGTTTTTTTATATAAGTTTTGTGTCTAGTAATAGTTTTTTTCTTTTTCGAGTATCAAGATTCATTGGGATTGGTTTTTAAGGGCAGTGTCCCCAAGTCTTACCCTGTTATTTAACCCATACCTGGAGAGAAGGGGCGGATTAATATCTTTCCCAAGGTTACCAGTGCTTAAGTGAATGCAAAATAGTCAACTGGAATTCGAACTCGGCTCAACCGATTTCTCTTTCCGAACCGATATCCACTGCACCACAACGCACATCCGTCACTAAACGCTTACAGCACCTGGTATTCTCAAGCAGTCACCCATCTAAGTACTGACCAGGCTCAACGTTGCTTAACTTCGGTTATCGAGCGAGAACCGGTGTATTCAACCGTGATATGGCCGTAAGCACACACACACACACACATACACACACACACACACACACACACACACACACACACACATATACTCTTAGAGGCTAGCCTCAGTCACGCTGAGCGAAATCATAAAATGTTCGTTAAACTATTAAAAGAGTGCACTTTTGATTATTTTATTAAACGGTGACATTGGTCCAGTGGATATCGGCTCGGAACAAGAAATCGGAGAGCCGAGTTCGAATACCAGTTGAATTCATTGCTTTCACTTACGCGCAAATTCCCTTTGGGAAAGGTATTCATCCGTCACTTCCTTCCAGTTATGGGTTAAATATCAGGACAGATTGGGTTCTATAGCCTTGGATGGCAACCAGTCTACCGCAGAAAGCAATGGCAACCTACTGCGGGATAATCTTCTGCCCAGTCAGTCATGTCTCTTTCGAGACATGATCGCCCAAGCGTGTTTCACGTATGGCACTTAACTGACTGACTGACATTAAATTACCTGGTGTGAAGATCATAATAAAAATAAAAAGAAGAATAAGTAGTTGCAAATAGTTATGCTGATCTTTTTATTATAAGGGTTTAACATTAACCAATTTATTTCAAAATGACAGATTTTCTTATTATTGTGAGAGCTGACATTTCGGAACCCATTTAAAAGATTCCAGCAGTATAGGCCGGGTGTAATGAAAGCTTTAAAACTAATCCATGATCCTGGAGCTCAGAGTTGTTTTCAGTTAAAGCGAAACCGTGAACTGGAAGAAAAATGAATTGGATGTAAGTCAAATTTTGATTTCCTGGTATCGATATCAAATAAGTGTTTTCGTCGTAAACTGAATTTTGAAGGCTAAATAAGTCCTCTGAGTAAATGATATCATGGCTGAGACTAAGAACCACAATTATACCTACTTAGAACCGAACCCGAAGCAAAAACTAAAATAAAACGGCTGAAAAATATACAGATATACAGGCAGATAAACAGACACACACACAAACATCTTGCCTTTTATATATATATATATATATATATATATATATATATATATATTATCGATTTTCTGCTCTATTGTAAGAACTGCATCCTTGAAACTTCTGAATATCATTTCTTATGACTTTGTTTATGAGTGTATAAAATTTGATTAAAATCCGACCACTCCTTCTATAACCCGATTTATTCGATTATCGATTTTCGATATTTATCGGGGGTACCTCGACACAAAACCTAACTAAGAACACTCGCAGAAGCTCATAGTACAACTGTGTAAATTTTCAAGAAAATCGGTTCAGCCGTTTCAGAGTCTATAGGTAACGTAAACACAGACACACAGAGACAAAGTTCCATTTATAAATAAGTTTAGACATTAAAAAATGTCGTTTTCTTTCTTTATTGATTCTAATACTAATATCTACGCATTCGTTTGGTAATAAAAAAAAATCTCGATTCATATCTGCATAAAATGTACCTCGAGCGGTTCTCGGTTTACCTTGTGCAAGTCCCAAGATCCTTACAAATATGGCTTGTCACATCTAGTGTGGTGCTTTTTTGTTTTAAAGAGATGTTCTATGACGAAACATGAAGGCCCAAACCAGATGTGACAAGCAGTATTTAAAGCATGGAGTAGACTTAGACATTTGTAAGATCGATTCTTGTCAAAAACTCCTCTCTAGCACGATACTAATGGACCAAATTTCTTCTGCTGACATTCTTCTCCAGAACGGATAAATTGAAGAAGAAACTCTCTCGTGGTGCTTTCGCAATCAGTACAATCTTAACTTTTACAAGTTTAGGTATAATAGTTATCTAACATCATCATAATCTCTCCTTCCTCTTTTTAGTACCGTTAATAAGCTCATTGTGTAACTCCCTAGTTTCAGTGGCTCTTGAAGCTATTATTGCAGGAACATTCAAAAGACTTTTTAACCACAAAAATCCTTGATAAGTAATATGTCATATGTTGTCAGTTATACATAGCCTCCACAAAATTCGCTGCTACTGTATAATATTAACAAACAACTACCTGTGCTCATATCCGATTTTTGGTACGTCTGAATGTTCAGCAAGTATTAGTGAATCTCAGAGGGTGAGATTTTTCTGATGATTTCAATGAAACATCACTTTTTTTTAGACATATAAGGATGAAAAAGTGACATGGACATATGTTTCGCTTTTAAATAAAAAAAATACACCAACATATATGCGACGTAAAAAGAACATATACTTGTGTTTATAGAATAGGTGTTTCTCCAAAATTATTTGCGAAGAATATTGGTATATAACTCTCGCTGAAATATACTCTACAATCACAGATGATTGTTTGTGATAAAAAAATTACTTGAAAATAAGCAACGTTATATGGTGCCATACTCAAACAAATATTATTATTAGAAATTATCTCAGACGATGAATGGTGGGTACTTTACAACACGATGAAATGTAATTTATCCTCGGGAAAAATAAATGATGCTTCCTCCCTTTCCTTCTTATGCGTGTCATTTCAGGACACCCCAATTTTCTGCATTTTGTAGCTCTTAGTAAAGTGTTTTTTTTTTTTTTTGCTATCTCACCTACCCTCTATTCTGCCCATCATTTACACAAGCACGTAAGGTAGGTTAAACGCTTCTTTTTTTATGACACTCTTGCTTTCAATATGCGAGTGCCAACTTTCCAAACACACTTTTCTCATAATAGGCCTCTACAAGAGTCATCTTTCTCTTTCTAATGGTAAATCTTTTGTTACCAGTTTCAATAAAACTCTTCCGTTGCTCATATGTTCTATCGATGGTATACTCAGTATCCTTCTGTAGAACTGCATTTCATTGCTACAAGAAGATTTTCCAGCATTTACACCCATATGGAAGGACTGTTATAACACAACTTTTCAGTGCTGTTTTGGTTGTTTTTAAAGACACTTTCCTGTATTTTAATACTTTGCTTAACTTTTGTAAGGTGTTTTTGCTATCTCAAATGTACGTTTAGATTTCAGTAGAACATTTTCCATTCTCTGTCAAAAGATTTCCATGATATTTATACTTCCGTGCTTGCTCGATTTCGGTATCTACAATTTGTTATTTGCATCTTCATCTGTTCCTTTTGCTTCTCCAATCAAAAAACAATATGCTATTCTTTCAAGGCAATGATTTGCATAATACACTCTTATGGTGTACACTACTTCTAGAATGGACAATGATTGGTTACAACTCAGTATTATGAAATCTAGAACGGCACGAGCTTGAATCTGTTGCCGGAAATTGTGTAATATTTCATTGAGAAAAGATTTAGCCATATTTTTTTCTGTGTCGTAAAAAGTGTTTCAATTTCGAGTAATTAATATTGATTCGGTATTTTCAGCAGATATGGTATTTCGGATTTCTACCTATTCAGATATTTGCTGGATCCTTTTAATTGAAACGTGCCAATACCGAGGAAGGCTATAAAAAGCGTTTAGTTGAGTTCTTTTTAGAGGAATTGAAACACCTTCCGAGAGGAAGGAATTAACATGATAGCCGAAAGTTAGCTGAAGCTTGTCGCAAAAAGAAAAGATAAATAACATTGTTCTTAAATTTGTCTTTTGCATTGACTTAATCAACTGCCGACCATTTTTTCGTAATCCAATAATTTCTTTGTCTGAAAAAGATAAGACATTTTTCATATCTTACTACCAAACACGTTTTAAAACATATTCATTTTGTATTTCTAATACAGTTTATCATTTGCCGAATTCGACTGTACATTTAACATCAATGTAAATTTACTTCAGCGATAATATTTATTTTACATTTAAATGACTTTACCTGTACTGCTAATAATCTTTACCAACACGAGTTTACTGTTCAGCGTTTTCTCGACGCACAATCTGAATCATCAGATTTTTTTCCAATAAATATTCATGACGAAGAAAACAAATAATATCGAAAATAATTTTTACATAAATTAATGATAAACTACATAAAATAATTGTTTAATAAAAAGTATCATTTCGAAAAAAATCTATATTATTTTTAATGATTTCAAGTTAAGTGTATATTAGGGTCATAATTATTTTAACGACGCAATTAGTAATCTTTTCGTTTTTCAATGTTGAATATTTTTTAAGAATCCAACTTACAAATGTCAGATCGTGATTTTTGTGGCATGACAGAAAGGAGACCCTGGTTTATTAATATAATCTTAACGAGTCTACAAAACGCTTTATGGTGATTCTTTAAGCATTGCTTAGATGTGGCACAAGAGTCGAATGCATGGAGTACCCAGTGAGAATCCAACTCACTGCTAAATCGTAATTGTTCTGATGAGACAAGCTTGATAAACATTACACCACATTGAGGTAACCAAAATCATTTTCTAAGTAAAGGTTTGATGGCGCACAAGTCCGAATGTATAGAGTATCCAGTGAGAATCGAACTCATTACTAAATTGTAATTGTTCTATGAAGAAAAACCTGACTGGTCGAGTGGTTAAAACACGTTTGGTCTAAGGGACCGCGGGTTCGAATCCTGCCGATGGACGTATATTGCCCTAAAAAGATTTCTCTATTTTTCAGACATAAAAATATATATACTGGTTAATTACATAAAAAAAACAGAGCATGTACTTAAATAAGAGTATCCATAAAAATATTGTTTAAACAAACAAATTTTACATATATATATCTCATCTCATCCTTTTACGCCTAATGGCGTGTAGGGCAGTAACTTTTATGTTAGTGTTTCCGTAACAAACTGTTGTTTTTTTTTATGGGGCAGTGTTGTTAGCTTTGCGCTAAACCGCCAAAACTGGAGGACCGGTTGACCATGTTTGCTCCTTACGTTTACAGTACCTGGTTTTCTTAAATGGTCACCGATCTAAGTACTGACCAGGCTCGATGTTGCTTAACATCGGTGAGCGAACGAGAATCGGTGTATTCAACACGATATATATATAGTATTGTTTTTTAGTATCATATTTTTTTGTTTCAACCGTTTTCCTTGTGGATGCATCGTTTTTTAAATAGACACCCCATTTTAACTTGTGTTAAACAGAATGTATTATATTTATCGACCTACGCATTCGAGAAAGCTTAGTAAAAAAATACTCTCCGCGGTGGAGATTGAAACCAGCGACCAGACTTGTAGTCCAAACTTCGATGATGTCTTTCCACTAGTAACTGTCTTTGTAAAGATTTAATCAACGTTTCTTCCGATACCATCATTCACCGATTTTTCAGTTTGCATTAAATCGTTAGATATTTTACTCGAAGTTTCCCCTTGTCCTACTTGCTTTAAATACTGAACGTATATGATGTGACAGGTGACTGATTTATGTATTTTCTTGTGTAATTAAGCGAATTTAGCAGAGGATTTTTGCTTGGAAAAATCAGGTGAATGGCAGAAATGTAATGATGAAATGAGAATGAAGCGTCGCTATTGAGTTTGAAAAGAACGAATTCGTCCTGAAAAAAGAAAGAAGATATGATTTCAATAAAGCATTTAAATTGTAACTCGATCTAGACTAAAAGAATAGCCAAAAGTGTTTGCGTATGTGGAATAATCTGAAAGTTTTTATACACTTTGTGTCCAGAAAAAAAAAAAACACTTGTAGAAACTTACGGTTAAAAGCTTAATAGCAGGACCTCGTTTTTAAACACACACACACGCATATATATATATATATATATATATATATATATATATATATATATATATATATATATATATATTTCTTTGGTAGAACCGCACTAGGAATATGGGGAGGGCCATCATCACCTACTTCTTAAAAAGACGGGGATCTTTAAAATGAGAGCGTTGTAAATAGCGTGGACAGCATTAAATATAGTCTAAACAAGTGCTTCAATGCAACGAAGAATCCTTTGCCGGACATGTCGACCATGCGTCCCTAAAACGTCATATTGTTGTTGCACATTTTACACATTATTTATTTATTTAATCATATCACCCTTAGCAAGGCGGTAAGGCCACTGGTGTGCAGGGGGCTACGTAAGAGTGAATAGATTGTAAAAGAGAAAGCCGGAAACCACGACCTAAACAGGGAACAAGGGATGAGCCTCTACACCTGTTCAATAGACGTGGGTGGAGTGGGAACCGGGCGATAGTTCAGTCTATCTACACCAAATTGAAAAAAAAAAAAAAAAGAAAATTGGAATGATTGGAAAAGAGAAATCCGGAAACCACATCCTAAACAGGGAACAAGGGATGAGCCTCTACACTTGTTCAGTGTATCGAGGCAGCAAATAATTTTCTAAAAATATACTGTAAAATATAAGAGACAATGAATGTCTATTATGTTTAATAATGAGCCGTTCTAAACGTCATATTTTGGCTTTAATTTCAGTTTAAAATAAAGACAAACATTCTCCAAAATTGGAATAATTTTTTATTAAGTTAGATCTAAGTTTTCGGTTTACATGAGCTATCTTCAACGGAGTTTTATATCAACACAAAATAAAATCGTCGCTTATGGTGGATGTTATTTTGTTACCGTCTTAATAACCTCTCTGAAGATGGCTCATGTGAGCCGAAAGCTTAGATCTAACTTAATAAAAACTTTTCCAAATTTTGGAGAATTTTTGTCTTTCTTTTCAACTGAAATTAAAGCCAAAATACAACGTTTAGAACGGCTCACGGTTAAACATAATAATTTTTTTTTTAATCATATCACCCCAACCAAGGTGGTAACGCCACTGATGCGCAAGGGGCTACGTAAGGGTAAAAAGAATGAAAAAGAGAAAGCCGGAAACCACATCCTAAACAGGAACAAGGGATGTGCCTCTTCACCTGTTCAATAGATGTGGGTGGATGTGAACCGGGCGATAGTTTAGTCTATCTACTCCAAAAGAAAAAAAAATAAAGGAAAAGATTGGAAAAGAGAAAACCGGAAACCGCATCCTAAACAGGAAACAAGGGATGAGCCTCTTCACCTGTTCAATAGATGTGGGTGGAGTGTGAACCGGGCGATAATTTAGTCTATCTACTCCAATTGAAAAAAAAAATAATAAAAGAAAAGAGTGAAAAGATTGGAAAAGAGAAAACCGGAAACCGCATCCTAAACAGGAAACAAGGGATGAGCCTCTTCACCTGTTCAATAGATGTGGGTGGAGTGTGAACCGGGCGATAGTTTAGTCTATCTACTCCAATTGAAAAAAAATAATAAAAGAAAAGTGTGAAAAGATTGGAAAAGAGAAAACCGGAAACCGCATCCTAAACAGGAAACAAGGGATGAGCCTCTTCACCTGTTCAGTAGATATACATTCATAATCTCTTCAACAGTATATATATATGCGTGTGTGAGATAAAAAATACATTAGAAGCAAAAAAAATGTATTTATTGTAGGGTAGCCAACATTATAATGTTTCGGTTGTTATAACCATCATCACATTTTATGTTATTACTATCAATTTAGCTCGTTTTCACTCGGGTAGTTTAAGAAATAATAAGAATAAAAAACATATGATGACTTACACAACGTCCACCCTCGTCACATTTATAGATTTTCGATCTACATCTGAGCGCAACTCCTATCGAACTTAACCGTAAAATGCAGACGCTAAGTCGAATCTATCAAACAAACAAATATTTACACAACGTCCACCCTCGTCACTTTTATAGATATGGATTACTAGTGTAAAATTATTGAGTGTTACGGCTTGTGAATTAATTTAGAAATTTAGAAAGACCGTTAGAAAAAATTTCCCAAAAACTGGATTTCAGTTACGAACTATTTATAACGTTTTGATATTTGAAATAGTCAATGATATTAAATTTCAATAATTCGCTGATATGTTTGTGCATTATTTGTTTAGTTGTTTCTATGTTAATATAATAAATATAACACATAAACATCAACAAAACATAAATAATTACAGCAATATTTTAAAAAAAACAGATTCAACTAAAAAAAAAAATACATAAACCTGTCAGCGAACTGTAAATTTCATCTCAACGACCATTTTAAATATAAAAACGTTATCAACATTTAGTTACTGACATCATAGTTTTCTGAAATTTTTTCTCACTGCCTTAAAGATTTTAACTTTTTTATGACATTTCTAAATTTCATCACAGGCCATTAACACCAAAAGAATTCACAGTAGTAAGAATAATATAAACCCTGATAATGGTTATAACAACCGAAACATTATAATGTTGCCTAAAATTAAATATTTTGTTGTTTCTCGAGTATTTTTTTGTCGGAATTTATTCTTCACTTCTCTTTATATGGCTGTGCTAGCTCAAATCACAATTCATTGTGGCCGAGGGTTTGGGCGTACTGACTTTGTTCAGATTGATGTCCACGCCCGATAAAGCCAGGAATTGTAACTAAGGTCCGCAGTATAAACAACAGGTTAAGAATAATCAAGAATCTCTTCTGGCAGCAAACGGCCTGCATACGGACAGGTAACGACCTCAGTAGATACGCAAAAATAGAAAAAGGCGTAAGACAAGGATGTGTCTTTTCACCGGATTTGTTCAACCTATACAGCGAGAATATTTTGAGGACCCTAGATGACACACCAGGATTTGTTATTGGAGGCCACAACCTGAACAACATAAGATACGCGGACGATACAGTACTGATTGCGGACACGGAAAGGAAACTGCAAGATCTCATACAGAAAGTAGCAGTGGAGAGTGACAAGAAGGGACTACAAATAAACTTTAAGAAAACTGAGTGCATGGTCATCAGCAAAAGGTACAACCCAAAATGCCAAATACAGGTGGGGGATAACAGAATCAAACAAGTCCAAGAATTTAAGTACCTAGGAAGTGTTCTAACAGGAGATGGAAAGTGCGACAAGGAGATCCGAAGGCCAATTGGCATGGCAAAGGACGCGTTCCAGAAGATGATCAAAATACTAACACACAGGAAGATCTCAATAGAAACGAAGAAAAGAGTGCTAGACTGCTACGTGATGTCAGTTCTTCAATACGGCTGTGAATGCTGGACAATATCATCGAAAATGGAACTGGAAGCGGCCGAAATGTGGTTCTACAGAAGGATGCTACGGATATCGTGGACTGAGCATACAAGCAACGACGAAGTGTTAGAAAGAATGGCAACAAAAAGGAAATTGATGCTGAGCATCAGGAAGAGACAACTGAAGTTCCTGGGACATGCAATGAGGAAGGAGAGCCTGGAGAACCTGATACTGACTGGTCAGATAGAAGGAAGGAGAGACAGAGGAAGGCAGCGGATAACATATTTGCAGGGTCTGATCAGGTGGATGACGGAACGGGGGTTGCCAGGAGCAACAGCAGCAAACATACTAAGAGCCACAAGGGATAGGGAGATGTGGAGATCCATGATCGCCTACGTCCTGAAGGGACAGGGCACATAGAAGAAGAAGAAGGCTTAGTAGGTGTTGAACAAACGCAAGTGTTCCCAAACAAACGTTCGCAATGAAGATTAGCCAGCCGCTCTTATAGGTAGCCATCATCAGTTTAAAGTGGCCAGCTAGCACCGCCACCCTACACACAAAGAAATAATATATATATATATATATATATATATATATATATATATATATATATATATATATATATATTAATTATAAGATTGCTTGTAGTGACCACATTTATTACAGGCTTATATTCTTTCCACTTAGAAATCAGGCTGAATTTCTTAATTGTGTCTTCGATGATATTGTCATGTAAATAGCATTAAGACATTGTTAGATGTGAAATAGTGCTTTTCCTCTATTCCACATATATAAACATTATACCTGATTTAAGTATATCTATACGGATTACAGCTTTCCGATTTGGTTGTGCTTGAAATCAGTGTAGGAAAGATGTAAGGGAGAAGCCGTTTAGTGTTGGCATTATTGTGTATAATTGCCATCATATATGTTACCGGTACAAGCGATGCCAAGAGGTTTGACTGATGGTGAGGGCAGGCAGAAAAACCAGACAACTGACAACGGATAATCCTCAGCCAAGAAATGACTAATTTATTCCTAGTTACTTGCAAAGAATTCTCTAACTCCATATTAGCTTCATTAATATATCATTTATTTGGAATATCATGACGAGAAAGAAACTGTACATTTTTCGGATTTTTGTTTTCAATGAATTGCATCAACAAATCACAAATATACTGAAAATTATCGATTTTATATTTTCTAATTTTTTAAACGCTTTGCAATATATATATATATATATGTCCAGGTGAAGAGAACCAGCAGTTTTAAAATTCCGAGTTGTCCGGCTTTTACTCTTTTTTTTCTGAAAGTGTTTAATACAAGAAATAGCGTAGAGCATATTTTAATTAAAATTGTTTTTTGTTTATTAAAATTAAAATATCTTTTTATTGGGACAAGTAAACTTCTATGTCTCGTCATCAGGCAATGGTAGATCACTGTGAAAATTATTTAATTAAAAAATAATTTTATATATATATATATATATATATATATATATATATATAAGCATGCGATGTAGATATAGAAGAATCCAAAGAAGTACACTGGTAGTATAACTCTCTAAAAGAGCTCTAAATATATATGTATATAAATACATATAGACCAAATATAAGAAAAAAATTAGCCAGACACGGTATTTCATGGTAAATCGGTATATGGATTATTTCAGGCGAACCATCATCAGCTTCCTTCTTTATTGTACAGAAGATTTTACACGAATGAAATTCACAATATCTGAAGTGTCATTGGCAGATAAAAGGATCGTTCCACTCTTTCATTTTATCCCAAATATCTAGATTTGACACTCAAGCTAGCTTAGCTGCCTGACTCTTAAAACCAGAACCCCGTCGCTCATATCTGAACATACCACTTATTTACTAATCCCCATACCAGACATGAATGGAGGTTCAGTCTACCTAGGCTTTTCGGGGACATTCCAAAATCGTTAGGATCAAGCAAAGTACAAAGATTTACAAGCATTACGTTGAAACACTGGCTTCCGTACAATCACCGTAGGCAAGCAACGTAGAATCTTTTTAGTATTTAGATGGGTGACTACTTGAGAATACACTGTACTCTAAGCTTAGAAGGGCGAGTGGATTAATGGATAAAAACTCGGAAATTGAAATGTGAGAGTCAGCTTTGCGATATTCATTTACGCGCAAACACACCTGAAAAAGATATCAGTCCACCTTTTCTCTTCCACCTACAGGTTAATTAGTAAGTCTTTTATTACGCAATCACTTATCTAAAAAGTTATTGCAATCTAAAAATATATTTGGGTCTTAAGTAACCTGCAACGTCGTAGAAAACGCATCACCCAAGCAAACCAAACATAAAAAAATTACAAGTAAAATTTAATAATTGTTCTTTTATTGTTCTTTCTCTATAATAATATTTTTATTCGTATATTCTCTAATACTCAGTAGTATCACTTGCGTCTTAGTGGCTTTATTTGTTTTAATAGGGTGAAATTAGTTAAACTAAGTGAAACTAAGTTAGCAGCATCAATTAATCAAAATTAGATTCCAAAAGAATCATTATTATTTATAGTAGTAAACTTTCATGTCTTCTACTCGGATGAGATTAAGTCACTGATGCCTCCTCAACAGGTGTTTACTCGTGCAACCAGACTGGCAACAGGGTCCCACCCATTCACAGTCTGGTTAGCCAAATGCAGACGACAATTCTACTCCTGCAGCTTCCTCTGTCGCACTTCCCGCCTGTGGAACTCACTTCCCGTATTCTTGATTTCCTGACGGCTACAACCTCCAGAAATTTAAATGCAAAGTCTAAAAAAATGCAAAGTTAAAAAAAAAAAGAAGTAGTAGTAGTAACTTTTTATGCAAAATTCTTATGCAAAAATTAATAAAATACAAACCTTTTTTTCACGTTATTTATTTTTTAAAAGATAAAAACATTAACATGATAGCCAAATAGTAGTAATAATTTGTCAATAGTGGAACTGCGTTTGAATATACAGAGGAAAATAGTAAAAAACATGGCATTAAATATTAACCAAAAATACGAATGATACCAACAAAAACGTATGTCTGAATGTATCAATAAATATTGCTGAAAGTGTTTTTTATGTCACGATGTGGTGACAGTTGTTTTTGCAGTGACATTAACAAGTACTTTCTTTTCTTGTTCAAAAGAAAACTGACCGAAACTATTTGTTGGTAAATCTCCAGATGTCTTTCTTTTACATTTCTTTTGTTCTTTACGTGACATTCTGTAAAAACACTCTCCATAGAATAGACTAATTTATTTTATTTTTTATGGTAAATCACGAATTTTACTGTGAACTATCAGCATCTTTCTTTTCTGTCTTAAATATTATTCTGCATAAAAAAATAGCCTATATGCTGATTTGGGCGAAAGTCCTACAAATCCTAGCTTCTCCCTTTTACGACATATTAGTTTTGACCTTAAGTCTTTGACGGTTTGAATTTTCATGTTTTTAAGACAGCTTCTGACGTAGTGAATGTAATATTTAGTTGCATGGCCAGAATCTGATCATTTTGTAAAATTCTTTGAGTATATTTTATATGAGCCATGTCCCTTCAGGACGTAGTCGATCATGGTCTTCCACATCTCCCTTTCCTTGTTGCTAGTAATACCACTTTTCCTGTTATCTCATTCGATCTCCGCTCCATCATCCATTGTCTCAAATCAATCCAGTATATCATGCGTTGCTTTCCCTTGTCTCTTTTCTCTCTATCCGCCCCGTGAATATCAGGTTCTCCAAGCCCTCTTTCCTCATTTGCTGCCGTAAAAATTCAGCTTCTCTTCCTGGTGTTACGTATAAGTTTCCTTTCCGTTTGCATCCTCTCCAAACCTTGTCGTTGCTCACATGTTCGGTCTATGATATCCTCAGTATCCTTCTGTATGAATATATTTCTGTTGCTTCGTGTCTCTCTTTCATCTTCATATAGAATGACAGGTGTCAAATAACACTCTTTTCTTTCTTTCTAACAAAGTCTGTCGATACTCTTCTTGAATTTTGCCATTGCGCCCTTGGATTTCAGCCTCGCAGTTTCCGTCCTCTGTCAGAAACCCACCATTTTACAGTCAAATCAATCAAATACAGGCCACAATTCTACTCCAACAGCTTCTTTTCTCGCACTTCCCGCCTGTAAAACTCCCTTCCATATACTTGCTTTCCTGATGGCTACAACCTCAAAAAATTTAAATGCAATGTCAATTCCCATCTTTTATCCACTTGGCTACAGTCCTTTCTACATCACCCTGTGTATCTTGTCTAGTTTCTTTTTCTCTACCTTCGCAACTGTCTTCACTCCTCTGTTCACATCCTTCTCTTGATTTTTCTCTGTCATCCCCTGTGACTGGTTCGTCTTTTCTTCACTCTCCTCCTGACTAAGACTTTAACTCTCTTATGTAGCCCTCTGCATCTCAGTTGCAGTACCGCCTTGATTGGGGTGAAATGATAAAAAAAAGCAAAAACAACCATTCCCAGGTATTTATATCTCTTCATCTGTTTGATTTTAGTATCCCCAACTTGCAATTGGCATTTTTTGCTTCTCATTGTATTGATAACAATGCATTCAGTTTTTCTCTAGTTTGTATGTAGTTTTTCCTATCCGCTTTCATTAACTACTTCTGGTAGAAGGTCTTGTAGTTTGTTTTTTTCTATATCTGCTATCGGCACTGTATCATCTGGGAAAGATACCTGATTGTCTTGGCAGAAAATCTTTCCGCTGTAGTTTGCTATTACTTTCAGAAGTATGCTGGTTGCCGACTATGTTTATAGTATTCAGTCTGTCCAGCTATTCATCCCTGGAGGGAGAAGAGAGGCTACAGCTGTGGTGAACAAGTAATTTACAGGTTTAGAAGAGGATAACACATTTATTCCAAAAGAGGCATTACTGAACTTCTGGTATTGAACTCACAACTCTTTGGGTCAAGTCACAGGAGGTAACCAACCTCTATATCAACAATACTATATGTTCTTAAGGACGCAAGGGATGAGAATAATATACCTCAGTGATTATAACAAATGGTTCGGTTCAAAATTCCTATCACCTGAAGAAGGCCAGAGCGTACAGCAGACGAAAACGAAACGTCGTATAAATAGCAACAAAGATGAGGACAATTGTTCGAATAATGTAAATACAGTAAATACTACGTAATCTCAGAAATATAGACAGTTTCATTCTTCTCGAAATAGAATATAAAAATATTTTGCGTCAACTACAAACTTCAGTGACAGTTCCCAAGTCGGTATACATTGTTTGATGGTCATAGTTTTACTCAAATATAGTTCGAAGCGAAAAAATACAACTGGGGATAAAATTTATTTACATGTCGTCCACGACGTATGACCTATGGAGCCCACGACCTATGTGACTTACAAACGGGACTGCAAATTTGTATGTCTCGCAGGGTGGGTGTTATACAACCATTTCCGTCTCAGCTTCCGACAGCCATAGTATTTCCTCGCTCGCCTCGAGCACAGCGTTAGGGCAGCATAGATACAATACAGTTTCCCCGAATCTGGTTGTTTCTTTGAATATTTAAAAAAATGTCTAATAAGAGAAAACTGTCTTGGACTCTAACTGCTAAGATGGAGAGAAAGGCTATTGATCTCAGCACAAGAATGTTGTGATTAAGAAAGAAGGAAAGAAAGTGAATATGATCACCCGTTATCTAAACTTGTGAAACTCTATTCTGGCGACGATTTAAACAAGACGAAAATATGTATGCGATCGAAGCAAAGGACAGAGTTCAGGCAAAAATTGAAGAAAATGCCTCATATGTGGATAGATTTTGTGTGTTTAGCAAGTATTAAACAACGTGTGGTGATGAACGGGACAATAAGAAACATATTCATGTTGAAAGAATATGTAAATTGCATCAAAGATAAAGAAACCATAAAAATTATAAAACATGCAATAACAACCGAGGAAATATAAAATTAATTACACACCGACTTTCGACCAGATCGGTTTATGACCTGTCATTTGTAACCAATCGTGTTCGTAACTGCTTGATTGATTCGTGTGCTACAGCTTATAAACATTTTGCCGTTATTTAAGGATATAAAATATTTTTAATAGTAAGAACATATTTTTAGATAATAATTATATAATGATTTTTGTTTAAATAATGATTTAATATTAGACTTTTTACTAATTAAACCACGGCTAGGAGAAATACTGGTGACTTTATACATTTTCCATCGGTGGAATTGGGACTTGACTCCCCAGTTAACAATTCCGAGCCATTATCCGTCGCACCACACGTACATTCTTCAAGTTTACAGCAGCTAGTTTTCTCAGCTAGGTACTGATTAGGCTCTACCTTGCTTAACTTCGGTGGTCTTACGGAAACCAAAGTCTCAACGTGACCTATAGTCTCAAATCCGACACTCTGTCATAAAAGACATGTTTAACGCTGTCTTTTATAAATGTAACTTTTGTGAGTAATTGTATTTTTTAACTACAATTCAATGTAGGTGGTTTTGGAGATGATCTGCTGAAACCTATCTGTACCAAGCATTAAAATATGCACCAATGAAAATAGGCAAAACTTAAGGGAAATACTGCCGAATCGAGCCGAAAACAATCAGCCATATTTATTTACGAATTTCGCCTTCACAGTTTTAACCATTGATAAGCAATAACTGAAATGATAAAAATATACTTTCGTTTGTCACGAACACATCGCAAAATAGAATTTGAGCAAATAAAGTAATACATAGCTATTTACGAAACAGAGCTTATATATGACACAAGGTTGCAACCAGGGAATATCGACGTCACTAAACAGTCATAATCAAATCTGATTTTAAGAAATGTTCGATTTGTATCTCGTTTGTTTCTCACTTCCGGTGTGTGCAATTCTTTTCTAATAAATCTAAATAAATATTGAAATTTAAAGACACAGTTCATTCAATATGTACCTACAACCGTCGTAGAATTTAATAATTACTTGATGTTTTGTATAGATCATGTTTCTACTTTTATAGGCAACTAAATTTTCATAGAAACCATTTTCAAGCACATTTTTAGACCTGTAGATAATATACAAATAAATTACTTGTTACATACGAACGTGGGCTGATAAGTCTATAGGCTGAATATGAAGAAATGATGCTAGAGCAGACATTAATTTGAACTTTGTTATTATAAAGGTGTTGTTGTGCAGTGGATATCGTCTCGGATTGAGAAATCGGAGAGACGTGTTCGAATTTCATTTGTATTCGTTGCATACACTTTACGCGCAAATACCCTTTGGAAATTTATTAATCTTTTTTTCCATCCAGATATGGGTTAAGTAGCAAGAAAAACTGGGTTCTGTAGACTTGGTTGGCAATCTGTCTATCTCAGAAAGTAATGGCAATATACAGTGAGAAAATCTTCTGACAGAGAAATTTCGTTAGGAACAAAGAAGAATTACTGAACTGTTAGGTGAAATCTGTCCCTCTGTATAACGGCGAAAGCTGTACCACTCAACCCAAAGATTAGGAAGAGACTTCACGAAAAGGAAACGTTGTTCTAGAGGAAGATTCAAAGATGAAATATGTTAGCAACAACAAGGTTTTAGAAAAGTTTTGGAGTAGAAAAGAAAAAAGACTTTCCACTTATAGCAGCAACAAACGTCTGCAATAGATTTATTCTGTCTCTCGACCGCAAAACTTGTAACCAAATCACAGTGCAAAAAATAGTTCATCGTAACAATCCAACAGGCTACGTAGAAACAACAAAATGGGGTTACACATCCAACCTTCACTTCTAACCATCAAAAATGCGTGTTCGTCCACCAAGCTCTGAACATCTCTGTTAGCGAAAAAACAACGGCTTTTATTCCCCGAGAGATTTTTCTGATTGGTCACGCCATTCAGGGGAGGCAAGAAATTTAGCATAGATTCTAGTCCTTAAAATCGATTTTTGCAAACTACTTCTTGGTAATTTTTCTTCGGCAGATCGCGCACAAAACACAAACTATTTTTCGAGCTAGCTGATGATCATCACTTTCAATACAGTAAACAAAAACGAAAAATAGCAAGAAGAGGCAATTGAATATTCTGGTGTACGTTATGAGAAAGAAGAGCTTGGAAAATCTGTTATTCTCGGATTGAGGGGGAAAAGGGACAGTAAATCAGTGCGTAACATATTTGTTGGGCTTGAGCAAATGAATGACGGATCATGGTTGGGAAGAAATAGTTAGAAGACAAAACTTACAAGAGACAGAAAGACGTGGTGGGCTATGATTTTCCTCATCCTAAAGGGACACGATAAGAACGTTAAACAAAATGGCCAACCGAATAAACGGTCTGCTAGATTGCTGCACCCACATTCGTTTGATGACAAGGAGCCAATTTAACAACGCAATAACGGAATGATACTTTTATAAAAATAAAAAAAATAGAGAATAATATACGGCAAAACAAATCAATAAAAACGAACGAAAATAAACCCTCAAATACACAAATAGAAATGTAGTATAATAAAAAGAAATCTTATCAATAAAACAAAACAATATAAATAAACAAGAATAAATAGGAAAATGCTTAGAAACGGGGGATAAGCAAATCGATAAAAACAGTGAACTGTCAATAACCAACCGTATCAACAAAAACCGAGTACAATAAACTGCCATATAGAAACAGGTAATAATCAACAGAAAAATTATCTTTAACACAAAACAAGTTAACAAAACAAGTTATAAATAATTTTTTAGAACAGCCTAATAAATGGCAAAACATAAAAATGTAAACAAAGGATTTTAAATTCTAGAGCGAATCAGTCGAAATCGAGGCTATTAAAAAGAGGCATCAACAAAGCAAAATAAAACAATCAACTAAAATAACGACAAATGAACCGAATAATACATAAAAAGAATCGGTCACAATGTGTGAAAGAAATTAGTAAAAACGAAGGAGAATGAAATGCAAAAGAAATAAAATCGAAGGATAATAACAGGCAAAAGAAATCTATAAAACTGGGGGATAATAATGGGTAAAACGTCAACAAAACAACAAAAACAGGATAATAAACAGCCAGACAAATTCAATAAAACCGAGTACCATGAACGTTAAATTAAAAATAAAATACAGGATATAATAAAAAATAGTATTAAAAAAATAAATTAAATATAGTAGACAGCAAAGAAAAAAAAGAATAGAAACGGCCTACTATAGACGCCAAAATAAATGAATAAAAAAAGAAACTTGAAGAGGAAAATATCGATAAAAGAAAACAAATTATATGCAGACGACAATTAACAAAGAAATAAATCAATAAAAACGGAATATAATTAACTACGAAAGATATCAATAAGAAACAGTAATATAAACGGCAAAATAACTTACAGAAATAAGGAATATTCAATAGAATATCAGTTATAAAGAACAAAACAAGGACAATTAACAAAAAATAAAATAAAATAAACGTTGGACAATTAAGAAAAAAATAAATGTATAAATTCAAAGCATAATAACAGAATAATGCTGGACAATTAAGAAAAAAATAAATGTATAAATTCAAAGCATAATAACAGAATAATGCTCGATGTTAAATCGATAAATTTGCAGCTATTAAATCACAATCAGATTCATTTTATGCATCACGTTATAGGCAGTGAATAGCGGCTCGAAACGAGAAATCGGGTAACCGGGTTCGAATTCCAGTTGAATTAGCTGCATTAACTTACGCGCAAATACTGTTGAGAAATATATTAATATATCCATTCTCCCTCAAGTTATAGGTTAAATAACATGACAGATTTCGTTCTATATACTTGGTTGGCAACCAGTCTATCACAGACAGCTGGAAACTTTTCTGCTTAGTCAGTCATGTCTCTTTCGAGACATGATTTCCCAAGCGTGTGACACTTAATTGACTGACATATTCAGCGTAAATTGTCTGCCACACAACAGGGAGATTTTATTTATCACGTGACTTTCTACTTTTAATTTTAACATATTTATTTTTCTATTAACTAATATCATATCTGTTATGATGAATGTCATGAAATGGATTAAGAAATCGGAGTTCGATTTCATTATATTCGCTTCTGTTCGAATACCCTTGAAAAAAATTATGAATTATTTCCTTTTGAGATGCCTCAGAGCTACATCTTAAGTTTGCTGGTTAATACGATTAGGGATATACAAAATACTAAGGGAGACAAAGATTCACCTAGAAATATTTCTCTGTTCCTGTTTCACCAGACTTATAGATTTCATTTAAACGATGGCGGTGAAGTTTTGTTTGCGATATTGACAAATATGTTTTGATGCCACTAATTAAGTCGGGTGTTAACATGTATATATTTAAAGACTTTAATATCCAGTAATAGGGTACACTATCGACTACCTTACGATCCTCCTTCCAGGTAAACATGGAATTTTTTTTGTATTGAAGCAATTTTTCGAGTTCATCCTATTAATTCATTGGTCTTTACATGCGTAAGAGCAAGAAGTGTGCACACTTTTTATTCAAGAAGTAGAATATCTCTTCTTTTTCCAAGAAGGAATATATCTTATTTGTCAAAATAGATATCAACTGCTTGTAAGTAATGGAAAGTTAATTAATTGTTCTATAGTTTTTAGGTAATTGTGACATTATTCTTATGTAGTAAGAAGGTAATTTCTTTAGTTACCCATACCGGAAGTTTAGTAGGGTCAGTCCCGATTTCTTGAAGTGCGAAAGTTTGGGATTTTATAGGTGTAGAGGCTCATCCTTTGTTCCCTGTTTGGGATGTGGTTTCCGGTTTTCTCTTTCCAGTCTTTTACTCTTTTCCATTCTTTTACTCTTTTTTTTTCTCAATTGGAGTGGATGGACTGAACTGTCACCCGGTTCGCGCTTCACCCACGTCTATTGAACGGGTGTAGAGGCTCATCCCTTGTTCTCTGTTTGGGATGTGGTTTCCGGTTTTCTCTTTCCAATCTTATACTTTTTCCATTCTTTTACTCTTTTTTTTTCCTCAATTGGAGTAGATAGACTAAACTATCGCCCGGTTCACACTCCACCCACGTCTATTGTACAGGTGTAGAGGCTCATCCCTTGTTCCCTGTTTAGGATGTAGTTTCCGGTTTTCTCTTTCCAGTCTTTTACTCTTTTCCATTCTTTCACTCTTTTTTTTCCTCAATTGGAGTAGATAGACTAAACTATCGCCAGGTTCACACTCCACCCACGTCTATTGAACAGGTGTAGAGGCTCATCCCTTGTTCCCTGTTTAGGATGTGGTTTCCGGTTTTCTCTTTCCAGTCTTTTACTCTTTTCCATTCTTTTACTCTTTTTTTTTTCCTCAATTGGAGTAGATAGACTAAACTATAGCCAGGTTCACACTCCACCCACGTCTATTGAACAGGTGTAGAGGCTCATCCCTTGTTCCCTGTTTAGGATGTGGTTTCCGGTTTTCTCTTTCCAATCTTTTACTCTTTTCCATTCTTTTACTCTTTTTTTTTCTTCAATTGGAGTAGATAGACTAAACTATCGCCCGGTTCACACTCCACCCACGTCTATTGAACAGGTGTAGAGGCTCATCCCTTGTTCCCTGTTTAGGATGTGGTTTCCGGTTTTATCTTTCCAATCTTTTACTCTTTTCCATTCTTTTACTCTTTTTTTTCTTCAATTGGAGTAGATAGACTAAATTATCGCCCGGTTCACACTCCACCCACGTCTATTGAACAGGTGTAGAGGCTCATCCCTTGTTCCCTGTTTAGGATGTGGTTTCCGGTTTTCTCTTTCCAATCTTTTACTCTTTTCCATTCTTTTACTCTTTTTTTTTTCAATTGGAGTAGATAGACTAAACTATCGCCCGGTTCAAACTCCACCCACGTCTATTGAACAGGTGTAGAAGCTCATCCCTTGTTCCCTGTTTAGGATGTGGTTTCCGGTTTTCTCTTTTCCAATCTTACGTAGCCCCTGCACATCAGTGGTGTTACCGCCTTGCTCTGGGTGATATGATTAAATAAAAAACAAAAAAAAAAACTTCCTAAAAATCTCAATTTGTGTGTATGATTTTTTTGTTTTTTTTTTCTTTTTCAATATACTCATCTGTGATTCCTGCCCATGTTTATTTTGGTTTATTTTTCATTTGTTCTACTACTTGCGTATTTCATTCTACTTTATTGATATGTTTTTTTTTAGGGCAATCTCATTTTTCCCAGAACTGTGGAAGATCTTTCATTTTTAGTGGGGAGCGTGTCATTTTAATGTCTTTTTGCCTGTTAAATATCTTCGCATCAGCTTGAAAGATAATTTTTCTCTCTGCAGAGTCTTGATTTATTTTTAATATAATCTGATTCTTTGATCCTTTATTTGTGTTGTTTGTTTTATTTTTTGAACTGTTAAGATTTTCTTTTATTTTTAATGTTGTATATTATTCCTGCACACTTTCCATTTCTACTCTTGATATTACTGTTAATTCATTTCTAACTTGCTTGATATAGAGGTTATAATGTTTCGACCAAGTACCCTGTGGTCATTATCAGGTGCCCATAGATTGGCTGATATGGATTATATTGAGAAATATCCTGCGAAATCAGTTATTGTTCTCTCATGTTGGATCGAACTCATGACCACTAGATGATACTAACACATATATAACCTACTACTATATCCACTACGCCACCCTCACGAATGATTTCAGTGATGCATTTTGGAGCCTTTTATATACAGTGTCAGATAAATTTTGACAGCTAGATTATGTTAGTGGGTTCGTACCACTTGTCGTATGCAAGATGACAACAAAAGTTCGAAATAATTCCAAGATTACTGAAAATTAATTTTCTCAGAAATAAATACATGTATGTTTTTTTTTTAATTTGAAAAGTAATATTTTTAATTGCTGCTATTGCTGAGGAATATATTGCTTTGTCGACACTTATATGCCGATCTATTTTATCCAGAAATAATTTGTACGCTGCATTGTAAAGTTTAATAACTTTGAGATTATGCTTCATTGATTGTAATTTTGGGAGTTGTTCTCGTTCCTCCATTTCAAAATTTTGTGTCTGAATATTATTATTTCCCAATTCGTTTCCTTTTCTCGATGACAGATGCCTACTATAATATTTAATAAAATATTTCATAAAACCTTTGTAAACTTATCCTCTTTTTGGTACACATTTAATGAGAATATTTATTTGAAATGCTAAATCTCAAGATTTAATCAGGTATTCTTGTTTTATCAAACTCATCCTTGTAACTAATTTAGTTTATATCTGAAATAGAACGCAATGTTTAATAGATTCCAGTATTTCTCATGAATATTGATGATTTTAAATTATAAAGATATTTACTGGCAAATTGAATCCACTTACTCTGAAATCCTGCTAGCATCAGTAGAAAAATCGTAATTTTTTTTCTATTTTTTTAATGAATATTGTATTGCCTCGGCGGTCAGAAGAAGAGCTGATAACACACAGAGAGGAAACTTTAGAATATCCAGTGTAATAATATATTTTGTCTAACTAATTTTTCTTTTGTTTGCTACTGTCAGTAAAAATCAATGTAGATACTGTAGCATAATATTTGCTTGGGCTCGCGCACAGTACACACATTGGCATGCGCGGGGCAGAAATAGCGATTAAGATCTCGTGCAGAGAATCAGTTTTTAATCATACCGCGTTTTCGGGCAGGGCTGGGGAAAATAACTAGATTAAACAAATAGAAACGGACAAATAAAATTATGGAAAGACCAAATTGGACATTCAGAAAGAAATGACAAATCAAGGAAATATACTCAGCATCCTGTTTGATATCAGTAAAAAGAACCGACCGTGAGAAAATGATGTGTGGTATATGCGTGGGTGGAAGGAACTCAATCGAAACTCGGGAATTGAAATTTGGATTACAAATAACAATATATTGTGGGCAAAGTTATAAGAGAATGGAATTATTAAATGTTCCTCCGAAGAGAATAAAGGGTAACTCACTATTACTTTACAAGCTCAATATTTTAATTTCTAAAATGATTCCAAAACTTTTCGAACTATTATTAATTGTTTCTTTTACATAGTAATTTTTTATTCAAATTTCAGTTGTTATCTATACAATTATTCAAACAACATTCGATATTGTAAATGAAAATTAAAAAATATGAAGAAATTATAAACAACAAAAAGCAAGCGTTTTCAAACGTCTAGCAACATGTTTACCTTCGATATATGTATTAAGGATCTAATTACATTTGTCTCTTGCTCTTTATCTATCTATCTATCTATCTATCTATATATATATATATATATATATATATATATATATATATAAGGACACATGATCCAGTGCATATTGGTTAGTTCCAGTAACTTGAATCAAATGTTGTGAGTTCAATACTAGGCTACAGCAGTGGGGAACAAGTACCTTAGAGTCGGGTTAGAGGGAAATAACTCATGACTACCAAAAAGAAGCTTCGCACAAGGAATTAGAATAATATATCCCAGTGTTCGTAACAAAGGGTTCGGTTCGAAATTCTTAACACATGAAGAAGGCCGGATGATACAACGGCCGGAATGTCGTACAAAGAGCAACAAAATTAAGAATAAGAGCCAGAATAATGTAGAACGTATTTATACACACACACACACACACTCACGCACGCCCACACAAACTCACACAAACACGCACACACAAACTCACACGCACACACACCACACACACACACACACACACACACACACACACACACACACACACACACACATATATATATATATATATATATATATATATATATATATATGGTGAATGAAAAGCATTTTTTAATTTTACATATGAGTGGCCAGCCAAGACACATAAAGTCCTGAGAGTTCTTTCTTTGAGGTTGGTTAAAGAAGCCCGTCTGCTATTCTGAACCACAGATTTGCAAGAATTTGAGAGGGAATAGAAGAAGTGATGTCATCTATACCATAAGAGTTGCTGGTAAAATAATTTCATGGAATTTCTGGGTTGCTAGAGAAGACGGTAGCTAAATTTGTTGCTCATATCCAATCTTAAATAAAACTTCTTGCTAAACAGTTTCGACTCATATATATTATTTTAAATGGTGAGTTAATTTTCAATCACTCTGCATATATATATATATATATATATATATATATATATATATATATACATATACCTGAAATTATAGCTGAAAGGCTGGATGAATAAAATAATTTTGTCATAATTTTGTGCAGAAGGAAAAATATAATATCACATGAAATGTTATATACAAAATTTAGCGCAGCACCTTGTCTGTCATTTTTGACGAAAATTACATAAAAGCGAGTTTGCTGCCTAAATACACAGTGTGTGTGTGTGTGTGTGGAAAACGAAATATAAAAACATGTATTTCAATCGAAAATGTTTCAATGTGATTAAAGCTTCTTTAGACACTGAAAGAAGAATGAAAATCAAAATATCAGAGACCGTGATGTTGAATTTTCGGGTTACTTTATTGTGGTGTAGTGGATATCGGTTCGGAAAGAGAAATCAGAGATCCGAGTTCGAATTCCAGTTGAATTCCTTCCATTCACTTACGCGCAAATACACATGTGAAAGGTATTAATCCGTCTCTTCTGTTCAGTTGTGGGTTAAATAACAAGACAGATTGGGTTCAATAGCCTTAATTGGCAACCAGTTCAACGCAGAATGTAATGACTACCTACTGCGGGATAATATTCTGCCCAATTAGTCATGTCTCGAAAGAGACATGATCGACCAAAGCGTGTATCACATGTGGCACTTAACTGAGTTAGTGACATATTAGATAGGTAAAGTGTATTAAACCAATCGAATATTCTGTTTATTTTCAAATGTATGTGCGTGTCATATTTTGGATGGTAAAATCTATAAAAGTTTATGTGTAAGTTTGTGTAAAAGTGTTTGTCAGTTTAATGTATGGTGGATGGTAACGTTAGTTAATATATATGTATGTGTGTGTGTATGTATGTATATTAATAATTTGACTACAAACAAGGCAATAAATCCGCTCAAACACATGGGCTTACTGAGTGGAAAGAGATGAGAAAAAGAGAAATATTTAAAGGAGATATTCATTTTTTTTTTTAATCGTATCACCCCGAGCAAGTCGGTAACGCCACTGGTGTGCAGGGGGCTACGTAATAGTGAAAAGATTGGAAAAGAGAAAGCCGGAAACCACATCCTAAACAGGGAACAAGGGATGAGCCTCTTAACCTGTTCAATAGACGTGGGTGGAGTGTGAACCGGGCGATAGATGGATCTATCTACTCCATTTAATTTACGAATCAAAAATACATGTGCGCACATACTCTTGATATATTTGTTAAGCTAAGTGTGATTCTTAAAATAGAACAGATAAGAATCTGAAAAAAATTGATTCGAAAATCGAAGTAACTTTTTGGAATTTTCATTCAAGAATAGACGGCGTTACAGTAAATATGAAGATAAATTGAAAGTAAATTCATTTTCCATACAACACCTTTATTTATACTGAGGAAGAAGTAATACATATGTCACTTTCTTACACCGTGTTATTTCACAAACGATGCTCTTCTGGTAAAGTTCAATGAGCCTCTTTACCACTTCCGAAAAGAAGTTTTCCGGTTTCTCGCAAAGCCTCCTCTTTATTGATTTTTTGTTTAGGCATCAAAGCAGTAAAAAAAAACCCTCACAGTATTTCAGTCACCCTCATTGATATTTATATGTCGTATGACGATTATCTTTAATTTTTGGTTTAACTTCGTATACATATTGTCAGAAATAATTTTTCTTTAAATGTGATTAATAATACCAACAAATATGTTGTAGGCAGTTTCATTTCTAAGAAATTAAGAAAATACCTCCAGCGACTTTCTTGTTGTTTTTCTTCACTATACAAAGAAAACGTATTCCTGACGACGATAAAAGTAAAATAAAAATAAATAGGGAATATATCTGAATTATTTACTAAAACACGCACATATAGACGTACATATCAATTTAACATTTAATTGCCTTTGTAATAGCTCTTTTTTAAAGTGACACAATTTGTCCACTGTCTTTTCATTTGATGAATGCATTGCTGGAACTCCTTTGTTTGGGACAGTAGTTGGCTCATTGCATTCCCTTGGATTTCTTTGACGTCTTGAACGTTCGTTTCTTTTCGAGTGAAATTTGACTGTTGAAAAGAAAAATGTTGCAAAGGCCGATATCAGAAAATATAGTGGTTGTCGGATCTCGGCAATGTTTTCTTTAACCACAAACTGCTGAACAATCCATAATCACTGATAGAAACTTCGTCGTGTGGCGAAAATATCACAGTCTGTATTTTTTGTTCCAAGCACTGCCATAAACCAAAAAATGTGCTAAAGCGTTAAAACTGAGTGTGTAGCAAAACACAGTACAAAATTAATCTGTGCCAAGCGACTTTATTCTGAGCACTTTAACTTCGGTGCCATAGCAACTATCCCAGTACATTTTGATCAGATACCTCTGCATATCATTAACTGTCACATGTGATACGCCTTGGGTTACCATGTCTCTTTCAAGAAATTTCTGGTTAGTCAGAAGATTTTCCCGCGGTAGTTTGCTATTTTTTCTGCGGTAGACTGGTTCCAAACTACGGCTATAGAACCAAATCTGTCCAACTATTCACACATAGCTGGAGGGAACAGAGATGGATTCATAACATCTGTAAGTGAATGAAACGCATTCGACTAGAATTCAAAATCTACTCTCCACTTTCTCATTCCGTGTCGATATTCAATGCACCACAATTATGCATATACGACGATAAAAATTTTTTTTTAAAATTACAGAGACAATTTCCATTCAACTTTTTTCTACTAATGAAGAACAATTGCAGATATCACTTTTTGACATTTCTCAAAAAAATGACGACCCATTTCGGGTGCTATATTCTTCTTCTTCTTCTTCTTCTTCTTCTTCTTCTTCTTCTATGTGCAGTGTCATTTCAGGATGTAGGCAATGATGGTCTTTCACGTCACCATATCCTTGATGAATCTTAGCAGACTTTCTCCTCTTAACCCTCCCAAACACCGCTCTGCCATCCACTTGGTCAAGCCCGTCAAGTATGTTGAACGCTGCTTTCCCCTGTCTCTCTTTTGTTTCTGTCCGATTTGTGAGTATCAGATTCTCCAATCCGTCCTTCCTCATGTACCAGGAACGTCAGCTCACTTTTCCTGATAGTTAGTATTAGTTTCCTTTTAGTTTCCATCTTTTCCAAAACATCATCATTGTTCACGTCCTCGATCCAAAAAGTATCTTTCTTTAGAACCATATTTCAGTTCAAGTACTTCCTTCTTTTAACCTCACTGACATCTTCCCCGGTTTACTTTTCACTTTTCCTTCATTTGAGCTAGTTTCCTGCCAAGGCTAAAGTTTTAAATCTGTCATGTTATTCCACCCCAATAGCTGGAAGGAGAGGAGATGGATTCTCGCCTTCCGGAAGGTTGGGTCACTGTGTCGGGCCAGGATGTATTTTTCCGCCTGAATCCATCTTGCACATATACAAATAAACCATCCGTTCGTGCATAGAATAATGCTGTCATATATGGTCAGGCGCCCCTGCTGTTCCACTCAGTATTCTCAACAGGTTCCAAAGGAGAATCTGAAATGTGATAGCTCCCGAATTGGCAGCTCGACTCCAGCCACTTTCTCACCGGCAGGATGTGTCCTCCCTCCGTTTATTCTCCAAATATTTTAATGGCTTCTGCTCCGACAAACATAAGTCACTGGTGCCCCCGACATAAGAATTTACTCGTGCAACCAGACTGTCAACAAGGTCTCACCCATTTACAGTTAGATCAATCAAATGCAGCCGACAATTCTACTCCTCAGCTTCTTTTCTCGAACTTCCCGCCTGTGGAACTCCCTTCCATATACTTTTTTTCCTGACGGCTACAACCTACAAGAATTTAAATACAATGTCAATAACCATCTCTTATTCACTTGACGACAGTTCTTTCTACATCACCTTGTATATCTTGTTTTTTTTCTACCTTTGCAACTGTCTTCACTCCTTTGTTCACATCCTTCTCTTGCCCTTTCTCTGACAAACCCTGTAACTGGTTCGTCTTTTTCTCCACTCTCCAACTTTCTAAACTTTTACTCGTATGTAAACCCCTGCGCATCAGTGGTGGTTGCTTGGGGTGAAATGATTAAAAACATTGTACGGATGCGAGCGCTGCATACGAGGAGAGAAATTGAAACCCTCACAACGATTACACTAATAGCGCACATATCCATTAAGTCACTCGTACACTTGTGCGCTCCAATTTTTATTTCTAAATTTTCTTCTATTTTCTTTCTTTTTCTCTAGAAACTTTTCAATAACTGTCTACATTAAATATGAACTTAAACACGTGAAGGAATCATTTTTCATCAAGTCATTGTGTATTGAGCAGCTATTTAGCAGTAATTATCGTCTGTCTTAATTCTTCTCTCATTGACCATTTTCTCTTTATTTTTTGTCCGATATGGGTATTTACATCCCAAAAGATTAATCCTGCACTCATTGGCATACAGTCATTTCCGCCATGTCACGTTTGCAGTATTACTACTAAATCATATTCAAGAAAAACATTTCTCTATTTTAATGTCTATTTCGCTACAAACATCAATAAATTGCTATTCGTATAGGATAGGATTTTTCGAGGAAGCTAATTACAATTATTAAATCTAATTAGAAGAGGAGAAAAATTTCAATGGAATATTTTGAGAATTTGCCAATACCAGTTCCACTACAAGTAATTATGTTTTATTTTTTTAATTTTAAGCACTCCGATTATAGACTTGTTATATTATTTACAGACTAGTTGTTGATGAACTCTGAAACATTAGCGTTATCATTTATTAAGCAAATTTCATTAAAATACATGATTGTACACATATTAATAGAGCAAAATGCTATGCGAATTGACTGAGACAGAAATCAAGTATATAAATTACAGTGGTAAAAAATGTTTTGATAGATGAACTGTAAAACTTTTGACGGATAAAAACGATTGTTTTTCTTAGAAAGATACCACTATTTGCTTAAAGATGAGCTTTACTTATTTGAATTTTACAGTTCAACCACCATTTGGAGGTTAATTAAATTCTGAAACATATTTTGGGTTTTATGAATCATAAATTTCTCGACTGAATATTGCATTTTTTTTTATAGAACAATAAATGTTTATCCAGAAATAAATTTTATTTGACTCCTAGCGAAGGAAGTAGATGTACTCATAACATTCGCGATAGTATTTGCGTGTAAGAGAATTTAAGGAATTAGACAGAGATTCGAACTCAGTTAAACGACTTCTGATTCAAATCCCCTGTCTATTACACAACCCGTACACATCCAATTAAAATGAGAGGATGATGTATGCATCGGCGTTATATAATCTGTACGTCTTATAAACATCTTTAACATTTAAGAGAAAGAAATCCATGCATTGTCAGATCTCATTCCTAAAGCCAGTAGAGTGATGCGCACACACCGAACGCACACTGGTGTGTGCATTCGCAAATATATATATTATCTACGATTTAGAATATTTACATGCAACGTCGATCCCCATCAACAGCCTCGAAATTACTGCTTTCTTGGCCATTTCCCTGTCTCAGGTTTTTCATTCTCTTTCACGTCCATTAACCCTTGCGCCTACGTATCGCATTTCTAAGGGTGAAATTATTGCGCGCGCGCACACACACACACACACACACACACACACACACACACACACACACACGCACACATTTACGCTCTCACACCCTGATTGAGCACTCTGGAAGAGTGGGAGACTTTGTAAACAGTAGCTACTCCGGCATTTACGCACCGCTCATTCGATAATGAATTGGACCACTCTAGCTATTGGGCGTGTTTATACGCGCTAAAAAGCCTGCCTTCTTCTACCGGACGCTCATGGTCTAGGGGTAGAATCGCCGACTGACGCCGATTCGGTCGGGTTTCAATCCTGGGTTAGGAAGCGACCGGAGTCTAAGCCGTACTGATGAGCTGTAATACAGCGAAACAGATTTGTCTGCGGATGACTATAGTATATATATATATATATATATATATATATATATATATATATATATGCAGCAGTAAAAGAGGTACTGGTTGAACTATTTACCCTTACTGTTGAGAACCATATGGTTGCAACTTGGGTAGCAAGAAGTGGTAAAAATTTCGTTCTTAAATATATATATATATAGTCACCCGCAGACAGACCTGTTTCGCTGTATTACAGCTCATCTGTACGATAGACATCCGATCGCTTTTTACCCAGGATTGAAAACCTACCCAATTGGTATCAGTCGCCGATTCTATCTCTGAGCTATGAGCGCTCGGTAGAAACTGGCAGACTTTTAATACGGTTAATACAAAAAAATCAATTTAGCTGAATGAGGTTGTATGCAACGTCATCCACAACTCTAATCTAGAGTTTTATAGATTTACTTTTTGATAATTGTTTAATTAATCCACTTTTCAGGTTTATAACTTGTGTTTATCGTATTTTATGATTTCTTTATACGACGTTATAGGATGTAATAATATCATGCGCTAGTACGGAAAATCTTATTATTGGTGTTAGGCTTATTTTTCCTCTTCGTAGCATTGTGTGTTTTTTTTTGTTTTGTTTTTTTTTTTTTAATCATATCACCCCAAGCAAGGCGGTAACGTCACTGGTGCGCAGGGGGCTACGGAAGAGAAAGAAGATTGGAAAAGAGAAAACCGAAACCACATCCTAAACAAGGAACAAGGTATGAGCCTCTTCACCTGTTCAATAGACGTGGGTGGAGTGTGAACCGGGCGATAATGAAAATAGACGCTTACATCACCTGGTATTCCAAAGCGGTCACCCATCTAAGTACTCACCAGGCTCGATGATGCTTAACTGCGGTGATCGGACGAGAACCGGTGTATTCAACGTGATATGGCCGTGCTTTGAGTGGTTGCGTTTTTTATCGTTTTCGCTTGTACGTACGTGTGCACGTATGTTTTTGAGTATGTGTCAAATCCAGCAACTATCTCTCTCTCTCTCTCTCTCTCTCTCTCTCTCTCTCTCTCTCTCTCTCACCTAATGTAACAATGTCATTCTCGGTATCATAGAGAGAAACCTTTTCTTCAGAAACAAAAATCGTTTCACCCATTAATAAAAAAACTCTATCGACCAGTGTATTTCTGTAAAACAACGTTTTGTAAGGCAGACAGCTTTGTAATTGCAGAGGTCGATATCTAGTGGTAGTATCAAATAAAATTAAATGTTCATTTATCAAGCATTATCTAAAAAAAATTAAATGTGGAGATAATACAACCTATACAGTGATCCTATTCAAGTTAGAATAAATCAATAAATGGAAGCCCCAGCTTGGAGTATGGTTAACATTAGTACTGAGTAATGAGTTTGTTTTTCAGCGGGTGGCTTACGGCCATATCACGTTGAATACACCGGTTCTCGCTCGATCACCGAAGATAAGCAACGTTGAGACTGGTCAGTACTTAGATGAGTGACCGCTTGGGAATAAAATGTGCTGTAAGCGTTTAGTGACGGATGTGCGTTGTGATGCAGATGATATCGGCTCGGAAAGAGAAATCGGTTAGCCGAGTTCGAATTCCACTTGATACCCTGCATTCACTTAAGCACTGGTACTCTTGGGAAAGGTATTAATCCGTCTCTTCCCTCCAGTTATGGGTTAAATACCAAGGGTAGGACTTGGGGACCCTGCCCTTAAAAACATATCCCAATGAATCTTGATACTCGAAAAGAAAAAAAATATTACTAGACACAAAACATATAAAAAAAACAACAATACATTATTGAAAGAAAAAGGTATTACCAGCAATAAATAAAGTTTAGTTGGCAATAAATGATCCGCCCAGGTTGATATGCCATAAAAACAAAGCAACAGCCAATTTTCATCGGGTGCTCCATGTTGGGTTTTATTCCAAAGTAAATTAAGCATAATACGAAGAAATGCAATACGAAGGTGCAAGGTTTACTGGATGTGAAAGAGAATCAGAAACTTGAGACAGGGAAATGGCCAAGAAAACAGTATATAATACTCAGCTTTTGCACTGATACACGTTTGTCTTAAGATGATTACTAGATGCATGATTTTCAGTTTATATTTTGGAATTCACTTTGATTTAAGAAAATGTCTGATAGGATATGGTTTACTATCGGCCAATTTTTTTTAAGTTGGTTGGTTGGTTGGTTGGTTGGTTGGTTGGTTGGTTGGTTGGTAGTATTTTAAAAGGGGTTGGGTGAAGTCTGTACAGTTTTTTAATATATGTGTACTGCTGGTAATTTTTCATATAAAAACGTATTGCTAGTATTGTTTTAATTAATAAAATGTATTTTTACATGGACTTGGGAAAAACCGGCAATTAAAAGCTGGTTCAAAACTTTTCCAAACTTGAAATTTCGATATTTGCTGTCGGATATAGTTGTGACTGAAGAGATTTCAGTGCCTGAAAGTTGATTCGAAACGACAGAACATTTGTTTTTGAGCTTTTAAAATTGCAAGCCATTTATATAATGTCATCCCATAAGTTCTTTTGTCAAAATTTAACTTCATTAAATATGAATAAAAATTAGTAGTATTTTAGAATGTTAAATGAAATTAAAAACACATTTTTATATATTTGGATACATGTAAACTAACTAAATTTTAATTTACTGTTTGAAATGATTGAAGAAAAAAAGCTCTATTATGGTTTCATTTAAATACTCATGAAGCCCTATCACACTCTATCAATAACATACTCGTTGACACAACAAATATAAGAACATCATCTAGATGTAAAAATGTTTAAAATTTTGAAAATATTATTAATAAAAAACAGAAAAATACAACGCTCAAGAATATCAACTAAGAACACGGCCACAATGTGATGACCGTTTTTGGAATATAAATCATTTCTCTGACTGTACCTACACACACAAAGCAATCTAAATATTCACTTAAAAGTAACATAAAATTCAACCTTGATAATGGCTAAATATAAAGCCGAAAATGCTTAAATAAATAAAATATTCAGAAAATCATTATATAATTTATATTCTGAAAAAAATGTAAGATCCCATGAAAAATTATATAAAAAAAACATAACAATAGTATCTTGTTTACAGTCATTTTTAAAGAGCTTAAATAAAAGTATGAGTGCTGTCTAAATATACAATAGAAATAAAGGTGAGAAAACGGAACCGCTATTATCCCCGAAAAAGAAATCGGGGAGCCGAATTCGAATTCTGGTTAAATTCCTTATATTCAGTTACGCGCAAATGCCCTTTCGGAAAGGCATTAATCCATCTTTTCCCTCTAGTTATGGGTTAAACAACAGGACGGACTGGGTTCTATAGTCTTGGCTGGCAACCAGACTACCGCAGAAAGTAATGGCAATCTACTGCGGGATAATCTTCTGCCCAGTTGGTCATGTTTCTTTCAAGACATGATCGCTCAAGCGTGCATAGCTTATTGCACTTAACTGACTGACTGAAAGTGAGAGAAGTGTTGTGGTTGAAGATACAAAACCAGAGATGATGAATGAAAGTTTCTTTACTCGATCAGTTTAACGATTGATTTGTAAATTCCTATGAAATCCTTATGTTTTCAAAGACAGGACGGGTGGAGAACTTGCCCCGTTCATATCCTCAGGCTTAATCGACTAGGATGTATTTCAAACGAAGCTCTTTACCTTGAACGCGTACCTCCAGTGGAGCTCATTGACTACTGAGACACATGATCACTCTTATAATCTTGAATGCGATCTCTCGCTAAAGATTTGGAAAAGTTGTACTTTCTTACTACAGCCACATTTCGTAAGACGCTACATTGTGTGCCTCTTGGTCTTTGTATTTAATTTTTATAATCATTTAATCCTAAGAAAGTCAGAACCGCCACTGGTGTGCAAGAGGTTACAGTGAGAGAGAAAAACGAGTAGATTGGATGTCGAAGAAAGGATAAAAGAAGGATGAGAATGAAGAGAGATGTCAATTGACGTTGCTTTAACTTTTGAGGGTTAAGGATGTTGAATGAACGGGAATATTTGAGCCACGGCGTTGTTTTAGAGAGGATGCAGACAAAAGGAAAACTTCTAATTGGCATCAGGAAGAGACAACTGATGTTTCTGGGACACGTAATTACGAAGGAGCGTTGGAGAACTTGATACTCACCAGACGGATAGAGAGAAAGAGTTACAGGGAAAAGTAACCTACTTGATTGGCTTGAGCAGGTGGATAACGGAGTGGGGTTTGGAAGAGATATCAAGAAGAAAAAAATTACAAGCGACAACAGATATGGGTAAGTAGAAAAGAAAGGGCAAATGAAGAAGAAGAAGAAGAAGAAGAAGCTATCAGAGGACCATTTTAAAGAAAGGGACAGAGAAGAAGAGGCGGTTACATTTAACTATGCGAAAAGAATTAAAAACAAAAAATAACCATGTGGTGAAGCAAGCTTATCTTGTTGTTCCGACCAATCCTTCATATTGAGAATCGTTATCAAATTTCGTTGAGTACTTAATGCCTTAGACCAGACTTAAATAAACAGTGAAATTAACTACATGTCATTTCACTATAATTTTAGATTATTTCAAATAGAATTTGCCTTTTGCTAATTAATTTTAATTGTTAAATCATTTTTTTAATTTATATGCAGCAATCCTTACATTTTATGCATTTGCATGTAAACACCAGATGTCAGATTGTGACTGTTTCAGTTGCATTTTCCCATCTGATGTCATGTTTGCCTTTTCATTTTCACACCGGGTAAGCGTTCCAGTTCACACCAGTTCTGAATATCATTTTCTCAGCTTTCTAAAGCAACATTTCAGTGAATTTTAGTCTATTCAAAATTTAAATTCATTCAATCTTGATTTTAGAGATAATAACATATTTCTATGTGCGCTAGATATTATTGGAAGGACTGTGTCATGTTTTACAGTTTCCTTGTTTTTTCTGGCTTTTTGCTTTTCTTTTACCTTTGGTTATTTTTATTTTTATTTTCTCTTTTTTATGATTCAAATTAATTTCTCGACCGTTATTATTATTAAGTTGTCATTTTTCATCATATCTGATTTCTGCTATGGTCGCACTACCAACCAAGTCTGCGAGAAAACCTAAGGCAGGTCGTGGCGTATTATTATTATTATTATGTCATTTTTCATCATATTTCGATTTCTGCTTTGGTCTCACTACCAACCAAGTCTGCGGGGAGACCTAAGGCAGGTAGTGGCGTGTTGTTATGGCTTCATTTCATGTTTTTCTATCTTCCCTATCATCCCCAGCATTACATAGATAAAGTTTTCCTTAGTGTGTGGGCTGTACTTAATAAGACAATTTTTTGTATATCTCTTAAGCTGGGGTTTCCAGGGATTCTTTCAATGTGTTGTTTTGTTCCATTTTTATTATTATTATTATTATTATTATTATTATTATTATTATTATTGCCGCTGCCGTTGCTCCTTTTAATTTCAGTTCTATACACATTTCCTTCCGGGTCCCAACCAGAGACCTAAGGTCAGAAGTGTCTTCATGACATTTTTTACTGGTCATAAAAACCGAAACTGACACGCATTTTACATAGATAAAACTCTTCGTAATTTGGGATCTGTGCTTTTGAGTACATTATTTTGTATTTCTTTAAGGCAATGACTGAAACAAATTCCCTTCAATTAATTTATCGCAACGTTTTCCAGTCAATCCTGTGCAGCAGTACTAAAACGTTTGGTTTCAAATTTTACCATGCACTACGTAACGTTCTGGTTATTGACCATGAAAAGTCTTATCCTGACACCATACCTGCATTTAGTACATTTAATTTACTTTTGTTTTCTTTTTAGGTTCTTTGCTTCTGCATTGGGTGTATCATCGTTTATTTGCACTTCTCCCACCTCTTGAAATTCCCTATTTAGCTTATTGTATTTTTTTTCATAATCAAGTATTCAGTAGTATCCAGGTATATTTGAATAAATATTTCCAAACTCAATTAAACCCCGAATATAAAGACTACTTATTGAAAGAATAATTCGCACATTTGTTCCTAGTCCCCACAGTTAACACATTCAAAGTCCCATTTCCCGGAAGATAGACACACGCGTCAGAAAAGTTATTTAAAAAAAGCAATAGCCTATGACGAATAAAAATGGTGGAATTGGTGTCATAGACATCTATGAAAATACTGTAAAGTTGGTATCGTTTCTCAAGGGTTAAACTAAGAAGGAAAAATTACCGAACGCTCAGTAAAATTACATTTATAAACATTTTTAAATAACTGGTTAGAATCATATTTAAATGAAGTCATAACGAAAAATCTGACAGTGCCATCCATTAACATTCACACTATAGGGCTTAACGCAATATGCAAATTAGAACACGCATAACCAGAAATAACATCAACCCCAAAAATTTGATAAAGTAATAATAAAAATGTTAAAATCTCTCAGAACTACAATCAATTTCGCTCATAAAAAACTCTTTTGCAATATGAAACAATGTATAAGGAAAATAAACATTTATATTATACACATTTGGACAAGTGATATTATACAACGATTGATATTATCACAACGATTCGATAGTAATGCCTTCCGATCGTCATCAAGTGTACTATGGCTAATAAAAACTAAGTATTGGATTAGGTGCTAAAACACGTATCAATTCGGCAATTAATCTCCTTCATACTAGTCCCCTTCTGAAGTCACACACTGTATTCAGCGTTTTTTCCACTGATAGAAGTATTCCTGCAAATTCTTAATTTGGCAAAGCGAGCTGTTGCCTAGTCGCATTCTCTTGAATTTCCTCTAAAAAGAAAAATGCAGCACATATCAATTCCTCAACGTCTTGAAATTTTGCTCCCTTCAAGTGGGATTTGATTTTTGGAGAAAAGAAAAAGTTGCAAGGGGCAAAATTTGGGGAACATTGTTGAACCTGCGGAATCTTGTCAAAGGAAGCCATGGCCTTCGATGGAGCGTCCATTGTGTGGTGAGACGACAATACTCTTTCAAAGCACTGTTATAAAGAATTCTATGATTAAAGTTCCATGACCGAATTGATGAATTAATAAATAGTTCCATCTGAAGACACGCTTCCGTGATATTTCCGGAGATTTTTCGTTCCAATCATTGTTTTCAAATGACCGGTTTTAGTATGGTTTTCTGACGTTTCCAAATCTGACAAAAAATGGTTCGTCTCTTTCAGGATTGTGCTATCACTATTTCATATTTGAGCCAATCATTTTCATTTGCGTTTTACTATGAATAGCGATTTACATTCCTGTGATTGTTCTTTTTCCGGGAAATTCATTTCTATCTTACACGATGTGTTATGAAAAAGTATCGGAACTGATGTTATAAAAAGAAATTTACATTACGTACTAATTAATCAGTTAATCTATTTCACAATAGACCACTTCTGAAACCACTCCTTTCTTCGGGGTAGCGAGCAGGAAGAAATAGTGTTCTTTTCAGATGAGATTTGATTTCTGGAAAGAGCAAAATATTGCAAGATGAATATTATGGTGGTTCTATCGTATTTTCTTGGCCATGAACTGACGCATAAGTCATGGTCTGTGATATTACGTCCGTTGTGTGATGATATGACCACTTTCTACACACTTTCCTTCGGTGTACTGCTATCATCAAAAGATGCGAGCGAGAGTTTATACCTCAATGAGCATGCGCAACAGAGTTTAACGTCTATCTGCACAAAGCAGCTTCACTTCCGTATTTTAGCTTCGTTACAATAGCAAAACTTCCCATACTATTTATCAGACATCATATATTGATTTAGATAACCTACAGTAAACTTTAAATGGAACGATTAATTAAATATTTTTCGAAAATGCGAATTAATTTACTTTCATTTTTAGTGTTACTTATAAATTTGAGCTCGGTTTGTTTTCTTCTTTTCTGGTGTATGACATTGCTATTTTGTTTCCTATCTCTTCTTTAAATCTCGTCTGTATTGGCCATAAAATATATGTGTGTTTATTTATTTATCTATTCATTTATTTAATTCTCTTTCTCATTCAAGTTTTCCTCCAAGGAATCTAATTTCTCTATATATACACTAGCATCCATAATTTTTAGTCACTGCGAGTGTTTTTAAAAAATGATGTTTTTCATGCTAAATCTAAAAATGATGTATTTCATACTTTTTATTCTCAAGTGAATAACTGGAAATGAAAATAGAATTGTTCTTTTGTTAATACTGCACAATAACTTGTGCCTCAAATGAATTTATGAATATTTAATAATTACCTATATTGCAGGTTCATCAATGAAAGAATGAAGAGAATTTATTGTAATTAGGACGAGCTCATCTTTGATTTTTTGCCTTGGAAAAATTTGTAAAATAATAACAACAAAAGCAACATTTTATTTTCATTTAGATTTATCCACTTAAATATAGAATGAAATACATAATTTTTTTTAAAAGAACTGGAACGACTTAATAATCATTGTTTGTTTGTTTTTGAGGCTTAACGACCTATCAATCCATATGGGATCATTTTAAGGTCATAACCAATGATTTTCGGTAAGGTTATTTTATTTTTACAACATTTTTCTTTTCACGATTCATTGGGATTTGATTTTAAGAGCAGGGTTCCCAAGTCCTACCCTTGTTATTTAACACATAACTGGAGGGAATGGACGGATTAATACCTATCCCAAGGTAACCAGCGCTTAAGTGAATGCAGGGTATTCAACTGGAATTCGAACTCAGCTCACCGATTTCTCTTTCCGAGCCGATATCCACTGCACCGCAACGCACATCCGTCACCATACGCTTACAGCACCTGGTATTCCCAAGCGGTCACCCATCTAAGTACTGACCAGGCTCAACGTTGCTTAACTTCGGTGATCGAGCGAGAACCGGTGTATTCAATGTGATAGGCCGTAAGCCCCTAATAATCATGGCCGGTAGCTTACTTACACACACACACACACACACACACACACACACACACACACACACACACACACACACACACACATATATATATATATATATATATATATATATATATATATATTCTGTAATGGCTGTATGTTCAAGTTGCTTTGTCACAATCATTACTATCTAACAACCTCCCCATGCCTTGGATTGACAGCAAACTCTATCCATTTTTGCCAGCTTGATATATCGGAGTGTAAAATATATTATTTTCACACCGCTAAGTTTGTTCACCAAGGACAATTTGCTACAAAAATAAAATATTTTCCGAACAATCAAATTAATTTACTTTTTTTGGTAGTGCTACATATTAATATTTTGAATGATTTCTTTCGTTGTTTCTTGTTCTGTTTTTTTTTTTTTATTCCCATAGAAAGTCCTCTGCGGTTTTAATTCTTTAGTGTATTAGTAATGGATCTCCAGACTTAAAACTTAGTAAATTTCATTTTTTTTCTTAATTGGAGTAGATAGGCATACCGATCGGTTGATAATCTTCCCACTGTATTCCTTTACTCTTTGAATATGAGTAGAGGCTCATCATTTGTTTTCTGTTCATGAAGAGGGTCTTGGTTTCTTTCTTTTCCGCAGGCATTAATAGCTGTGCTTTAACTTGTTTTTTGTGATATGTGTGGATGGTTGCAACGTCTCTTCATACTGTGTCTATGCCATTTTTAGTTCTTAATTTTTGTACTGCTAAGCTATTGTTCGAAATTATTATTTAATTATTCACTGCCAAATCTAGAGATTGAACTCACAATTTATGAAAAATGATTTAATGCCCTAGGCTAACGTTCGGTAGGACAATACTCTGTGGTCCTTAAAAATTAAATTGCCTACCGAATACACCTGCTTGACTGCTGCTAAAAATCAGACAAAATTAAAGAAAAGAAAGTTTTCCGAATCTTTTTCTTCTTATGTGTGTCGTCACATTTCAGGAACGTAATCGAGTATGGCCTTTCACATCTCTCTAACCCTTGTAATACCCATCCTCTTGTTACCCCTCCCAAACACTGTTCCACCATCCAGCAAATATGTTACGCGTTGCTTTCCTCTGTCTCTCCTTTCCCTTCTATCCGTCATGTGAGTATCAGATTCTCCTACCTTCTTCCCTCATTCTTCCACTTCTTTTATGTGATCTGTCCTTTCATGACGTAGGCGATCATGGCTTTCTACGTCTCACTATCTCTGGGGGCTCTTAGCACGCTTTCTTCTGTTACACCAAGCAACCCATGCTTCGTCATCCACCTGATTAGGTTTCTTTTTCCCTTCTATCTGGCCTGTTAGTATCAGGTTCTCCAAGCCCTCATTGCATGTCCCAGGAACTTTAGTTGTCTCTTCCTGATGCTCAGTATTAATTTCCTTTTCGTTTCCATCATTTCCAAAATCTCATCATTGCTCACATGCTCGATCCATGATATTCGCTGCATCCTTCGGTAGAATTTACATTTCAGCTGCTTCAAGTTTTTCCTTCATCTTCGATGAATAATGCATTCACTTATGTTCCATGCATATGATTTTTCTTCATCACTCTTTGAAGAACGGACAGCACGTAGCAATCCGGTACTCTCTTCTTTGTTTCTAGCAAAATTGTTCTGTTTCTTACTACTTTACCCAACTTCTGGAATGCTTCCTTTGCCATGCCAATTTTCCTTTGAATATCCCATAAACATCAGCTGTTCTTTCCTTATGTAGCTATTTTTTCCGCTTTCTCTAACTATTTCACAAAAGTGATCTTGCAGTTTTCTTTTCCATGCCAAATATCAATACTTTTTATCTGGATATCTTATACTGTTCAGATTGTGGCCGCCATTGACGAATCCTTGCAGGACTTCCAAAGCTCTAAAAACTATCTCACTATAGGTTGAATAGATCTGGTAAGAAGACACATCCCTGTCTTACACTCCATTTTATCATTATCTATCTACTTAACTAATCTACATATCCAGTTTCTGTGCATATTTTTACCTACCAAATACTGTCTACACATCTTGCGAAACAACTTCAGTATATATATAAAAATATCCACTATTAGTAAATAACATCATACATACTAATTAGATGATTCTCTCTGTTCTTTTAGCAGCAATTTTTATGAGCAAAATTCCGGTTTACTAATGAGACTTTCTATAAACTGTGCTTTTTGCATGTCTATGTTCAGGATCTTTAGAATCTTCTTCATCATAGATAACTGATATAAAACTCCATTAACGATAAAAATAGAATAATATATTTAATATATCACAAAAATAAAATCTTACGGATAATATTTAACCTTTTATTAGATGCATGAGGAAAATATAAAAAAAAACCCTGTACTTTTCTCAACATTCTATAAATCTGCAAAAAATACCAAATTCTATTTCCATATATATATATATATATATATATATATATATATATATATATATTGTAACAAAGTTGTGGAACTCGTAGTTTTTTTAACCTGCTGTCCATGCATTTACTTTTATAAAGAGTGCAATATATATATATATATATATATATATATATATATATATATATATATATATTATAAATTGTATTTTAGAACATGTACATCATTTTTTATATATCCACTACAATTAGTACATTTGTTTCGACATTAAAACTTCAAAGTCTCATCAGGCAGTGTGGATAGAAATGGACAGCCTCTTTTCTTATATTTTGTCAGTTGTGTGTGGGATGTTGGTGGGAGTTAGTGATAAAGGAACAAGTCGCGTGGGTTGACCGTTAGAATTTTGAAGAAAGTGGTGTGGGTAGTTAGTATGGTTAATTAATAAGAGTCTTTGAATTCTAGACAGATTTAGCAGTTAGAATGTAAGTTTTTATTGTCTTGCGACTAGACTATATCCTTTGGATTTCTTAGAAGAGCCGGTAAGGGGTGGGATACTTATTTTGTACAGAATATTTTGTATTTAAATATATATATATATATATATATATATATATATATATATAGGTGTGTTTGTTAGATAAAAAAATCCATATATTATGTCTGCTTATTTTTAATAAATTATGTATTAATACGGGCATGACATTACAACTTAAACAGAATTCCATAGTTGATCATTTTCACGTTTTAATGAAAGATAAGTATAACTGTCAACCTTTACTTTTGAAGGAAAAGGACAAAATTAGTCATTTTTAGCAACACATCTTAGCAGTTATTTGTTACTACAACTTACACCTCTAAAGATGATCTCGGAAGGAGACTGAAAGTAATTGGGAACATTGAAAAATAGAAAATAAAATCAACTGTAAATGTCTCAGCGCATTTCTTACACATTTCAATTATAATACACGGAAAATTATCTGTGAGTAGAAATGCATTTTATTAAACATAAGCACACATAATGTTTGCAATCTCTTTAATCTGGCTTATCTAAAAGAGAATTTCTTACCTAAATAAATAAAACATGTCGGTTTTTTTCTTTAGGCGTTGTGCTGACTTCTGTTCGAACACTTTTGACAGCCTTTCATGTCCTAAGCTCTTTCTTGTTTTAAAAACTACTTTTTTCCTTCGTTCAAAAGTTTACGAGGTAGGTTTTCCAGAGGAGTATAACTAGAATCAGGTTTATATATATATATATATATATATATATATATATATATATATATATATATATATATGGACTATAACATAAATATGTTATAATATCACTTCTAAAGAAGCCATTATTAAGCAGAGTGTTGAAGATGTAAGGTCACAAAAAATTTTAATTTAAAATTTATAATTTCTGGCTATTGTTATGTAGGCCTGTACCAAAATGGGCCATGGTAAATTACTAGTGGGCCACAGAAATTCTGTATGTCCAAAAAATAGACATAGTTGTATCTTTATTAGATGTATTCTGTGTAAATCGAAGTAATTTGTTACTCTATAATATTTCATGGGGCACAGAAAACTTATCATCTCAAATTGTGCCATAAGCTATAATAGATTGAAAACCTAATCGTTCAACTTGCAAACGCCCGCGTTTTCTAAACGTCGTTGTTTTTAAATACCCGAAAATGATAGCATTATGAAAAAAGAAAATCTTTGAACAAATATAATTTTCTTAATTTGCTTTAAATGACTGCGTGCAGTTGGAAGTTGTGCATCATATTTGTGTGTTAATTCCTAGTGATTTGACATGAATCTAATTGATACAATTCTTTTTCAAAGTTTCCTCATTCACAATTTATCGTTTTATAAGGCGAGACCTGTTAGATGTTTCACAGTAACCTGTTCTAGCCATTTTATACTTCAACTGACATGGGCAAGATTTCAATATAACTGTGTATACTGCACAGGTGTTGTTAAATTCCCCTGTATTACTACAGTTTTATATATATATATATATATATATATATATATATATATATATATATATATATATATTTCCTTCCCTCCACTCACATTAAGTGAGAGATAACCTGTGACGAAAGCTCGGAGGGGAGAACATGTGAAAAACTCTGTATAATCCTCTAAAATATGTTGCCGTCATTTTTTAAGGAAGGAGTACAGTCCTGCTTTTATAATCCTTCATTGGTTTAAATTAAAATGCAAAATAAATGACGCATTGTCAGTTCTTGTATCAGATACTTACTATTCAACTTTTTTAAAAAACTTTATTTGAGTAAGAATATATCCATAATTTCTTTCCTCGCATTATCTGCGTTATTCCGGCTTTAAGACTCAATGCAAATCAGCACGATTTTCCTGTTCACCAACTTTATAAATAACTTATCAATCCTCTCCAACATACACTGTGTTATTCTACCTCTTGAAAGTGATAGACATCTAATCTGTTCAACGTTTTTGCTAATATTAATGGGATATTATATTTTAATATTGTTCAACGCGTATACTATGATTATTCTTCCTATATCTATAGATATTATTTTTCTATTGATGACAAAAACAATTTCATAATATTTACTGTCTGTTTCTAAAAGCTATTAAGTTGTGTTCATTTACTCCACTATTAATACCAAATCCATTTTTCATTTAGTTTTTCAATATACATTAATGTTATATCTATTAATTTTCTCATTATTCCTGTCACTTTTTACGGGTTCTCTAACATTAAATGTCCTGTTGGTAACGTCTTTATAGTCCAATGGAAGTATTTTACAAAGCTGTAAAAATGTTGTGGCAGAATGTAAGGATATTGTTTTGGTTGTAGAGAATATTCAGAATTCGACTGATTTTGGAAACGAAAACTATAAAGCTGAAAAGATGTGTTAAAATTTTTAATGAGAGCCACCAACTGAAAATATAGGAAGTATTGAGTATATTTAAGGAAGGTACTTGAGAAAATATAATGAGGTTGGAGAAAATATCACCCGAAAATATGTGAGAAAAATAATAATGAAGCATTGTAATCAGTAACTGATAGAAACAGGATTTCTTCACGCCAAAAAAAAAACATGGTTGCTTTTATTTGCTTTATTTCGAGCAGGTGATGATAGTGAAAACATATTTTTATGTTTCAACCTCAAATCTCGATTTAATTTCGAAATTTTTCGGAGCATGAAGAAATTTCGATGAAAGTATGTCCATTAAGTGTTACTGAAACAGACTTCAAATATAAATTGCTTCGTTTCATTAAAACCACACTCCCTTCAAACTTCCAAACTTTTCCTTGTTTATTTCACCTTTACTATTAATATCATGTATGGTTTCATGTTTTCAAGCAATATCTTCATATTCAGATTTCTGGAAGAAAAAAGCCGATTATCTTTTCTAATAGAACGATTATTAAAACAGGCAAAAATGGATCTAATTTGTTCATCCATTTGAAAGGAGATCTTTTTGGAATTTCCTCGAATGATTGCTAATATGTCTATAAAATTTGGTATTTCTAATCCTGTATCTTTTTACTCTTGTATCAAATAACCTTATTCTTCAATGTGTCTTGTCGATTAAGCTCATGTGAAATCATGGCTCTCCACAAATTTCTATCCTTTGGAGATTTTACTGTTTTTCTTTTTTGCTATCATTCCTCATGTTCTACCGACAATTTACAAAGTAAGTAAATTGTTATTTTCCTATTAATCTCCTTACTCAATCAGCTTCTGTGAATGTCATGTTCTCAAAACCGATAATTTTTTTCATATATACCCTAATATATTAACGTTACCGTTCTGGATTTAAGGTATAATTGTCTATTTTTGTTTTCATCTTACGTAATTTTATCTTAATCTTTTCAATCTATTGAATTGTTGGATAATTTCCGCAGAAACAGATTTAAGTATACTATTTACATAGTTCAGAATAGTGTCCCCGACTTTTCGGCCGTCGTACGCTCCGGACTTTTTCAGGTGCTAAGAATTTTGAACCGAACCATTTATTACGATCACTGGGGTTATATCACTGCTATACCATATGCGATGCCACTTCTGGTAGCCATGTTGCCGTCTCCCTTTAACTTCATGCTCTAAGCTAGCCTGTATGGAACTCACAACTCTTTGATTCAAGTCACAGGAACTAACTAACGCCTATATTCACTAGGCCATGTGTACTTGATGACAACGGCATGTGTATTTCTGGGATTTACAAACCTAATATCTCAGTAACTATTTTTTACCAGAGTTCTTATTGCAATTTTTGATGCTAAAGATTTTCTGTAGTATTGAAGAAGATTTTGAAGAAGTCTACAGTGTACAAAGGCCGAAACGTCAGAAACATGGTAGTATAGATGAGGACAATAGTCCGAACAATGTAAATATTGTATATACTAACTCATCTTAAAAGTACAAACAGATTTCACTATTCTCAAGTCTCTTCTTTATTTTTGAAAAGATCATTTGCATTCGTTGATATATATAAGAAAACTAATATTACTTAAGATGTGTTTTGTAATGCAATTGATTTTAACACAGAACGAGAAATCCAGTTGAAATCGTTGCATTTAATTTATCTAAACTTATTTATAAATGGAACTTTGCCTGTATGTGTGTGTCTGTGTGTGTATATCCGTTACCTATAGACTCCGAAACGGCTGAACGTATTTTCTTGGAAATTTACACAGTTGTACTATAAGCGTCTGCGAGTATTCTTAGCTAGGTTTTGTGTCGAGGTACCCCCGATAAATATCGAAAATCGATAATCGAAAAAATTTGGTTATAGAAAGACTGCTCCGATTTTAATCAAATTTGATACACTCATAGACAAAGACATAAGAAACGATATTCAGAAGTTTCAAGGTTGCAGTTCTTACAATAGTGCAGAAATTTTGATATCGATAACAGGAAATAAAAATTTAACTTACATCCATTCATTTTGCTTTCAGTCTACGGTTTCGCTTTAACTGGAAACTACTATTGCTTTTTAGTCTTTGGTGCCAACGTCGTTTGAGTTCTAGGAGCATGGATTAGTTTTAAAGCTTTCATTACACCCGAGCAACGCCGAGCTATACTGCTAGATATTTATATAGCATTAATATACTTTAGTAGTAATCCGTCTCTTCTCCTTTCAGCTATGGGTTAAATAATAGGTTAATTGATTTTGTATAGCCTTGTTTGGCAACCAGTATACTGCAGAATATAATGGCAACCTAGTGCGGGAAAAACGTTTGCCCAGTCAGTCATGTGTCTTTCGAGACATGATCACCCAATCATGTATCACGTATGGCACTTAACTGACTGAATATTACTTAACAGATGTGCCCTGTTGAATCAATAGCTCATAATATTCAAATCCCGAAAGCAACAGTTAAAATTTCTGGGACACGTTATGAAGAAAGAAAGTCTAGCAAATTCAACATCCTCAAGAGATAAATAGAGAAAAAAAAACAAGAGGAAGCATCAAATAACATATTTAAGAATGATAATTTAATCAGAGTAGATAGACTAAACTATCGCCCGGTTCACACTCCACCCACGTTTATTGAACAGATGAAGAGGCTCATCCCTTGTTCCCTGCTTAGGATGTGGTTTCCGGTTTTCTCTTTTCCAATCTTTTCACTTTTTTTGTATTTCTCTTGTTTTCTTTTCAATTGGAGTAGATAGACTAAACTATCGCCCGTTTCACACCTCCACCCACGTCTATTGAACAGGTGAAGAGGCTCATCCCTTGTTCCCTGTTTAGGATGTGGTTTCTGGCTTTCTCTTTTCCAATCTGTTTACTCTTTTCTTTTTTCTTTTTCAATTGGAGTAGAAAGACTAAACTATCACCCGGTTCCCACTCCACCCGCGTCTATTGAACAGGTGAAGAGGCTCATCCCATGTTCCCTGTTTAGGATGTGGTTTCCGGCTTTCTCTTTTCCAATCTTTTCATTCTTATGTAGCCCCCTGCGCATCAGTGGCGTTACCACCTTGCTCGAGGTGATATGATTAAATAAATAAATAATGTGTAAAATGTGCAACAAACAATATGACGTTTTAGGGAGGCATGATCGACATGTCTGGCAAAGGATTCTTCGTTGTACTGAAGCACATTGTTTAGACTATATTTAATGGTGTTCACGCTATTTACAACGCTCTCATTTTAAAGATCCCCGTCTTTTTAAGAAGTGGGCGATGATGGCCCTCCCCATATTCCTAGTGCGGTTCTACCAAAGAAACCTGAACATAAAATAAACATGATATATGAGCAACGTAAAGAGTGGAAGAAAAATATATTTATACATAGAATCACAGACACTTGACATACCAGTGAAACATTATGAGAATAGAGGGTTTGGAGAATTTAACTCTCACGAGATATATTAAAGACAAGTTTGTCTTGAGGAAACTGAGTGTAACGTACTTCACGGCAATGATGGTAAAGAAACTGGAAAATAGGGTAAATAAAGAAATACACGTTAAAATTACGAAGAAGAGAATGTCGTGGAGAGTAACGATTCATATCCTTAGGAGAAACAAATCATAAAATAAAAAGAAAAAAAATGATTTGCCATAATTTCTCCGGTAAATGAGAAAATCAATCACTGTTGCCTTCTCCAAGATGATATTTTTTAATTCAGTGTAATGTGTGCGTTGTGGTGCAGTGGATATCGACTCGAAACGACAAATCGTGGTGCCTAGTTCGAATTCCAGTATAATTCCTCGCATTCACCTACGAACAAATATCATTAGGAAATGTATTAGTCCGTTTCTTTCCTTCCAGTTATGGATTAAATGATATAACAGAATGAGTTTTATAGCCTTGACTGGCAAACAGTCTACAGCAGAAAGTAATGGCAACCTACTGCGTGATAATCTTCTGACTAGTCACTCATGACTCTTGCGAGACATGATCGCCTAAAGCGTGTATCACGTATGGCACTTAAATGACTGAATGGTTCTATTAGACTGGCTGACAGGCAGTTTTTAAGAATTTTGCTATCAATCGACGGTAAGGAGTGGCACAAGGCATTAGAATATTAGCAGACTAGGCTGGGATTGAATTGGCTTGTAGTGTACACTTTTTGTGTTAAAAGCGCCATCCTAAGCGCGTAAAAATTGCAACAGAAAAAGATAAGGGAAGTTATTGTATACAGTTGAAGTAGATTTTAGAAGGGATCAGAAACCTAATCCTTAACAAAAACAAAGGATAAACCACTATTTCTGTATATAAAAAAAAACAGATGGCATTTGAATCGGACGACAGGCGAACCTGTCTACTCTTATTAATGCATGATTTTGGTTGAACTTGTTAGCTAATAAGAACAGATATTCGTCCATAGAGTTACTCGGTCAAAATGAAAATGCTATTGTCTTCTGACTGACCATAGCATTACAGTGCAGGCAATTTTGTATGTCTGTTACGAGCAGATTTGACAACCCACGCTGATTTCTCGATAATACGAATTAATAATGTGTCGATTTTTACTAAGGGAATAGTACATATTTTAGGTCAGTCATACGGTTTGTATTAATAACCGATGCTTCGTCACTTTTACGTGACAGACAATACAACATACTGATTCATCATTGTCTTAAAATATTATACGTGTCAAACCATGCTGTGTTGATTTCTCTAATATTTCCGAGACCAAAGATTCAAGACAATGAAAGTGATTCAATATGTTTCTCTTGAGATAAATGATAAGCAACATTCATTTTCATAATAAAAAAAACTATTAAACAGGCTGTGAATGTTGATAAAGACTGAAGCGATTCTCATTCGATATTTTTATAACTATTTATGAAGTATATAAAAATATATATTTCCTATAAAAGTAATATTTTGTTCATCGAGTTTAAAAAATGTCCAGTTGTTCATATTCTTATCTATCTGTCTATCTATCTGTCTGACCATCTATTAATATATATCTATGTAGGTATTTATCCATCTCAGTCTGTTCATTTCTTTTCTCTCTTCTTCATCTATCTATATATTTGCATACATACATACATACATGCATACATACATACATACGTATCTATATATCTATTAATATATACATAGGTAGTGAGCTATCTCATTCTATCTATCTATCTATCTATCTATCTATCTATCTCTCTCTCTCTCTCTATATATATATATATATATAGGTAGTTAGCTATCTCGTTATATCCCATGTTTAGCTTTCTCTTCATCTGTATAGATACAGTGGAACCTTACTCCCATCAAACAGGTCACATGCAGGAAGTGGTCGCTCACTACAGGCTCATTATCCTGACCTATCTTAACCATGAACGTATATTCCACTCATCAGAATGTACACATTAGAATTTTACCATGTAATCTAGTAATAAATAAATGAGAATAAAGAAAATAGGCCTAAGGTTAAAGAAATTTATTCAGCATAATTCACTTTAAAATATTAAAAATTTATTTACAACGGTCAACAAGAGACTAAAATAAAATATTTATTCATAAAAATATTTATTAAGTGGATTTAAAAAAAAGTATACGGTTTCAGTTTTTTCTTAGAAGTGAGTGATAGCAAAAGAGAATCTGCGATAATGATACACAAAAAAAAAATAAAGGAACGAAAGAGATAGACATTTGAGAAAGGGACATAATTGTGATTTTTCCCATTCCTTAAATTTATCTGTGTCACTGCACAGACTGCGATAAATCCCTTGTACATGTCAAATGCAATACATCTTGTACTAATCAGCAGATATTTGACCGTGAGGTGAACTCAGGCAATGTACATTTTTTTTAATCGTATCACCCCGAGCAAGGCGGTAACGCCACTGATGTGCAGGGGGCTACGTAATCAAGAAATAACTGGTTGATACAACACTACAATAATGAAACAATGATGAAGTGTTCTTGACTTAGATCAAATCAAAATTAAATAGATTACTCGTTTAGTTTCATTTAGAACTTCGCAGTGTACGATCAAAATGGATTTTTTTTAAAGCGGTTGCTTGATCAGTGATTTTCAATCGTTGACGTTAGTCGCTGGTCGCGTTCTGGAGGTGGTCGCTCACCAAAGGTCAATTAACATTAGCAAATAGCCCGTGCATAGAAAACGGTCGTTAAAAACAGGTGGTCGCATGCAACAGGGTCCATTGTATTTGCCTATCCACCACAATCGCCTTACATCACTTGCACTCCGTTCATATTTATCTATCCATCGATCTATCTATATCTCACGGAAATTTTTGTTTTTCTTTTAAATTTCCATCTAATTTTTCAATTTCTATTCATCTATCACCATTCATGATCTTTCACTATTTTCTGTCCTTTATAACTCTTAGTAAGTGTTTCGTTTTTACTATCTGTGCTAAACTCTTTTCTGCCAACTATTTACACAAGCACGTTAGGTAGGCTATGCACTGTTTTCCTCTGTCGCTTTTGTTTAAATAATCCCTCTGAGGGTCAAATTTTCTCAGAGCGTTTTTTGAGATCTGCTTTAGAAATTCCAGCTGTTTCTTTCTGATACAAATTCTATGATTTTTATATAAATGTCCTTATTTTTACATTTTCTTTAAAAGTTCGTCTTTGCTCACATGTTCAGTCCATGGTATTAAGTCACTTAAATGACGCACATTTGTAATTCAAAATGAAACAAAAACTGAACAGGTGGGAGAGAAGAAAAATGGAAGAGAAATTCTAATTCACTGGATGTGGAATTCCAAGGTCGTCAGTGCAGCGTTATTCCGAGTTGCCTGACAAATATAATTTCTTTACGAATGAATGCCATTTCACTCTTAAATCAACAACGTTGCTTTTGCCTTAATTCTACACAATATCCAGGCCAGCACGTGCTTTAATACAATATAGACAGTTCTTCACTAAACTCTTCCCGAATGTTAGTAAGAATTCTCCTTTTCTTTTCACAACAATACTGTTCTTCGGTGGCACATAATGATTTCCTGATCAATCACCAGTGATTTTAGCAAAGGTTAAAAAAATATTTGTCACTCAAATTCGAAGATTAACCATTTTGTTGAAGCTTTTTACCAAAAGTAAAATCTGGCGAATTAGAAAAAATAATTTATAAGAACTGCAGAATTGTATTATAACTTTAAAACAATCATATTGAGATATATTTTTATTTATAATATATAAAAAATAATTAAAGCAAAATGTGGACATTCACGGACAAAAATATGTGTTAAACAAAAATATAAAAACATTCGGCTTCTTTCGTTTTTTATAACTTATTTCAGTAGTACTATTTATTAATAATTCTAATGAGTCTTTAGTAGAAAGAAAATAAAACATTATCTAACACTTTACACAATTTACTCAGTAAAAACGACGCTAATCTCACTAATGCGAGATAATCATAGACAGGACACGTGCTTAAGGCAAATAGCATTATTATTGCGAATCAGGAAGTGGGAAAGGAACAACAGCCTATAGTGTAGCAATGCACAAGCTTGTCTATAGATTTATAGAATTAAAGCAAGTGAAACCGTGTAAAATTAATATTCAAATTGCATTATTGCGTAAGAAAATAATTTTTTTTTTTGAGTAAACGCTATGAAAAATGAATTACATTGGTGATGTCAAATTCGACATTGGTAGGCTGGGTAAACTAGACATTGTAGATTTCATGTTGATATTTACGTATTTTTTCTACGATTTATTTAACTTATTCGCTTTACACAGAATAAAAGCTTATAAAACAATATCTTTCTAACAGTGTATAAGCGCTGGTTTGTCCTGAAAGTCCATACTGTTTGTTAAGAGAAATTAAGCATAAAGCAAATGTTTGGTGAATATGACGAGTTGGGTAACACATCCCAGCTAAGATAAAATCAGTTTTGCGGGTCGTTTAAAAATCGTAAGGGTTGGCATTATTCTGATAGAAAGAAACACCTATTCTTGTCTCTAATTCTTGGTGTTTTTCTTCAATTGTTGTCTATAATTCGTCCAAGTATAAGCAGTACCTTCAAGAATCACTTGACTTGGTATTTGACAGAACCTTCTAGTACATTATTACTTTCCATTCCAAACAGAGGCAGAGCATGACTTTTTTTAAAATGAATATCTTCTTTTGATATGGCTAAAGTAGGCTAAAGTATGGCTAAAGTAGGCTCATATCGCATACCCCAGAATCTTTATCGCTGAATATTGTTGTAAAAAATCAATCTTTCATCGGCTGTCAAAATGTTGTCATGTGGGTGCATTGTTATTGCGTTTATAGAGCCGAATCTCGGTCAGAAATGCGATGCAAATGATTATTTATACTCAGATCATGTGGTACCAAAATATCGTAGCGATTTGGGTATCCAGGCTTCACTCAGTTTTTGTGGACGGTTGATATTGATGAATTTCGTGTTTTTACAATTAACACGTTGTGTAATACAGGATATTCTCACCCAATATTTTGATTTGGTCGCCATCTGTAGAGTGGGTCTGTCTCTGCGTTCATCATCCATAAGGCGGCAATCACCATCTATAATCTTAACGAACAACTTCCGTACAATTCTGTCAGCTAAAGCACCTTTAGTATAAATAGCGCATATAATTCTTGCTGCTTACGATGCATCTTTGCCTTTACTTACATTTACATTGGGATAAAAATCGATACGAATTAAATATATATTAAACTTTCTTTCTCAAGTGATAGTTTGAAGTGTGTTCTAATTTAAAAAGTAAGCATATTTTATATGGTGATTAATATGACGGTTTATAATGTATTGGAAAATGAGCGACTAAAACTTGGCCTGAACTTTCCGGACATGCCGATATTTCGAAAAAGAAAGGAAACGAATATTATATTCTGCACTGTGCAGGAGAGGTTCAAGAGAGCGAATTTGTTTAGGAAATGAGAGGTCACTAGTTATTGAAAGACAGGACCGGCAGGGAAGCACATTGCAGGCTGTCAAGGGCTGTTTAGACAAGTTGTTTTGACAGATACAAGTAGGTAATTGGGATTATTATGCAGAACGAGTGTGGATAGAAAAATCAGAGGAAGGGGAAAAAGCGGGGCTCAGCTATCGACGGTCGGAGAGAAGGGACGTGTGAGAGCTAGCTTAAAGCTGATAATATAACGAGTTCGCCTGAAGCCCTTTGACTTCCTTTTCAGTTTGAATGTCAACGGGAGAAAATAGAAAAGAATCTATAAAGTTCGTGCTTCAAACATGACCGAAGTCACCGAGAAGAAATTAAAAGCCCCATCGATTGCGTTACTCTGAATATTCAGGTTAGAATATCTCATTTTAAGAGTAGTTATGTCATAACAATTCTCAGCGGTTTAATGCCAACTTTTATAATACAAATCAACCTAATAATTCGAATCTATAGAGCTTCTAGCAAAATGGCTATGCACTAGAACATGAAATGTACGGGAACAAGAAATTCCATGGAACAAGAAAATTCCGTTTCTACGATCACAATAATGAGAAAAGATTTTGTATGGATGCTCAAAAACCATGAGGTATTATTCGATAACGAACAAGACAGAGCATTTTTTAAATTTTAGGTAAGCCTAATCTACACGGAAAAGATATTCGACTAATTCTTATATGGAACAAATGGTTTGTATACAGAGTCAGTAAGTCAAGTACAATACATGATACACGGTTGGACAGTCATGTCTCTTTCGAGAGATGACTTACTGGGAAGAAGATTATCCCACAGTAGGTTGTCATTACATTCTGCGGCAGACTGGTTGCCAGGTTATAGAACCCAATATCTCCTATCATTTAACCCATAACTGGAAGGAAGAAACAGATTAATACGTTTTCCAAGGGTATTTGCGCGTAAGTGAATGCAAAGAATTCAACTGGAATTCGAACTCAGCTCTCCGATTTCTCGTTCCGAGCCGATATGCACTGCACCGCAACGCACATCTATACAGAAAGAGTACACCAAAGTCAATGCTGTATTATAATGACTATATAGACTAAGGACAACGCACAATATTCAAACGCCATAACAAGAAAACTATGTACACTACAGGATCGATTATGTGGGGCATCTCTAGAAAAGGGACGCATATGTACGTATACTCGAGTTTGCACAGATTATTAAAACGTTATCAGATTCTAATAAGCCACAAACAAGGAATGTGTGGTTCGTGATGCGTGTCGGACCAGAGATAGTGATCATGGCTGCGTATGCCAAAACCTAACCGAGAACAACTAACGAAATGTTGATATGATATAGATTATCACGCAATGAAGATTCAAGTCTCGTTTAATTTGTACACCGATTCCATTACAAGATAAGAGTTGTATAACAAAATGATTCCCAGGAAAAAAAATAATTTATACCTGGATTGATTCTAAGATTTACTCAATTTTAAACATGAGGAACACAATTTACTGCTATAAATGGCCGTCAATGAAAGCAAAAATAAAATATTGTCAGAAATTAAAATACATAATCATTATCAAAAGGCTGAGCCAAGTGTATCTGAAACGTAAAATCAGAAAAAAAAAGCTACCTGGTCTGTATTGGAACAGACGAGTGAATTCTAGAGACGGAAAATCGAAGACTCAAATAAATAGCTTGTGGCTCCTTTCGGTGAACGTCCATTAGGACTCGATATCACTCCAGGCCGCAAAAGGCACTCATCTATCTATCTATCTATCTATCTATCTATCTATCTATCTATCTATATATATATATATATATATATATATGAGTGCCTTTCGCGGCCTGGAGTGTTCTCGAATCCTAATGGACAAATATATATTAGTCCATTAGGACTCGAGAACACTCCATATATATAATTGTTTTTCCTTGATGCAGGAATGAATAATGAGTAACGCCTTTGAGAAACCACAATACAATCACCAATAGGATTTTAGGGTTAAAGGATGTTTTAGGTAATGTTTTGGCAATTCACTGGCACCGAACAACTGGCCTACTATCTTACTGTTGTCAAATATTATACATTTCTTCTGACATGTAATGACTCTATTCAATTTTTTTTCTAGTTTGAATTCATGCAGTAAGATTAAATTCTTGGAGATTGTAGCCGTCAGGGAAGTAAGTTTACGAAAGGGAGTTACACAGGCGGGAATAGCGAGAAATGAAGATACTAAAACGGTTGCTTCCTGAGACGCCTGAATCAGGAAACAGCAAGACACTTATAATTTCTTGCATTACAGCATAATATTTAATTTTGTTTAAAGTAAAACCAATATTTTCGTGATTTTCTTGTAAAACATCAGAATAAGCTAAAGTAGTCGATGGCAGTATCTTTCCAATATACAAAAGAACGATATTGGTGATACAAAAAGGTGTCAATGAAAAGCCTTCATTGATCAGGGTCATACTGTAAAATTAGTCTTCAAAATATCTAGGTATATTATTACAGTAACATAAATTGCTGTCGAAATAAAATGTTTCTTGTAAGATGTCTAAGCGAGTGTGAAACGTTGTAATTTGAAATCTTGCGTTAAAAATTCCTCTTTTAGCTTTGAATTTAGCAGCTCACGATACTGTTTTGTGAAGTTTAAATGTCTCACCGGATTATTAAGATCCTGCTGTGACAGAGATTTTGACGCATGCGATTAAAGTTCTGGGGCATAGTTATTGTCTTTTTGTTCAGTTAATTCAATTTCTGATTCGTCTGAATCAGCCAGGATAACTGCCGTCGGTAGTTCAGTTACTAGAACTTTTTATGAATGGTGGATACAGCCAGAATAACAGATTTAAGGTTGAGATATAGCACGGATGAATCATTCTTCATTGTTACACCTGAAGAAAGATGAATATACATTAAGTATACTTTAATCATAACAAGTATTAAATTATGAAAATAGTTAAATGATTAGTTATGCCTAATAGAAGCAAAATATACTTACGGTGTATGTCTGCTAAACAAAAATGACAGTCAATGGCGTGATCCTTGAGGTTCACGGAAAAACGTTGGAACCCCAAGTGGAAGATTATTCAATTTTCGTTTTGACTATTTTGAGAGAGCATTAAAGCACATTGTGCGGGAGGTATGTGGTACCCTAGACTTATCTTGATTCCCAGATTTGATTTCAAAATATAAATTCTGTTGTTTTTTTTTAAACAAGTCGGATAATATTTATTTGATACTTTTTAAACATCACATGGCCACATATTTACCAGAATTTATTTAGAATATTTCTACATTTTCCTCTAGGTATTTTAAATTATTTTTTGTATAATAAGAAATAAAGAAGTTAAATTTTGCTGGCTGTTGCGCTTGAAACTGACCTCCAATCCTTTATTAACTGGGGCAGGTAATGGGTTGTAAATTTTAATGCCTTTAAAATAAAGCTGCTCTCCTTTAAACGGCATAGGGAAACTTTCCTGCCAGCCATCGACAAAGATGTTGCCAGTCCCTTTGAGAGCAACACATTGCGTCTCCTTGGCCTAAGTTTTTTAACCGATCTAAAGTAGAATGAATATATCAGATCTATAGCTGCATCTACAACTAACTGGGTTGGGTTTCTTCCCAAGGGTCGAAAATCTTTTTTCTCATCAGAATCAAATTTCACATTTATTAATTCACTCACTGTATTAAAAACTGTTGCCATATCTGGTCGAGTGCTCCTGCTATTCATCCCGAGATTCTCGACAAAATCCAAAGAAGGATCTGCAATGTAATTTGTCCCGACTTGGTAACTCGACTTTATTCACTTTCTCGCCTATATGACGTGCCTTCCATCTACGAATATTTTCATAGCATCTACTCTGATGAACTTTTTCTATGGTGTTCCGTCCGCGTGAATTCAAGTAAACTACTAAATTGGTATCTAAGTCCTACACTTTACTGTTCAAATAGTTAAATCCAAATCCGCTTTTACTCGAGTAGTTTTTTTTTTCGCACATCCCGCCAGTGAATTGATTACGTTATAAAATGAGATATCATTTAACACGCAAAATCCATAGAATGCATACGTGTTACAAAAAAAATCATGTACTCGCGTTTTTCTGACCTCCGTGTAAAATCCTTCTTCTATATATTCTAATATATATCTAGGATTATAAATTATAATATAGGACAATGAACATTCCAAATGAAATACGTAGGAGAATGTTTAAATGCTTACTTGAAATGAAGGAAATGGTAGCAATATATATAGAGAAAATAACGAATTTAAGCTGATATCAGAATGATACGGTTTAAAAAGGTTTTCCAATCTCGTTTTTTGAATAGAATATTAAGAATTATTCCGAATAATTTTGATATTTCGATCTTTGAGTCAATCCCAAAAAAATAAATCAAGTATAATTTATTGTTTTCTTATATTTTGTAATCTTTCGAAATGTATTGTTTTGTGGAAAAAAAACTTTGAGAGAAATGAATATTATTTCCTATTTCTAAAAGAGGATTCGCAGGAAAATAAATCTAATAAGCGAATTCGAATAATGAAACGCTAATCTATATTTGTAAAAGACGCGATATAATATTATAAATACAGTTAATATTGACAGTAGAATTGTAAATCAACTGAAGAATTTAAGAAAAAAAAGGAATCCTTAAAATCATTTTGAAGGACTAGCTACAAACAACGTTAAATAAGGAAAAATCAAAGTGGATATTCAGTTAAATATAGGCAGGATAATTCGACAGAAAATAAATATTTCAAAAGAAACAGCAGGCGATAAAATTATTTTTTCCCTAAAAACGTTGGTCGATGGAAACAGGAAAATTATATATATATATATATATATATATATATATATATATATATATATTCTAATAAATTCAAACAAAAGTTAAGCAAAATATAGAAGAAATACAGTTTGGCTCGAACCGAGGATTCCTGTCAAAAGGTTTTGAATTGAATCATTTAGAAAGAAATCTGTGATATCTAAAGATGTTAATAAGACGAAAAGAAATTGTCGCTTAGAAATTGAAATTGCAAAAAGGGTTATTCTGCAGAAAAGACATTTGAATAGCAAGTAAATAGTTGGTTTATGAATAAATTCAATATGACGGACAAAATGAGAACTAAAACGAGGCTGGGTTTCAAGTGATTTTTCCTGCAACATTTTACTTAGAATAAATATTTTATATAATATCAAAGCGAATAAATTTACATAAACTAAATAAATAAAATGCTCTTCTTTTCTAAATCTCTTATTCACCGTCCGTTTGGATGTTGAATGCATATATATATATATATATATATATATATATATATATGGAAACGTTGTGAAAACTATATTTTACACACTGTTGGGGAAATCTAAGAAATGTCAACCGCATATCCAGTACATTATAGCTTGGACAATTATTTCACTGTAAAGATCAAGAAAGAAATATCAAACTTTGGATAAATGAACTCCCCTTGAATTTAAGGAAGCAACAATTGGTTAAAAATTAAACTTTCATATTTTCTTTCTTTCTCAACACATACAGGACTCCTTTTTATGCAATATGGTCACTGGTGTCATGAATATGTAAAGAATATGCATACACCTTGGTTCTCCCTCAAAGTAATGTGATTGGATGGTGACAACCATAAACACAAACAAAGGCAAGGACGCAGTGATGTCTACAGTCTCCGACTAAATATCTACGTCCACAGTTATACGTCCATATATGTCTACTGGTCTTCGACTTGGGGTCTACTTCGAAATGTCTACTGGTCTTCGACTAGAAATCTACGTCCATAGGTCTACTGGTTTCGACTAGAAATCTACGTCCATAGGTCTACTGGTCTTTGACTAGATGTCTACGACTATTTGTCTACGTCTATTGACTACGCCTACGTCTCAGGATACTGCATAGGACGCGTACCGTCCATTACGTCTACTTAATAGATGCTCCTAATATATACATATATATATATATATATATATATATATATATATGTGTGTGTGTGTGTGTGTGTGTGTGTATAAATGTTCAGTCCGTAAACGGTGAGGATAATCTAACAAGGCAACTTTTCGAACCGAGGGTGAGATATGTCTCTTATATATATATATGGGTGCACCAAATTGTGTGCATGCTGATACACAATTTTGTGCATGTTTATATGTATTATATTATTGTATTATTGTATGCATTATTGTGTGTATTTTGTATATATAAGAACAGACCTAATTATGTATAGATATAAAAAATTTGCACGTGTACTTATATAATTATAGTTGTGTTTGTATATACATATGCATATGTGCAATGTGTAGGCATATATACATAAATTCACTGGATGTATGGAAGTATGAAAATATTAACATAATTTGGGAATATATGTGAAAATTACTAGTAATTATAGGTATGTGTGTATATATAACGCTACTTATACGCGCGGAAATCCTCTCTTTATGAAATGTATATGTATGAGTACACGGTCGCCAGGATCCGTAAATAAATGCGGAAAAAACGGTAAATATATGCAGACATGAACAAAGTCACATTTGTAAGTATCTGTGGGAATGTACACATATGTATATATAGATACAAATTAGTATAAATCAATGGGTTGGTTTTATGATGTATAACAAACACCACTGTCCAAAGAATGAGAAATTCCTTTACAGGTTAACCTCTTCAAGACGGCCTGAGCAATCCCAGACAAATCTGACGCCAATATCTCCCCCTTCCTCTGTCACCTTCACTCTCCCTTTTCTTTTTTCGTATTTATATTTTTATTTGATTTTCATTTTATTTTTGTTTTTATACTTCTCTTCATTTAAAGAAAATGCTCATTCCGGCAAGATCTTTTGAACCAAATATAGAAAATATTGTAAGGTCTGATGAAATGAGCTAAGTAGCTCATTGAAATGAACTATAGTTTATAACCACTTGAAAAGACATGTTGAGTTTTCTTTTATATACGTGTTGAGTTTTCCTTTATACACACACACACACACACACACACATATATATATATATCCCTTTTCGGGATATATCATTAACAAATGACGAAATGTATGTTACTGCTATTGAAAAATAAAAATGATTTCCGGGAAATAAGCAAAATATCACGGGAGGAAAATCTTCTTGGGAAGATAGAAAATGGTTGTCTAATGCTATGTAATATGGTATTAATTTTAAGGTAAATGAATCTGGGCTATCTTTTCAGATATAAAAAATAGACGGTAAGTAAGTGAAATATCCTGCTACCAAAGAGTAAATAGAATACTAGGCAAAAACAGGTGAACAACAGAGATGCATATAGACTAATAGCATAAAAATAATACTTGCAGTTAAAAGGTAACAACTGAAATTTAACAAGGAAAGAAGGCATTGAAAAATTAACATTTACACGGAATATAGGAGGCAATAAGCCAAGAGGATAAGTGAACAACCTACTGAAAAAATTCGATTAATGTATAGCAGAACAAAAACAAAGAGGCCATATTTCATTGAGAACAATAACAGACACGAACAGGAAATTTTTTTAGAGCCCTGATCTTAAAAGTCTACCATTCATCCATGCACTGAATACATTTGTCACATCTTGTCTGATATTTATGCCATTTAATGATTCTAAATTAAATCAAAAGAAGCTTCAATTTTAAGAGTTTTGCCACGGCATTTCCACCAACGTAATCTACTTTCCCTCTAGTATACATTTTACTATAAATATGTTCAAAGTAATTACTCCTATGAGCTTTCTTCTTCGGTACCTAGATTTCACTAATTTACTCGTAGTACGAACTGTGGGTTGTGGTGAAGTGAATATCGGTTCTGAACGAGAAATCTGAGGGCTGAGTTTGAATTCTTTGCATTCACTTACGAGCAAATAACCCTCCATCTATGATTTAAATAACAAGACAGATTTGGTTCTATAATCTTAGTTTGCAACCAGGCTACCAAAAGAAATAATGACAATCTAGTGCCCAGATTGCTCGAGACATAATTGCCCAATCGTGTATTAAATATGGCACTTTATTGACTGACGGACTGACTAGATTGATATCTGGGTCTCAACATTTTCTAATTAGAATTAGTAGATCTGATTCTAAACTATTTTCTATCAGTTTCTCCTCACGTGCTTATCTTTTCGCTTCCACCGTATTGGATTCCAGTTAGTTTTGACCTTCCAAAATTCATGTGCAATTTTAAATCGTTATCCTCCGTCTTCGTAATTCCTGTGCTTTTATTGTTCTCGTTCTTTAATAATATTCATTTTACTCATAATTTCACTCATTGTAAAACGTTGCGTCTTATTGGCTTAACTGACTGGCTTGAAATCATTAAAACAAAACTCGTCCTGCCCGGAAATGAAATAGAATAAAATGAAGAATCGCTATCAATTAAAAATGTCTTAATTGCAAGAATCCATGATATAGAAAATAATAACCATCTCTTTCGACATTTCAGAAATATAATTTCCTGAGTTTAAATAATTTCTAAGCATTTTACAGAATTCAAAACATTTTTTTCTGAAATGTTAAAATATCTCTCCACCTTTGAAACTGTCATCACAACTGTATTCCCATCCTTCTATTGCTCATTTCTAACTGGTTCGTCCTCCTCTTCACTCTCTTTTAATTAATCATTTTACACTTATGTAGCCCCCAGCACATCAGTGGCATTACAGTCTTGCTCGGGGTGATACCATTAAAAAGAAATATGGCTACGCTTCATGTGCTACTTAATGCAATTGGATCCTCTGAATAACAAACTAACTCATCCTTTACCTTTTCATTGGAAAAAGAAGTCTACCGAAAGATTTCGCTGCGTGATGATTCCATCTCCTATACAATCGTGAGAGGGGATACGATTATAGAACTGTAACGAGAATGTAGTCTACTGTGCGACATATCCTATACAATTGCCTCTTAAATCATATCTTATCTTCATTAGGATTCCTCATTTTATCTTCGTTTTCAACAAGTTGCCAAAGAAAAAAGATACAGTAACAATTAATCAAATCAAACAGTAACAATTAATCAAATCAAAACCAGAATTGTTATTTTATTAATAAAATATTACTTCTTAAATTTCTGGTAAATTTATTGCATTAAATAAGCAGGCTAAATCTTATCGAGTAACTTGACACGTAATTGACAGTAATTAATGACCGCTTACAAGTCGTGTTTCTATCTGACAGGGAGACTAGCCAAACATCATTACACACACTTGCTCTGTTCCTTAAACTGCAACAATGCTAAACAAACCTTAGAGTGAAAAACGTGGCGTATTCAATGTTTTAGAAATACAAAATATAGTAGAAGCTCTAACATGGTGACTTGTGATATACATTCTAGCTCAGTCATCGACGGCTTGTAAAAGTATTCCATTTATCTAATTTCACTCATCATGTTTGGATCAAACCCTGGTATTATTTTCATCCACGTTTCAACTGTGCTGCGTATGGGTTTTGCTTCACCAGTTCTTTAACACTAAAGAGATACCTCCCTGACCAATTGCTCATGGTGAGATCCGAGCCTAGGCCTTATCGCCATAAAAAACGTTAAAACTACTCGGCTAGTCGCAAACATTATTGAACTGTGATGCAACAACATCTGTGATCATATAGAAACAATAAATATTTATTTTGTAAATTCTTTTTCGTCAGTAAACTAAGGATTATCTCTATACTTCTAATGTATGTATCCAGTTTTAAACCCAAGTAGATCTAAACTTATTTATAAATGGAACTTTGTGTGTGTGTGTGTGTTTGTGTGTATGTGTGCGTGTGTGTGTGTACGATACCTATAGATTCCGAAACGGCTGAACCGATTTTCTTGAAAATTTACACAGTTGTACTATAAGCGTCTGCGAGTGTTCTTATTTAGGTTTTGTGTCGAGGTTCCCCCGATAAATATCGAAAATCGATAATCGAAAAAATCGGGTTATAGTAGGAGTGGTCCGATTTTAATCAGACTCGATACACTCATAGAAAAAGACATAAGAAACGATATTCAGAAGTTTCAGGGTTGCAGTTCTGACAATAATGTTGAAAATCGATAATATATATAAATAAAAGGCAAGATGTTTGTGTGTGTGTGTGTGTGTTTATCTGCCTGTATGTCTGTATTTTTTCAGCCCTTTTATTTTAGTTTTTGCTTCGGGTTTGGCTCTAAGTAGGTATAATTGTAGTTCTTAGTTTCAGCCATGATACCATTTACTCAAAGGACTTATTTAGCCTTCAAAATTCAGTTTAAGACGAAAAAAATTATTTGATATCAGGAAATCAAAATTGGACTTACATCCATTCATTTTTCTTTCAGTCTACGGTTTCGCTTTAACTGGAAACAACTATTGCTTTTTAGTTTTTCGTGCCAACGTCCAAAGAGTCTGAGCTCCAGGACCATTGATTAGTTTTAAAGCTTTCATTACACCTGAGCAACGCCGGGCTATGCTGCTAGTCTTTATTAAACGAGTATATCACAAGAGCCAGTTAACAATAATGCTGAATCCTGCGTCTTACTACTAATAGCTCACCAAGACAGCTTATGTAACATGCGGTGCGGTGGGTCAGTTGTAGTTCAGTTGTCTTTGGAGATAGATGTTCTATGGCCTTCTTCAGCCTGTCGTATTACCCAACTTGATTAACAAAGTGAGGTTTTAAGGGTATTATATATATATATATATATATATATATATATATATATATATATATATATATATATATGATTTTCCTATTTACGTCGACCAACGTTTGAGGGAAAAATAATTTTATCGCTTGCTGTTTCTTTTGAAATATTTATTTTCTGTCGAAGTATCCTGCCTATATTTAACTGAATATCCCGGTAAGAAAAATGTTCAAATAAACTTAAACAGCATACACATACATAAATGCATATATATATATGTATGTATGTATATATATATATATATATATATTTATATATATATATATATATATTAGTCATCCACATACAAGCCTGTTTGGTTGTATCACAGCTTATCAGTGTGGATAGACACATCTACTTGCTCCTGGCCGGGATCGAAACTCGACCGATTTGGTATCAGTCATATATATAACCACTCAAGCTGTTCATGACTCGGTCTTCGTACAACATCTGCTCGACAATCATGAGTGTGCCTCTTAGTATGAGAACACATAGTTCTCTGTCCTGCACATCGTTCGCTTGACCTATCAACTACGTCTTCTTGAGCCCTGTCTGTGCCAACAAAAAGATTACTCTATTCGCTCCTTATGTTTGTTGGAGGGGTTTGTGAGTCCCTTTTTTTCAAATTTGTTGCTCTTGTGGAAGTTTACGTATACACTTCCCTTACATTTTTATTAATTTTGATTAAAATTTTATTTATAGGAGAGTTCCATCTTCCCATATTATGTGTCCTGTTTATGAAGTCAATTCTATTTAAATCCATTGTTTTTTTCTGCGGATACAAATCTCTTTTTGTTTTATATATATATATATATACTTTAATTTTAGGATGTCATATATAAATTTAATGGTTTTTGATAAATTGCTTTAACTTTAAATAGTATTTACCTCCTCTACCTTCGTCTCTTAGTCTCCTTTGTTTGTCTACTTTTTAAAATGTTACTAACTTAACCCCCAATTTCCTCTGCTAGTATATATATCTTTTTTAAAATTTTAAAAATTATTATGAGAAAAAAAATTTTTTAAAAATTAATTTAAAAGTTTTTTTAATTTATAGTTTTCTTTATCTTTATTCTTATTTTGAATTTATTTTATGTATTTTTTACTTTTATTTTATTTAGTTTATCGATACATAGAGGTAACTTTAATCAGATTAACTTTAAAAAATTTTTAATTCTTTTTCTACTTTTTTCCCCTAATTTTGCTTTTTCTAAATTTCTCTTTCGTTAAATACTTTAACACATGTATAAATTTATTTTGTTTGACACGTATCGAGCGTTTCTAATATGAGAATTTTCTTTTTTTTCCTTTTCTCTTTTTTCCTTTCTATTGTTCCCTTTCTTTGTCTTTATTTTTCTTACTTCGCACTACCCTTTCTGTTTTATTTAACACTATTCTCAGTTCAACACCACTCTTAACCCCTTCCTTTGTAAGCTAGACGAAACCAAATGTTTCCTTTTCTTAACTCTACCTAAAAGTTAAAATCTGAAATTAGACATGAATTACTTCCGTAATTTTTTGTGACGAAAATTTTCCCAAATCTTAAACGTCATTTTTTTAATTTATTTTTATTTTTATCTTTCTCTCTTTTTATTCTTATTTTTATTTCCATTTTGAATGAAGTACCGTTGCTTAGGGATTTATGTCGAAATGTTCATTCAACATTTTTGAATACTGAAAATTTATTATATATATATATATATATATATATATATATATATATATGTAATGTATCGATATAGCAGATAATTTTCTAAGCATATATTATTAAATATAAGAAACAATGAATGTATATTATGTTTAATCCTTAACCGTTCTAAACATCGTATTTTGGCTTTAATTTCTGGTGAAAATAACGACAAAATTCTCTTACATATGGGTATTTTTTATTATGTTGGTTTTAAGCTTTCGGCACACATTAGCCATCTTCAGAGAGGTTAGAGGGACATTAACATAAAAACATACACCATTAAAGATGGTTTTATCCTGCGTTGACATAAAAATTTGCCAAGCAATAATAATACTTACCAAATAGCAAACGCAGTTCTTAAAGTTGTAATGCGGTTCTATGTCGTCACACGCCGTGAGAGCTTAAAATGTTAACAGAACCATATATTTAAATGTAATGTGTTATGACCAGAGTTCAACTTATTTTATCAAGTGTGGATTCCTATTATTTTTCATTTGTTTGTTTGTTTAACTGGATTTTGTGTTCTCATTTATTTTTATGGCCAGATTTATTTAAAGCCCTTTCATAATCTCGTTTTTTTTTCTGTCAAAGTTTGTTTCGTGGAAGAATTGTTTTGATATTCAGTGCTCTGTTCTCTTAGGAATGCGTTGGATTATGATCGTTTGCTTCTTAGATCTAGTGTTTTTTGTACTTTAAAATCGTATTTGTTTCTATATATGGAGAGATTCCTCCAGTCTGTAAATTAAATTCTATATATAAATATTAGACAACTTTCTTTCTATTTCAAAATGAAGATTTTAAAGAGTTTTGATAGCATTTTTCGAATTTTGTCATTTCCTCTTTTGTTGTCCTGTGCTATCATTAATACATTATCTGTTTAATATATATATATAAAGAGATAACAAGTATACTCGTGTCGAAAAACTTCCACGTATCTGCAAAGAAGGGAAAATTGGTATTAAAAAAGAAAGAGCTAAGTACATGAACTTCAGGCAAAAGAGCACAGAACGAGTCAGCACGTAGCCCCCACCAAAAAAAACCCCGACACGAGCAATCAACAAACAGTTTCGTTTATTGTTTTCGTTTTTGCAATCCCTAATCTTTTTTAAAATTTAATATATATGAAATTTGTTTTCTTAAAGTTCTCCCCTATTTGTGTTTGGTGTCTTCTTTCTTGGTCACGTGGGTTGATTGAATTTCGTTTATATTTGTCGTTTGTTTCTTTCCTTGTTAGCCAGCTTTCCCTGGCGATCCGTTTAAGTTAAACCTAGGTAGGTTGTCTGGCTGTCTAGGTATTCTTATATGTATGGGGTTGAGAATCTAAGGAACGCACCTTGAAATTTCAAGTTAATTTATTTCAACATGGAGTAAGACCGCTTTTGACTGTAATTACAGATTGAATTCTATGCGGGATCGACTAGTACACAGTGTGAATTTTTTTCAGAAGAGTTGTATCCATTTTGCAGCTACCATAATCTTTATTTTGTTTTCAATGAAGATGGCTGATGATATAGAACTCCCCACTTGTTTTTCTAAAATGAACCATAAATGTTCAATCCGGTTGAGATATGGGCACTTCTCTTGTCCAGATAAAATGTTCTTTTTCAGTAGAATGTTCCTCGTGTCATTCAGTGAAAATATTCACAGTATGAATGGGTATATTATCATCATGAAAGATGGCATTTCTTTCCGGAAACTGTTTGTGAATTTTGGATCAAACTAATAAATTGAAATTCTTAAATAGTCTTGACTGATGATTTTATTATTCTTATTTAAATAGGATCTGTAAAAAAAAAATGAAGTACTGCTAACATTAAATCAACAAATATAAAAATAGACAAACTTTCGACAATTTTTTTCCAAATATATATATATATATATATATATATATGTGTGTGTGTGTGTGTGTGTGTGTGTGCGCGCATATAGGATCAACAACAACGTCATGTTAGTACGTAGATGAGTTACTGTTTGAGAATACCATGTGCAGTAAGCTTGGACGTACGAGTTGTGTAATGGATAATTTCTTGGAAATGGAAATTAAAGACCTGACTTCTACCTCCAGTCAGGTATATTATATTATATTTACTTATGCAGGACAAATATTGGAAAAAGTATGATTAGACCCCTTTTCCTACAGCAATTTGTACCATATATGTTAGTAAATATCGCTCACAGAAAATTATTCTATTACGGTACTAGGTGTTTCCATTATTTTGTCTACCCCACCATATATATATATATATATAGTATATCGAGGCACCAAGTAATTTTCTAAACATATGCTATTAAATATAAGAGACAATGAATGTCTATTATGTTTAATCATGAGCCGTTCTAAACGTCGTATTTTTGCTTTAATTTCAATTGAACATAAATACAAAAATTCTCCAACATTTGGATAATTATTTATTGGTTTTCTTCTAAGCTTTCGGCTCACATGAGCCATCTTCAGAGAGGTAGTTTAAACTGAAATATTATAAAATCCACCATCACCGACGATTTTATTTTGTGTTGACATAAAACTCCGCTTAATAAAACTTATTTTTGGTAACTATTGCCGTTGCCAAGCGGAGTTTTATGTCAACACAAAATAAAATCGTCGGTGATGGTGGATTTTAGAATATTTCAGTTTAAACTACCTCTCTGAAGATGGCTCATGTGAGCCGAAATCTTAGAAGAAAACCAATAAATAATTATCCAAATGTTGGAGAATTTTTGTCTTTATTTTCAACTGAAATTAAAGCAAAAATACGACGTTTAAAACGGCTCATGATTAAACATAATAGACATACATTGTCTCTTATATTTAATAGCATATGTTTAGAAAAAAAATATATATATGCATATATATATATGCATATATATAAACAATATCAAAACGATTTCAATCAACGAATTCTACTATTAAATAAAATGTATGATAATAGATTTGATATATACACGTTTTGTCTTTGTGTGTAGATGTGCTTGTGTCTCTTCAGGGATGTCCTGACTCTTTTGATTCACTCTTTATTACGACTTATCAATCTTTTTACGGGTTACATCCGGTCAGAAAATATTTTAGACTCAATAAATTATTTGGAGATAATAAAGATTTTTTCCTGATATACATTCTACTAAATAACTCATAGCTGAAGAGAGAGGAGGTGAATTCATCCCCATAATATTTATGTTTAAGTGAATATAACGCCCCCGACTGTAATCAGATGTCGGTTATTTAATTTCGACTTCCGAGGCGTTATCCATTACACCACTCGCTCATCTAAGCTTACAGCTGTATTTACTAGCCTTCCCACGCAAGGCCGGATGTGACACATGGTCATTTTAATGTGGGTATTCCCGGCCATATAGCCGGGCCAAAAATATGATTGTCTATTTTTGCCCAGTCGTGGTTCTACCCTTCGGCGGAACCACGACTGGGTTATTGCTCTCTGCTCGGAAGCAGAGAGCGCCCCCTGCCCGAAGGCAGAGAACTGACAGTGTAAAGGCAGTTACAGCGAGGCAACTACATCTAAGCTTACAGCACGTGGTATTTCCAAGCAGCTATCTATTTAGTAGATATTGTGAGAACCAGTGTCTCAGCGTAAACCCTGGCGATATGTGAGGAAGATTTAAAGAAAATATGTATATTTTATTTAAAATTTGAAAGTGATCTTTGATTATTTTTGGGAGGTGACACGTGCGGAGCATATTGTTGTCAAAAGTGACAAAAATAAAACACCTGTAAGTCTGACTCAACCGTATTGCGCAAGTGAATTTGAAAACAGTGAGTGGGATGGATATTAAGAGGGTACACATTGCTTACAATCATAATAGATGCGAATTTGGAGAGAGAGCGATAATTATACACGTCTTGAAATGGCAGCCCACATAAAATATGAAGATGAGCTTTTAACTGAGAATTTCTTTCCTTTACTCGGATTGTATGAACTCTTATTTTAAATAATTTTATTTATTTTAGTATGTATTTGACAATTAAATGATTACTTTCACTCATGGTCACCTGAATTGGTTTCCTTTCACCTCAAAGTTAACGAAAAATGGGTTTTCTTTTTAACATTCACTACCGGCCATAACTAATAGGTCACCCCAGTTTTTTTCTAAAAAGTTATGTATTTTATATTATTTTTAGCATTTATTTCCAAGTGGATAATTCTAAATGAAAATAAAATAGTTCTTTTTTAATACTACACACAACAAAGTGCATCAAATAAACTGTTCTGGAGTCCTGTTTTTGTGCTCTTTTGCCAATGCCAGTCTCTTCTTATTGGATGGCAGAAGCAAAGGCCTTCTGGCTGCCTTGTAAAATTTTGCAAACTAATAATAACAAAAAAATATTCTATTTTCATTTATTATCTACCTGGCAATAAGTACTAGAAATAGTATGAAATATATCATTTTAAAAAAAATGGGGTCGCTTAATAATTATGGCCGGTAGTGTATGCCTAAAACTGAATCAGACGATAATTATTAGACGATATGATATTCACAATGTAGTTTTGTTCAAAATTTTGATTCTTCAGTAACAAAAAGGATACTGTTACAGGACTGGTTTTTAATACATGATTTTACATTCGTTGTTTTCAATTATACATTCGTTAGTGTCATTATTGGTGCACTCTAAAATTTATTTTCTGCGCCAATTGTCACAGATATGGAGAGTGTTTGTGCTTAGTAGACTAAAAGAAAAACAAATTTATTTCATTATTACCTGGCAATGTTCCAATAAATAAATAACTTTGACAAACAAAATATATTTTGAGGAAAATATTTTGTGAAAATATTTTTGCAGAGAACACAGATATTTTTAATCTGAGCATCAAGAAGAAAGGAGTTATTATAGCCTTATCTCAGACACGTTCATAAGGTAATTTTAAAGAAAAAATAAACTTTCACATAATAGGGGTAGAAGCAATTTTTTATTAAAGAACATTACCCTTGTTTGTTTCAAGTAATTATGCATAAAAATTTGAAGGACGATTCAAAATGTCTGACTGTTCCTTGTTAAGAAACACTTCTGAATATACTGAATATATATATATATATATATATATATATATATATATATATATATATATATATATGATCGACACTCTCGTTGTCTTCAACGTACGAGAGTCCCAAAGTTCACCTCTTAATGCATAATTGTTAAACGGTACACACACAAGATTTGATTATACCGCTAAAAAGACTTCTGCTGAAACAATAGATTCCAAAAAAATATACAGTGCAAATTGTATGCACAAGTTCTCTAAACAACCATGTTTATAATTTAGAATTAAGTTTTTTCTGAACTGATTGTCGACCAAAGTTAAAGAGACCAATCTTCTTTACAATTGAAACTACAAGTGCAAGGAGAGAAAATCATACCAATCTAATGTCAGTCACGCGAATGGAAATGTTACGAATTCAACCCTAATTCGAACTGGGCTTTCTAATATCTCATTTATAACCATTATATATTACACCATCCACACAGAAATTATATATATATATATATATATATATATATATATATATATATATATATATACAGAAAGAGATGTATAAAGAGAGACGGATAGAGGCAGAGGAAAGAGATACACAGATATACAGACATATATAATAGAATATTATGAACATAAAAATCATCACTGACAGTCGGCATGCAGTGTCGATTCCGATATCCACACTCTGTATCTCTGAGTTTTATAATTCTCCCAAAATATTTTCTGCTTTCCTAAGCTTGCATAATTTTTTCATTCTGAAAAATAATAATAGGCGAAAAGAAGAAAGAACCCCCAAAAAACGGCAATAGATAAAAAACATGAAATTAAAAACAAACTAAATATATATTCGTTCTGAAAAATGTATATAATTATATGATTAAATGTAAAATTGGTTAAACAAGGAATATAAACAACAACAAATTTTCTACCAAAAAAAAGCCAATAAATTAATTTAAAATTAGAAAAGATTTCAAACAAAAATTTTACCCAAGGAAGAAAAAGAAAATTAAGCCTGTTCAAGGATGAAACAGAAAATAAAGTTCGCTCAAGGACGAGAACTAAAGTTTAAGGAATAAAACCGAATCTGGGAAAACTAGAGGTTAACCCCGAAAAGTAAAATAAGTGTCGACCGAAAAACAAAGAGGGAAAACAAAAATTGAAACGCTTGACAAAATAAAAATAAAAGATAAACTGTTTAAATATCAAAAACAATTAAGAAAATATTTTTCGTTTAAAAGTTCATAAAATCTCGTTGAAATAAAGCAAATAAATAAAAGATTAAACAATGTTAAACAAATACGCAATAAAATCAATACTGGTTAGACTTTACATCAAATATAAAAATCAGAATAGCGGCTAAATCAGAGAAGTAAATTGAAAAATGACTGAAAAGAAAAGAAAAACGAATAAATTAATGAATAAAGGAAAAATAAATTAAATCAACCTAACAAACTTTATCCTGGCAATAATAGTTCCTAGTAAATATTTATTTACTGAATATTTACAGTTAAGGCACAAGGCCAAAATAGGGAGGGGAAAAACGCTCAGGATGGTCCACACTAACAATCTCATGCCTAGCTAATCTGATTTACGACCCAAACATACGTTACAATTTTTCTCAATCACAACAAGAACTTATCCATCAACAATCAATCCTCCATGTACCAAAATACCGCAAAACGTTCCGGGGGACCTAAAAAAACCCAAGTGAACATAATTTTTTTTTTATTTTTACAATATACAATAGATACAAAAATATACATAAAAATTTCACATGTCATGAGGCGGGGTATAACAACAATTCCCCAAAACAAAATTTTTCGACTCAAAATACAAAACTAAACACATGATATTAGCTGGACCCAACCCTCCCACAAAACAAAGAGGCCGCTGTATTCTGCCCAGAGGACAAAATCAAGAGACTCTCTTTGTACAGGGAGTGGAGAGAAAGTTCTAAGTAAATATTTGAAAAAAAATTGTCTGTAGAACACAAACTCTTATAACTTCAGTGGCCTGCAAAATGGCCAGTTCACGTTCTAAAACGAGACTTAAACTAACCATGCAAAAATTATAGCTACTTCCTCCCAAATACGGCATACAGCCAAGGCGGATGTGACACAATGTCATTTAAAGTGGAAAATCCGAGCCCTTAAACTCGGGCAAAAATGAATTATCTTTTTCTCCTCAGATGAGCCTCTGCGGTTCAGCAGACTCGTCTGTGTTCCTCTCCATCCGAAGGCAGAGAGTATATCCTGACGAAGAATTCCTTCGAGAAATTGCAATGAAGATACTCATAGGAAAAAAACTGGGAAGCTACTTTACGACGGTAAGAAAGTTAATGCAGCTGAGATGCCAGATCAGGACCAATAATATTGATTATTCTCCTTTCGTTTATAATAAACCAATAGCAAGAATACCAGAATATATATACACTCCTTATCAAAATTTTAAGACCACTTAAAAATCTATAAAAAGAATTTGTTTTTACGGATAGATTTTAAATTCCTCCCACTTAAGGTTACCAATACTACAATCTAAAAGGTTATGGAAAAAAAAGATATATTCCAAACCTTTTATTTAGAAATTTACATTATTGTAAAATGAGGCGATTTACACATGATCAAAATTATAAGACCAGAGACAAAAATTCTAGGAAATTGTACAAAACATGTATGAAAAGTGTATGAAAACATTCAACAACCAAATTTAATAATGATTTCTACCTCCTCTGCTTTTGTTGACTTCAAAAATTCTGTCGGGCATGCTATAAATAAGTGTTTCCATTAAGGTGCGGGGGATGTTGCTCCAGCTTCTGAAGATGGCTTCACGAAGTTAATTTTGTGTTGAATATTGTTTGCCATTTCGATAAACATCTCTTGTCATCCATCCTCAAACATTTTCAATTGGCTACTAGTCTGGTGAGCATGCAGGATGTCCCAAGAGATGGACTCCATTTTCTTGTAGAAATGTCAAGGTCCGTCTTGCAGCATAGATTGCAGCATTATTCTGTTGAAAGAACCATCAATCCACACACAAACGATGGCCCTCCATCATCAATGATGCTTTTGTAGCATGCTAACATAACTAGCCGCTGTTTGACAACCCTGCACCACCTGGAGCTCCATCGTCTCTCTGTAGGAAAAAGCAACCCATATCATTAGGGACCCTCCACCACTATGACGTGTTGAGAAAATTTCAGGAGGCATATTTTTGTTATGCCAATATTGTTGGAAGCCATCAGGACCATCTAGATTGATTTTTTTCTCATCAGAAAACAGGACTTTCTTCCACTTCTCAACGTCCCATGTTTGGTATTCACAACAAAACTTTAAGCGGTCCATCTTGTAACGTGGAATCAGCCGAGGAATTTGTTTACGCTTTTTATTTACCATGCCTTTTTGTCTTAAGTGTCATCCGATGGTTACGGGACTGCAATCAGCATCTGTGACTGCCTTAATTTGACTAGAACAAAGTCCCTCCTCTTTCATAACAACCCGTCTTATTCTCATACTCAATGCGGGAGAAATGTTTTGGGACCTACCAGTGGATTTTGCTTTTCCATCATTCTCACTGTTCTTTGGAAAGTTGCAAATCACAGTTTTACTGCAATTTACCTGAGCTGTGATCGCCCGCTGTGACAAAAATTGCTTATGGAATTCTAGAATTTAAGAACGCTCAACTTTGGTAAGTTTGCATGCTTTAGGCATGGTAACACCTTTACGCAGTGATTGCTAATCTCTAACTGAACTAAAAACATTGGAATTACCATAGATCTAACAATTTATACCCCTGGTCTTATAATTTTGATCATGCGTAAATCACCTCGTTTTATAAAATGTAAATTTCTAAATAAAATATTTGGAATGTAGCTTTTTGTTCCCATAACCTTTTAGATTGTAGTATTGGTAACCTTAAGTGGTAGGAGTTTAAAATATATCTGTAAAAAAATTTCTTTTTAAAGATTTTTAAGTAGTCTTAAAATTTCGATCAGGAGTGTATGTAGTGAGAGTTTCACTCAACAGACGGCTATTGGTACCGTATAACCCGGTATTAAATAATCTCGCATTCATCGATAAAGACGTATTCGTCGATCGGTGAAAATGAATATCAGAAGTCTGAAAATAAAACCACTTTCACATATATATATATATATATAGTGTATCCAAGCAGCAGATAATTTTCTAAACATATCTTAAATACAAGACAATGAATGTCTATTATGTTTAATATATATATATAACGTTACTACCCAATGTAATTTAGGACCCATGATGGTCAGATTAGGAGATAATATAACAAGCGATCATCACCAAGCAACTAACGTGTGACACACAGTGTACCTGACCTGTATAGGCTATCTTGTTTTGATGGAGAGAGTGTACTTTGTGCCGCAGAAGCAACTGACCACATTAAATAGATTTTAATGCACGTTGATCAGTAGCTGGATAGGAGATGTTCTATGTGTCGATTAGATGTGGCACAAATTCTGGGACAACCAGTGAGGATCGAACTTACTACTCAGTTGCTTGCTCACCATTATACCACGCCGATGTGCACCTCGGTAGCTGAATAGCTGATAGTTCAGCATAAGTGCATGAAGGACAGAAATCCCATGCATAATTATAAAGCGAAGAGCACCATCCACTGCTGACACTCATTCATCGTTTACGATAAGAGAGTCCACCATATACAACGTTAAAGAGTTCTCATCTTCAGACATGTCCTTTATATATATATATATATATATATATATATATATATATATATATATATATATAAATGATGGATGTATATATAAAGCGAATATAAAGTGAAGGTCGCCATCCACTGCTAACCCTCATTCATCGTTTACGATAAGAGAGACCACCATATATAATGTTAATGGGCCCTCATCTTCAGACATGTCTTTTATATATATATTTATAGACGTGGTGTGTATATATAAAGCGAAGGGCACCATCCTCTGCTTACCCTCTTTCTTCGTTGATGATAAGCGTTTCCACCATATATAACGTTAAAGGATTCTCATCTTCAGACTTGTGCTTTTATATACATATTTATAGACGTGGGGTGTATATATGTATATGTTACGCACATAGTTAGATAACATTAGTGTTGCTTTAAGAAGCAACAACATACAATTTGCTCAAATTTGTATTTACTCTTTTACACAGAAGAACACCTAGATATCTTTATAAATATTACTTTAACGTAAATACCGTTACAACCCCGCGATCAATATCCCGCCTCTGTAGACATTTCTCGAACAGGTTATCGATATTCTACTGAGGTTTTCCTTTGATGAACAAATTGGACACACCTCATATTCATCGATCACACTTCAGTGTTTTTATTAATCGTCGTAATTAACAGTGTCAACTTCAAACAAAACCTAACAAAAAATTGCCTGGCGTCAAAACTTTAAAAGAGAGAGACCGACAATGACGAAACGATTTTCATTCCGCGTTTTATACCAATCGAATCAATGTTTGAAAATTACGATTGACGTAATTTGTTTATGGATTGTTTGAATCCATCACGAGGGAAACTAGTGCAAAAATAAAGTGAACAAAAGAATAAACAAAAGCAAAAGTTTAGCAGTCCTTGGAAGGTAATTTCTTTTTTCTATAATCCTTACGCGGCTAAGTATATTGAAATTTATCATGAACAAAATTAATCAGCAGATAGAATGATTACATCGAACGCAACAGAAGTTTGCATTGCAGTTGATTACGATGCGTATATTGATCTCAGAGAATAAAGTTCGATTATTGATCACGTTCATTAAATATCAACAAATAGAAATGATGGAAAATGTAATTCCGATTTCTAATTAATTGCTTATTTTATGTAAAACTAAAGTAACTAACTTTATTCTTCTTAGGATTGGTTGACCATTTGATTTGCATTATATCATGGAAACTTAAATTGAATCTTGCATTATTACCAATTTCATATTTATATATATAATCTTTGGCAGTGAATTGAGTACCTCCGGTTACTGGCGTGTGTATTCACCGCTTATATATATCACGCTAATATTTCCCTCTCTCATTTCATGCGCCTATAGCTTAGGGACTGACACAAGATCGGTTGAGTTCCGAACCTTGCCAGAAGCTAGTGGATATATAGCCAAACTGATGAGTTGTGATATAGCAAAACAGGCTTGTATGTGGAAGACTAATATGTTATGTTCTTATTATAATTGAGCCCTTTAGAAAGAATTTTTTTTAAACAATTATCACTTCTGCGATTTAAGCGTTATTCTCCAGCGAACTGAGTTCTTCCGCTGACCGGCGTGTGTATACATCGCTTATATATAACACGCCAAAATGTCCAGTCTCTCATTCCATGCAATTATGGCTTAGGAATTAAGGGACTCCGATTGGCATCAAATCGGTTGGGTTTCGATTCCGGCCAGAAGCAAGAGGATGTCTTTCCAGTATGATAAGCTGCGATACAGAAAAACAGGCTTGTATGCGGATAGCTAATATATATATATATATATATATATATATATATATATATATATATAGCTAACCTAGAGAGCCAACGAACCTACCAAGGTTTTACCAAATTGAATCTTCAGGGAAAGTTGGCTCTTCCAACTTTCCCTAAGATCCAATTTTGTAAAAACTTGGTTGGTTCGTTGGCTCTTTAGCTTAGCTACTTACTTTGCTCTACTTGCGTATTGAGCGCTTTTTTGTTTTAGGTTACTCGGTTCGGTTTTTTTTTCTTTGGGCTACGTACTTTCATTGATGTTCAAGTGCATAGCACGTTCTTTTTTATTACTATTTTTCCCTTTCGCCTATGTACTCGGAGGTTTGTCGAAACGAGTATAACGACACATTTACATTTACATTTAAATTTATATATATATATATATATATATATATAATTGGTACAATTGGTAAATTGTCACCATTTTGCAATTGATTTGCTCAGGCACGTTGTTTGTTTTTTTATTTTGTAAATTGGATAGTATATTAAGATTAGTTTGGCAACGTTTGTCAGAAAAGGAACGTCACGACGTAATTTACTTCACCAGAAACTTAGAAAAAGACATGCAGTACTGCTTGGCATGTGTGCTTGAAACTTCAATCCGAACATTCCAGTGTATTTGGGTGTCAATCGTGGGAGAGTGAAGAGAATTCGAAACTGTTGTATGAGTCTAATGATATATATAATGGCGAAGCCCGAAACGTTGCCATGGATATCTCTAAAGCGTTCGACAGAGTCTGGCATGCTGGCCTTCTATGCAAACTGCGGAGCTATGATATAACAGGACATTTGTTTGAACTAATCCAGTCCTTCCTCTCTAACCGCACATTGAAGGTGGTATTAAACGGACATGCCAGAACTACAATACCAAGGCGGGTGTCCCTCAAAGCTCTATCCTAGGTCCTACGCTCTTTCTGATCTACATTAATGATCTCCCTGATGCCATAAGATCCCAAGTAGGGAAGTACGCCGATGACATCACAGTTTACTCTCGCCTTGAATAAAAGTCTGGTGTGGGTGACAAAGCTAACCTTGAAGGCGAGCTTGAAAAGGACTTCCAATCCGTTGTGGACTGAGGTAGGAAGCGCCTCGTAAACTTTAATGCTTCTAAAACAAAGCTGCTATCAATTAACCATCATAAACAATCGCACCTACCTCCCATTAGCATGGACCAGGCTTTCCTCCCAGAGAGTAAAACACTAGGCCTCCTTGGTCTCACACTTTCAGCGTGGAATGACTATATCAAATCCATTGCTAAATACGCTGCAATGAAAGTCGGTTCTCTGTGCAGGGCCCGGAAGTTTTTTTTCCGTCTGAATCTGTCCTGCACATATATATACCTACCATCCGCCCGTTCATTGAATACTGCTGCCACATCAGGTCGGGTGCCCCTGCTATTGTCCTCGGGATTCGTGACAAAGTACAACGGAGAATCTGTAATGTGATCAATACCGATTTGGCAGAAAGGCTGTAGTCTCTCTTCCCTGTGTCTCTTCTATAAATACTTTCACGGCTTCTGCTCCAATGAACTTCGATCACTGGTGTCCCCTAGGTAAGAATTTGCACGAGATACTAGATTAGCAACTAGATCCCACACTTTTACAGTGAAACCGTTAAAATGCAACCGCTATTTCTACTCCAACAGTTTCTTTTCTCACACTTTCCGACTGTAGAATTCCCTTCCACACGAGTTCTTCCCCGACGGCTACAATCTCCAGGAGTTTAAATATAAGGTCAATAGACACCTCCTAACACACTAACTCACACCCATTCTTTCAAACACTCTTCCCATCTACCCAACCCCCAGCCTAGTATCCTAACCCATCTATCACCTCCTTCTGACATTTCCTATATTTCATATATCTAACCACTCTTTCTCTTTACCTTCCGCTATGTAGCCCCATGCGCAATAGTGGCAGTGGAATGCCTTTCTTGGAATGAAATGATTTTATATTATATATATATATATATATATATATATATATATATATATTCTAAACATATTTTGATAAATATAACAGACAATCGTATTATGTTTATATCTAAGTGTTGGACAATTTTTGTCTTTATTTTCACCTGAAATTAAAGCAAAAATACAATGTTTAGAACGGCTCATGATTAAACATAATATACATCCATTGGCCGTTTTATTTAACAATATATGTTAAGAAAATTATGTGCTGCCTCGATACACTATATATATATATGTGTGTGTGTGTGTCTGTGTGTGTGTGTGTTTAGTTGTCAGTCCGTAAACGGTGAGGATAATCCAACAAGAATTACTTAATATAAATTATTTTGTAATCTTATGTTTATTATTATTATTTCTATCATGTTCCCTCTTTATTTTAAGAAAACGTTCATTCCGGCAGAAATTTTATGCCAGATGGAGGAAATATTGTAAAAGAGTCTGATGATATGAGCTAATTTAGCTCATTGAAATGAACTATAGTTTATAACTAATATGACGTGTTGAGTTTTTCTTTATAAACTCTCTCTCTCTCTCTCTCTCTATATATATATATATATATATATATATATATATATATATATATTGGGTAAATTTTCCTTTTATGCAGGTTTCATTAAACATGGCAGACATATATTGTTTAATTTTTTTTTAATAGCGTTTTTCATGTGAACAGATGATGTTACTTTTCAGAACTTGAATTATATAAAAATTGACCGAAATCTTTGTATTTTCTAACGCTTTCTGCTATATTATCAGCCATGATTATGATTGGAATTTATTTTACTTGTGACTGATTATGTGGAGTGTTTTTTATGTGTGTAGAGTCATGCGTGTGTATTATATTCCGCACACCGTAAGAAAGTTGTTGCCATGTTCATAGTTGATATTATGTGCTATATCTTTTACCTTTTATTAATAACGTTTCTATTACTTTTTAGCTTTTGATTTTTTGTATGTTGGTGATTCTATTATATTTTTATAATCAACAAGGATTTTACGGATTGAGTTTGGTAGTTTTCCGTGTGTGTTTAAATGAGATCGAATTAAACTACGATCTGAGAATGTAACGTGAGGGTTTTCGTCAACCGAGTGCTAGTGTGTCCAATGTAATCATTTACGTATTTGGTTTTTCAAGAACACAATTCTTCAAATCACATAAAAATTCGTTCAATAACATTGGTTCTCTGTAGCTTAGATCTTGCAGGTTAATTGTTTTTTAATGATACCTGCATTATATATATATAAAAATGAAATATTTAAGAAAACAAGAAAAATTAAATCTAAAGCTCATAAAATTTTCCTCTTCTGCTGTTTTTAGCAAAACATCTTAAAAAAAGATTATTCCGTATATATATATATATATATATATATATATATATATATATGTGTGTATATATATATATATATTTATAAATATATATTTATATATATATATATATACTACTGATTAGGCATATAATATATATTATGTATAATTAAATGCCTGAGGTCTATTGTCTGCTTCATCTGTGGCATTTATATGCACCGACTGAGTGTATCAATAGTTTCGAAAAGTGTGGATATATATAGATATAGAGCGCAGCTCCCTGGAATTATATTTTTAATCTCACAAGTTCGACTGAAGTTTTTCCTAGGTTATATCTGACATCAAAGCGTCTATGCAATCACTGAAATATCAATTTAAACCGCCATCTTTTGGGGTAACTTCTGTCTGTTCATCTGCTATAGTTTATCGGAACCATGTCTTCTGGCTATTCCAGCAGTATAGTTCCGATCATAACAGTCCTCTCTTTCTATCCGCTCGTAATGAGTATAAGCGTGTCCTCAATGAGGAAAAGTCACTATTTTCTGATAGAATAACCTATCTCATGTTCGGTTGTGTAAATTACTGGCGGCTATGTAAGAGAATGTTTAAGCAGTTGAAATACTCAATCTACCCTCTCTTCAGTCTGTTGGAAGTATTATCATAAGCTGTTGATAAATTCTCTTACAACATTATAGGAACTTGAGTATTATCTTTCACCTGATTTCTCCTTAGAACGGAATACTTAGTGATATGGACATAAAACCTTCTGCTATCCTTTCCAAACAAGATGCCTAAAAGCATGTCGGAGTTGGCTATAACCCTGAAATTGTCTCATGAAATGTGCTTCTGAACTGAACTATGTTCTCTACAAACACTAAAATAAATATCTCACTATATCTTGCTTTTCAACTTTTGAAATTTTATGTTTTTAACAACTCTGAAAAATATTAACCAACCAATTATCGCATTTTTATTATGTCACCCGTTTTTATGTAATATAATAGAGGCTCTAATTAACGCATAATTGGTTAAGAATCTAACGTCAAACCATCGACTTTCAAATAACAATACGTCTTTCGTTTCGCTAGATCGACTACCGATAAGTTTTGGTTATTACTAAATTTGTTTATCAGACTTTAGATAAGAATGGCTCGACTCAGACTGCGGCTTTAAATATCTCGGAGGGGTTTGACAGGTTAATCTATCTATCTATCTATCTATCTATCTATCTATCTATCTATCTATCTATATATATATATATATATGTGTGTGTGTGTGTGTGTGCGTATTTTTGCTAAGAGAACTGATCAGCCTCTGTAATAGTGTATTTTACTGTGTTTTGCTTGGAATCCTAGAAGAGATTTCTGTTTTGAAGCAATGCAAGAACAGGACATGAGATTTTTGTTAGTTTCAAAAGATTTGGTGATATTTTTATTTTGTAAATTTTGACCGATTGTCGATTATGCGTTTTGAATAATAATTGGGTTCATCTAAAATTGCACATGTACTTAATTTATTGAAACGATAATAAGACTAAACATGAAAGAAAACAATAATATTAACATTATATATATATATATATTAGTCATACAAATGCATGCCTGTTTTGGAACGAAAGAGGAGGAAATATTAGCGTGTTATATATATATATATATACGGTATATATACATGTCAATCAGCGGAGACACAATTCATTATTGAATATTAACGCGTAAATTGGTAACTGTTTGTTTTTAAAGTTTTCCTCTTTAGAGAGCTAAATTGTAATTCCATTCGCTTATGGTTTAGAGAGTAGGGACTCAGTCTGACACCGAATCGGTCAAGTTTCGGTCCCGGATGGAAAACATGTGGATGTCTAACTACACTGATGAGCTGTAAAAGAGTCTTGTATGCAAATGACTAATATATATATAATGTTTGTATATACTCTGATATTGAGCAATTTACGATAAAAAACATCCTGCTTAGCAAAATATCTCTTATCCGTAAAACTATTAAAAAACAACAATCTTGGCGTTGGTGTTAACAACACATCCAAACATACACACATATATATCTATATATCTATATACGGACCGGTTGATAAAATACTAATCAAATGACGCAAAACTGAAAATAACTTAGACATTTCATTTTAATAAATATATTTACCAAAATTACACAACATTTTTCAAATTTTTAAAATATATTTACCCAAATTACACTACCTTTTTCAAATACTAAAGACAATATTTATTCAATAACATCGCCATTGGCTTCAACGACGCCTTCATGACGTCTTTGAAACCCTTGCAAGTCTTCTGTACGGTCTGCCTGTTTACGCTGGTGAAAATTGCGAAAATTCTTGCTTTCAGTTCCTCTTTGGTGTTACATGGACTTTTGTAGGTACTTGAATCAAATTCACCACACACAATAATAAATGGGGTTTCAGTTTGAGATATAAAAGAGGGTGTGGTTGCACTAATTGTCTGACAGCTATGACAGAGTTGTCTTGATTGCGTGACATGGTGCAATGTCTTGTTGCCAGCAATAGCGACTTCCAACAGACGAACTCCTTACACAAGGTAGCACTATCTTCTCAAGGCATTTTATGTGATCCTCAGTATTGCGTCTGGGCCAATGTAGGTATAACTTTGCCATCCCTTGTGATCACTACAAAAACCATGATGTTGAAATTGTTTCGAACTTTTGTTCTCATCTTAGTAGATATACTTGTTATAATAGATACAATGTTTCGACCAAGTATATTTTTGTCATCATCATACATAGATTCGCTGGTATGGTTTATCTTAACAATATTTAGTTGATTATTGCGAAATACCGTATTGGTCAAATTTTTGTGTTTATTATAACAACTATATCAACCATGATGAGAACAAATGTTTGAAATCATTCCAGGGTTATTGAAAATTACTCATCTCTGAAATAAATAAAAAAAACATGATATTGACAGGATATATCAACCAACACTTTTCGAATTCTCTACACTCTCGTCGGATTGACGCACAAACACCATGAGATCTTCGTATTAGATCTTCCGGTGTGAATTCCAAGCAGTAGAGAATTGCGTCACGAAATTCCTAGTGAAGAGTATTACTTCAAGGTGATAGTTTTTTTCACAAAAAGTGTTCAACTGACTACAATACTGTCATGTTGACAAAAGAAGAAACAGACAACCCGCATGCCTGAAATTTAAAAAAATGGTTACATATTATACATCGCAACCTGCATATAGGTTAGCCCGGTAAGAAAATTGTTCAAATAAACAAAAACAAAATTAAACAGCATATATATATATATATATATATATATATATATATAAATTAGTCATCCATATAAAAGCTGTTTCGCAGTATCACCAATGACAAAGGGGAAGTTTTTGTGTTATATGTATGCGTTGTATACACACGCCAGTCACCGACAGAACATAATTCATCACTATATATATATATATATATATATATATATATATATAAAATAAAAAGTGTGAGAAGCTGCGAATGTTTTCTTTAAAATATATATTTATTGTTTTGTTATTTTTCCAAGTTATGGAGTATTAATTTTTCATGATTTGCGCAACCCGTGTTTCGAGTCTAAAATTGACTCTCATCAAATTCGTTGTTTTACGTTTCGGTTTCTCTGATTATCTGATCATTCTGTTTAAAGTTAATAGGAAGTATGTAAAAAATAAATGAATAAATAAGAACAGTAAAAAATATATATATCCGCAGACAGTCCTGTTTCGCTGAATCACAGCCTATGTACGGTTCGACATATGATTGCTTCTCGTACGGATATATATATATATATATATATATATATATATATATATATATAATCAACTTGTTTTTGCTTATATATATATATATATATATATATATATATATATTATATTTTTAGAACATGTACTTAATTTTTTCTATATATGTCCTCTTCTCTACAATCATATGTTTGTTTCAATGTTGGGTCCCAACATTTCATCAGGAGGAAATAAATATTCACAGCTCTATACATCATTTCAACATTTCATCTGGAGGAAATAAATGTACACAGCTCTGTATATCATATATCGAGCACTGTTTTAAATTCATGTTTTGGACGAGAAAAAAACCTTTCTTTCCTCGTTCTGTGCTCACTCGGATATATATATATATATATATATATATATATACTCGCACACTGATACAAGCACACACGTACACACATATATATATACATATATATGCATATACAAGTTTATTTAAACGCATATATACATAAATATATGCATATGTGTGTATATATATATATACATACATGCATATATTTATGTATATACGCGTATAAATAAACTTGTATATGCATATGTATATATCACACAAATATGCATATATTTATGTATATATGCGTATAAATAAACTTGTATATGCATATATATATATATCTATATATATGTGTGTGTGTGCTTGCATCAATGTGCGAGAGTGTATTTTGTGTGTTTGTGTGTGTGTCTATGTGTGCTTGCGCGTGTTACTAATTATCGAAGCATGAGTACAATATAAATAAGTAAATATATGTTTCTCCAACGAAGTAATAGTTGCCTCTGAAGATAATACCGGAACTCACTGGGTATGTGGTAATGATATTTTAGCACAGCAGCTAAGCCTGACCCTATGTTCATCTGCTGATCACTGCTGGCACCTGTCCTGTGGGCGTATGTCAGCAACTTGAAAAAAAAATAAATAAACACAGTCACATAGCTGAGCTATATTCCGATATTACATATTTTTTTTCGATAAATTTCTATTTTTACATATTTATTTTACATATTCATCAAAATATATTATACTTAAATCATTTAATATTTCATTCAGATTATTAAAATTTTGGTACATCTAATTCCGTGACGTGTCTTTAAAAAGTGGTGGTTCTGTTTCGTATAATATTATTTCAAACTGTATGGAATCATAGCGACATTGATAGGCAACATAGTCGAAGACACCACATTCGTTATACGTCCTGTTGACTGCAGAAATCGTTTATATCGTATATTATATAGGCAAACAACTTTAATAATATTTATTATGAGAACTGCTTCAGTGTTCTGAACATACCTGCTTTCAATAAATTTTTTACCATTTCTGAAAGCAATTACATATCATTTATTTAGTGCCTGCCAAAACATAGCTTCTAGTTGAGCATAAATGTATGGTGTGTCGGCCATGCCTGGTACAAGGCCACTTCCAAACATAGCGGACAATGCCGGCATTTAAGATATCATGTTGAAAAAAAAGTTGAAATGTGTTAACTGAACACTATAACATATTTGTGAGAAGAAGAAAAAATGTTTAAAGAGAAAATGTATGTAGTTAATTATTTTGTATGAATGAAATGTTCCAATAGAAAAATGCACGTGGTTAAATGTTCCAGAGAGTTAGTAGTAAGTAGCTAAGTGTACAGAATTTATAGTTGATAGTAGCAGATTTAGGTACGTAAAAAAGATTAAAAAGATTCCCAATAAAAGTCTGGGTTCTTTTCTTTTTCATGGCCGGAGAAAAAGTGAAGATGAAAGTCAAGCAATAAAGGAAATTGTACTTATCGAAGTCAATTGCAGTATCTTGTTGTTGTTGTTTTCTCTTGTTGTATATCGACAAACAACAAACAAGCATGTATATGAAAATATATAATAATATTTTTTATTGATGAACGATGGACCGTGTAGCCTAGTGAACAAAGAGTGAGAGCGTGCTTCCAGGGTTGACGGGGGGGGGTGTCGTATCTGTTGCTCCTTTGGTCTGGTCTGGCTCTCTGCCTGACTCTGTCTCTCTGCCCAGACTCGTCTGTCTTGAAATCCGTGCCCGAGGTCTTTTTATCTCCAAACCGGTACTTCCGATTTTTTGCCTCGCCTACGCACGCCCACGTAATTCTCAGAGACACCTGTTCTGTTTGCCTCTTGTAGCCATTTCCGCTACTGCCGGAAATAAGGTCAAACAACCATCCGTTCCTTTCAACGGCCGGAAAACGCCCCCGCTTCCTCACTTCCTTGGGTGGGCCTAGATTGTTATATTACACTTTGACGGTGTGTAGGAGAAGACAAAAAAAAGGAAAATTGGAAGTAAAGGTAGAATGGATGTATGTCGGCGAGACATAAACTCGGCTTAATGATTCTTCCATACATTGTAACGGGATGCTTCAGATACCGCCCCCATTCTGACTGATTTTGAACAGTCACGGAACGTGGTTAAGTAATGATTTTAGTTATGTGACCGTCTCTTGCAGCATAGCCATTTTTTTAGGTGTTAAGAAAAATTAACTGGCGTCATAATTCAATTTGCTATTTCCTATCCAATCAGAATCCAGAATTTTAATTTTCACACAGACTTGTGAAATTTGCCTTGCTCTGGTTTTTTCCAAAATATTTTTAGTCGTTTGGATCCGAATTTGCAGGTGTGCAATTTAACTTTTTCGTTTGAGTTGTTAGATGATATTAGTATCCTATAAAACCATCGATGATCATCACTATTGACGAAGGTATCGTCGATGCTTCAGTGAATTGTCTTTTATAGAGGTAAGGGTGTGAACCCTACGCAAACCCTTTTATCTTCCGGGCAAGGTAACAGTCAGGTAAGTGCCATACGCGATTCGCACATATGCGATACTGTGTCTTTCGGTCTAACTAGGCAGAAAGTTTTCCCTTAGTAGGACGCCATTTCTTTCTGCGCTAAACAGGTTGCTAACCAAGTCTATAGAAGTCAATATGTCTTGCAATTTAGCCTATAGGTGGATGGAGAAGATTTGGATTAGTACTCAGACAATGGGTATTTTCTGGTAAGTGACTGCAATGAATTCAACTGGAATTCGAACTCGTGCCGAGTTGATATCCACTGCAAGACCACGCACATCTACATTTAATTAAATACAGGGTATCTATAAACACTAAGTCAGTCAGTTAAGTACCATACGTGATACACGCTTGGGCGATCATGTCTCGAAAGCGACATGAGCTGACTAGGCAGAACATTATCCCGCAGTAGGTTGTCATTGCTTTCTGCGGTAGACTGGTTGCCAGCCAAGGCTATAGAACACAATCTGTCCTATTATTTAACCCATAACTGGAGGGAAGTGACGGATTAATACTTTTCCCAAGGGTATTTGCGCGTAGGCGAATGCACGGAATTCAACTGTAATTCGAACTCGGCTCCCATTTCAAATATTTATTGCTCAGAAGCCATATGACATAGACTATTGCAGTTTTTTTTTTTTTCGTAAAATGTTGTACACATCTTCAAGTCTTCTTTACATTTGTTTTAAAGATGTGAGGTCACTTATGGATGCACATTCCCCTGAAAGATGAATTGGCCGTGACGAACCAATCTCATGTTATTTATTTAGCTCACGAAATGTTAGTAATATTGTTTAAAAAAATTAGTAAATGAAAGACCAGAAATAATGTTCAGATGCGATCACACTAAAAATACATTTTACGATTTTTTAAGTTTTTACGCGACCTAGGTTTCTACTATGAGTGTTGATTCAGGAGATTTTCAATAACTGGTTTTACTTTCTTTTTTATTTTAAGAACGCTCATGTAGAGGTTTTTTTTTCAACGCTCACGTGACAGGGATCAAAAATTCCCTCCCCGTCAGCTTTAAAAAAAAAACAAAAAACACCGTTACGTGAGCGTTCTTAAAAAAAACACGCTCAACGGTAAAATCAGTTATTGAAAATATCCTGAAGACACCACACATGGTAGAAACCTTGGTCGCGTAATATATCATTTACAAATGGAAAATAGACAAAAGTTCTACAATATAATTGTATTGAAACCTTTTAATACAAATGTGCACTGATCTAATCTTATTGTCACCAAAAACTAAGTAATTGAACAATCAATGTAATAACTATATATATATATATATATATATATATATATATATATTAGTCATAAACTGCGTCTAGAGATTATATGCAATTATGAATTAGTATAATGTGTTGCGTCTTTAATGTCAAATGTCCTATTATGATGTCGTTTAGATTCTATTCAATATTATTAACTTAGATATATAGTGAAAGAGAACCCTATAGTTTTTGGTTGAAAAAATTTTACTAAGTTAACAAAAAAGACTAATTTGACTGTCAGTAGTTTATTTGCAACTATTTATTTTGATACTTTAACATTATTATACGTTGTAAATCTATTGTAAAAATTAATATGAAAAGAATTTAGAACAAATTCGTCAATTTCTAACAGGAAAAACATAAAAAACATTTTATTTTAAAAACAAAACATATACTAACAAAATTAATAAGAATCTCTTAAAAGTTATTGCACAAATGCTCTTTTCTTTTCAATAACTCTTAGCTGCATATTTTCAACATCTGATGTTAGATTTGCAATTTTAGCGGCTGTTAAGTTGTTTGCAGCTATTTAACCAAGTGTGACCCAGAGGTCACACTTGCTGTTGAATTGCCTTCCATTAGATTAAATATCTCCCTTGAGGATGCTCGACAGGTTCTCAATGCGATTCAAGTCCCAGCTATTTGAAGGCCAGTCGATAAGGGAATCTTTAACAAATCCCTTTTGTTTCAACCAGGATTTAGTAAACTCTGATGCATGACTTGGTGCGTTGTCTTGGCGTTTAAAAGATTTTCTTGAGTCATGTTGATTGCAAACTTATCCTCGAGCCCTTCCAATCGAGGGTGATCCTTGATTCGTCTGTAAAAAGCGCTTTGTTGAAATCAGCTTTCATGTATTTTTGCCCACTGCAATCTTCTTTCCTAATGTTTTTTGTTAAAATGTGTTTCTTTATTTGATTTTTTACATCAGCAAACTTCCTAAATGCTTTACACCTTGTTTCCCTTGAAACCATAGGAGCTCCAGCGGTCCCAAATATGAACGCACTTGACGCATTTCGGTTTCTTATTAATTCTCTTCGGATATGTGATAGATTTCGCTTTGTTAAATTCCTTAATTTAGCCTGAGACTTTTTTCCTTGGTTGAATTCCCATTTGACATATTTTCTTGATTGTTCAATGATCTCTTTTCCAATTCTTAGAAATTTGAAGCGATGACTTTCCTTTGATAATTTCTTTGATTAGATAATTCTTTTCAGTCATTGTTAGTTCTTTTTTACGAACAATAATTCTAAATTCTAGTTCTTGCGAATCATCTCTTGACACTGTAAATTGCTATAATTACTGAAAAAACATTAAATATCAATCTGAAATTGAAAATTGGGACTTAATTGCTTTAATGCTTATTCTCTATATATAATAGTATAAATTAATGCATTGCATAACACATATCTATGAATTCTACATAAAATATTTGACAATACCTCTTTTGCATATAATCTCTAGACGCAGTTTAACATTACTCCACTTACAACCTACATACAGTTATCAACATAAAACAAGAATTAGTAGATAATACAAAAATAATATACAGACTCTCACCGCAAGGTATGTTTCAAAGCCATCGATGTAATTATTATCCAAATGAAACAACTGACATTAAATGAAATATAGTTCTCCGTAGTTGATGTAATCTTAAAGTTTGCATGAATTATTTAATTATCCCATTAAATATTATAAATGCGAATAAATATTTCATACTTAATTTTTCATTTAAGTTCCATACAACGTCACTATGGACTGATTCATATTGAAGTACTATAAAAATAATTCCCCGATGTAGCCAAGAATATTTTCCTTGATGCACTGACATTACTCAGTTCTTAAAATGAATATGATGTTAAAATTTACTTGAATAAAATATGAAAAGAAAACTGGAAAAACTGCAGTCAAATGGATGAGATGTGTACTGATATTGCATTTAAATTCCTGAAGGTTTTAGTTGTCAGGAAAGTAAGTATATTGAAAAGGGCAGTACTCCAGTTTTTGCTCTGCTCTGCATCTTGTAAAGGTAGATGATAGCACAAGGTGTCAGGTACTTACTGGAGTGGTACAGGGAAATTACCATTTTTCCAGCATCTTTAGCAATGATTCATATGTATGTTTCCCATTTGATGTCTACGTTGGGATTAAGGCGTCCAAGACACTGTCCCTCTTTGAGTGAAAATTTATTCATCATAATTGGTGAGAGTTCAGAGTCATGTCAATGACTGAATGCAAATAGCTTGGTTTTTGAGTCATTGAAGGTAACCAGCTAGGTTTCCCCCCCACTGCCCACCAAGATGTTAAGAGTTCAGTCAGAGCGAGAGATCCGCTGCCAATCTCTGATCCTTTAGTGTTTTGGAGGTGCAGCAATATAACATTGTGTCATAAGCATAGACATTTGCAAATGATTGGAGAATACTTTTAGGTAGATCTTTTATGTAAACTAAAAAGATGGTTGATCCATTAAGCAACGCCTGGAGGACACCTGCAATGATTGCAAGGGCCTTGTATAATCGGTCATTAACCACTCCTGTCAGGGAACTCCCCATTAGAATTACACTGAATATTGAAAGAAAGGATGATCTATAATTAGGAATTAAAACATATATTACTTATAAAATAGTACTAGTGTATAGAGAAGCAATTAAAATTATATACTGAAAGTAACATCAGTCAGCTATGTGACAATATTCTAATTTCAATTAGAATTTCAATTTCATGCACTGAGGAAGGAGTGCTTGGATAACCTGATACTGACAGGCCAGATAGAAAGAAAAAGAGACAGCGGAAAGCAGTGGATAACATATTTAAAGGGCCTGAGCATGTGAAAGACGGAATGGGGTTGGGTGGTGTAACAGAAGAAAACGTACTATGAGCCGCTAGGGATAGGGAGAAGTGAAAAGCCATGATCGCCAACGTCCTGAAAGGACATGGCACATAGAAGAAGAAAAAAGAAGAAGACCGGTCGCCACTCAAGGCTATAATCCCCAGTCTGTCTAGCTATTTTACCAACAGCTTGGGGAGAATAAATAGAGCCTTACCTTTCCCAAAGTTATTAGAACGTAACTGAATGTAATAAATGCAAACTGGAATTCAAACCCGGCCCTCTCATGCATCCAGCTTACTGTTACTTTCTGTAGACTTACTGCCAACCAAGGCTATAGAACAGAATCTCTTCTGCTATTTAATCCGTAGCTGGACGGAGAAAAAACGGACTAATACATTTCGCGTAAATGAATGTGTGGCGATACCAGGGACCGGATGTTTACCCTCAGAGTTCCAGATAGCAAATTACCAAAATTGATCCTTGCTTATCTGAGCTCAATGCAAACCAAAAATAAATAACTATCAAATTCTTTTTACAGGCCCTTTTTGGATCTGTCGTTGCTCTATTTATTTACTTGGGAAAAGTATATGTTCATCTCTTCTCTCCGTCAGCTATATGAAATTGGCAGCACAGACTTGGTTCTATAATCTTTGTTGGCAACTGGTCTAAGAAAAAGACAGTACTTTATTCAAATTGTGAAGACTGTATAACAGAATCCAGTGGCAGACTATGTTTACTAGCTTTCTGTATTTGTCACTAAGCCTAACCCTAATCACTTTCAAAAAGTGTGTCTGTTTCTTTACATGCCTTTGCCATTACAATCATATATGCGTGTAGTCTGACTGTTCTTTCCTTAAAGACATTTCATCCCAATCAATGCAATAATGTCACTAATACTCATTAGGCTACTGAGAGTGAAAGAATACGAGAGAAAATATTAATGAACGAGAACAATAAAAGAACAGAAATTAAGAAAACATAAGATAAAGTCATTACATGAAGCCATTTCCACTGTAAAATGATGACTTGCCGACAATCTAGTACTTTGTTTAAATTAATAGAGTTTAAGTATCGTAGAAAAAGTATTATTTATTTTGAGAAATACGAAAATGTGGCGCAAGGCCAAAAGGTGAATAGGAGAAGGCTGGTCTTCAAACTGTCATATCGTTAGCCAAAATTACTGACCCAAACATTATTTACACCTAAACAACACACTCTTACGTACCATTTTTACGATAGCAAACATAATGCCTCAAGACTCTATGATGTCCTAACTGGCTCCCATCTGTTGTGGTACTAATAACTCCTGAGTCCTAGGGGCACCACATATATTGCATCCGCAGTAGAATGGTGTTTTTTGGGGATACGACATCTTGACGGAGCCTTACTATCTCCAGGCAGGTTTGAAAAGTACTTAGACACAGGAAAATTTCATTGAAACAAAGAAGAGAGGAGTAGATTGCTATGTGATAACAGTTTTTCAGTACGGCAGTGAATGCTGTACAATATCATCAAAGATAAAGGAAAAAACTTGAAGCAGCGGAAATGTGGTTATACCAAAGGATGCTGCGGATATCATGGACCGAGCATGTGAGGAATAGTGAAGTGTTGGAAAGAATAACAACAAAAAGAAAAGTAGTAGTGAGCATCAGGAAAAGACAACTTCTTGGGACATGCAATGAGGAAGAAAGGGTTGGAGAACCTGATACTGACAGGCCAAAGAGAAAGAAAAAGAGACAGAGGAAGGCAGTGGATAATATATTTAAAGGGCCTGAGCAGGTGAATGACGGAATGGGGTTGGGTGGTATAACAGGAGAAAACGTACTATGAGCCATCAGGGATAGGGAGACAGGGAAAGTCATGATCGCCTACGTCCTGAAAAGGCAGGACACATAGAAGAAGATAGAAGAAGAAGACCGGTCGCCACTCAAGGCTATAAACCCCAGTCTGTCTTGCTATTTTACTAACAGCTTGGGGAGAATAAATAGAGCCTTACCTTTCCCAAAGTTATTAGAACGTAACTGAATGTAATAAATGCGACTGGAATTCAAACCCGGCTCTCTCATACATCCAGCCTACCATTACTTTCTGTAGACTTACTGCCAACCAAGACTATAGAACAGAATCTCTCCTGCTATTTAATCCGTAGTTGGACGTACTAATACATTTCGCGTAAGTACATGTGTGGTGATACCAGGGACCGGATGTTTGCCCTCAGATAGAAAATAATCAAAACTGGTTCTTTCTCATCTGGGCTCCACGCAAACCAAAAATAAATAAATATCAAATTCCTTTTACGAACCTTTTTTGCGAGGCAACGTGAATTTTGTTTATCGTCCAATGGGAAGCCCAGAATTAAATCCGGGTATGAATTCCCAAATGACTTATTTGGAGCCCCAAAGACGAAATAAAAGGCTGACACAGGAAGCATCACTAGTTGAGAAAACACGAGCATAATTAATACGTCCCTTGACCACGTCACGGGATCACGTTATGCTTGCCTCTCCTTTATCTCTCATCTTCTTCTTCACTGTTCACTGAGCCACGTACCCGATGGACTGAGCGGAGACATCAAAGACACTCCTAACAAACAAACGCTCACACGTATATACGCACACTCTTTTCGGCATTTACTGCTATGAACATTTTTAACGACCTTTGTACCAACCAAAAGGCATTACTTTTATTTGTAAGAAAAACTTAATTGTTACATATATATATATATATATATATATATATATATATATATATATATATGTTGTTTCTATACACAATTTGATTTTCTTGTTTTATACCCCCACTTATACTGGGCTATCTAGTAACAAGGTTAAATTCAATAAATATATTTCAGCACACAAATACACTTCACTATAACGAATAACCCATTATAAATGCAACGAATTCAATTGGAATTCGAACTCTGTTCTCAGATTTTTCGTTCCGAGTCGATATCTGCTGCACAACAACGCAGAAGAAAATAAGAAGAGACATTTTAAAAAGATTAGGCCTAATATCAGAGATCAGAGTTCACGAAACATTTAGATTAGACTATTAATAAATAAGAATCATTACGGCGGTGAGAGAGTGACTGTTTTTTTGAACTGATTAGTTTTAAACTAATACATAAACAAAGAGTAGAGTTTCTACGAATATGTTTTACATACTTTCTTTATGTTTGCCTAATTACCTTTTACTCTCGTTAAAATAAATATAAAAAACAATTTTTTCAGCCAATTTCTTCCCTTATATTTCCAGAATGGATAGAAATGGAGAAACACAATAAATTTAGACCAGTTTTCTTAATAATCCCGTGCCTGATACTCGTCTATTACGTATAGACACAGAAAAGTAGAACATCTATTTTATCGTAGAAGCGAAGGGATTGTTGTTTTGATAAATAAATTCTCGATGGCATGATATACGGCTCCATTTTCGGCTCGGCATTAAAAAGGCTAGATTTGGAAGGTGTGGTTATTTACAGTCTGTCATGTTTTGCTGTATTTGTATAAGGGCAGTGGCGTAGGCGTCGTCAGATTCATCTGCAAATATCTGGATGGATTTACGCAGTTCACCGTCCATGTGGGCGACGCGGCATTCTTCTTCTTTTTTTCTTTTTTTCCTGCGATTGAACCTCAACCTAATGAATCTCATTATAATCACCTCTGAAAATAGAATCTTCAGAAATTAGGCAGTTTCTATCAAGTCTTTTCGTACTCTGTTTCTTAAATTTCCTTTTCTTTTCTTTTTCTCTGTCTTCTAACAACAGCTTTTTTCTCTGCGATTCGAAATCTTTATTCTTTTTTCTTTTTTTCGTTGCTTTTTATTTGCCATTTGCTCTTTATCACTATGAAAGTTTTTACTTTTGAAGTTTTTTTTCCTTTTCTTCTAAACATTTTTCGTTATTTAACTTAACTTCATATTTTATTTCTTTTTGTTTTGCTTCCGTTTCCTGTGAGTCTACAGCTTTTTTTCTTTTTTATTCTATCAGTAAAAGAAGATGAGATAGAAACAATAAAAGACATGAAGTAAAATTAAACGAAAACATGTTTTTTTATCTTTATTTTAATTTTGTTCTTTTTTACCTTCTGCTTTTTTCTTCTTCCTCTTTTTCGTTCATTTTTTCTGCAAGCCCTCGGCTTTATTCTTTTTTATTCAAACAGTAGAAAAAGAAGAAAAAAAGAATAAGAAAAGACGTGAGTTAAAATATAGAATTAAACGAAAATCTTTTTTTTAATTCCTTCTTCTACTTCACGTCTTTTATCATTTTTATCTTTTTTCTTTTTTTCTTTTGCTCTTTTTTCATTTTCTTTTCTTTTTCCTCTTTTTTCAGCCTCTTTCCTTTGTTTGCATTCTCCATCTTCTCTCTCTCTCTTTCTCTCTCTCTCCACGAATCTTTTGTTCTATATTACAAAGTATCGATCGTTTTTATTTTATTCTCTGTTTCATTCCTCTTCAAATTATCTGCTGCATTTCACTAATTCTTTGGTTTTTTTTTCTTGTTCTTTATTCTCTTTTTCTTTTCCTAATAATATCCTTCCCAATGTCTTACATTTGCTTCTGAATCAAGTTTCATTCATTCGCTTTTTCTTCATGGCTCTTCTCAATATTCTAATTCACTTCACTGCTTCCTAGGCTCCTCTTCCTTCTCCTCCATTTTTCGTTTACTTCTTGAAAAACATTTGTCTTCCTTTGTCTCTCTTATTTTAAATAAAATTCGATTTACATGAGTTGTTTATTTTTTCCATCTTTTATTTTTGTATATTTCCTTCCTTATTTCCGATACTCTGCTACATTTCAATTCTTCTTTTTCTTCATTCTCTTTTGGCTTTATACTCTTCTGCCAATTCTTTCTTCTTAAACTACTTTCTTCCTTTCCTTTGTTCTTTTATTTTCGTCCACAATGAATTTCTATTCTGAAATTCCTGCTTCATTTAACTTATCTTTTCTTCTCCTCCTCAATGTCTTTTCTTACCATTTTCACTTGCAACATCTCTTTTCATTTTCCTTCTACACCGTTTTCATCTGTTAATTCTTTCCCGGTGTGTCTCTATTGCATGCCTTTGCGTCGATAATGAGCAAAGCTTTGATGTTCTCTTCGGTAGGTGTCTCCGAATTAACTTTCCCAGAAATATTTCTCATGTCTAAGGACCAACCCCGGCTACCAGTAAATTGACATCTCTAGTTGGAAACAAATCGTTTCAAGTTCTGTAAGAACTATTCATCCAGGTTTTCATTTCGCTTATTATCTGTTGAAGCGAGAAAAATTACAAATGTTTCGTATACAATCGTTGCAGTTAAGCAACATTATTCCAGCTGAATTGTAAACGAGTAACCGCTTAAAAATCGTAAATGTCCATACATACATACATATATATATTTATATATCAGCATGCAGTGTAGTTATAGAAGAATCCAAAGGAGTATCATGTACATACAGTGGTTGGATAACTTTTTAAGAGAGCTCTAAATATATATGTATATAAATACATATAGAGCAAATATAAGAAAAATTAAGGCAGGCGCGCTATTTCAGGGTAAATAGGAACACACACACACACACACACGTATATATATATATATATATATATATATATATATATATATATATATATATTAGCATCACCTTAAACGTTATCTTGTTTTTTAGTGGATACTCGTATTTGAGTAGCCGACGCAGGCTCGAATTTTGCCGACGGGCACAAATTTTTCTTTAGTAAAATTTCTAGCATATTCAGTCCGGTAGATGAAAAGCATATACTCGATAGAAAGTTGTGGAGAACAGGTTATAACCTATATCGTAAGAAGACATGATCTACTGAAAAAAGAATGCGTTTCCGCTAAAATTGTTTTCTTAGTCTCTTTAATAGAATCAAAAGCTTAGTATTTGTTTGCATTTACGAGATGAGGAAGTATTTACAGTATTTACATTATTTGGACTAGTGTCCTCATCTTTATTGCCATTTTCCTTGTTGTTTCTCCCATGTTCGAACAATGTTATCCTCGGCATCTTTCTGTAGAACTAGATTTCTATTGTTTCAAATCTTTCCTTAATCTTTGAGAAGATTGTCCAGCATCCATTGCTGTACAGGAGGACAGATATTACGTAAGAGCTCAGTATACATTTCTTTGTTTCTAATTAAATGTTTTGTTTCCTTGTTGTTTCTCACATGTTTAGCCATGGTGTCTTCGGCATTTTTCTGTAGAATTACATTTCTGTTGTTTCAAAACACTTTTTTTTTTATTTGTGACGATATTGTGGCACATGAAAAGAAAGAAACTTACAGTATCTACATTATTCGGACTCTTGTCTTTACCTTTGTTGCCATTTGCATGATGTTTCAGCCGTTGTCTGCTCCGGCCTTCTTCAGGAGCTAGGAATTTCGAACTGAACCCTTTATTACAATCATTGGGGTGTATGATCTTCGTTCCTTGCATAGTAGAGCTTCTTATGGTAGTCATATAGACGTTGGTTAGATCTTGTGATACACAAAGATTTGTTAGTTCAATACAAGTCTACAGCAGTGGTGAACAAGTAACTTGCAGTGCTAGAGGGAGATAACTCATGACTTCAAATGAAGGCATTACTACGTTTGAGAATGTTATACCCCAGTGATTGAATTAAATTGTTCCGTTCACCTGAAGAAGTCCGGAGCGTACAACGACCGAAACACCGTAACAATATCAACAAAGATGAGGACAATATTCCGAATAATGTAAGTACTGCAAATGCTTAGTAACAAGAATTGTCATAATTTGCATTTCATACATCATTATTCGACACAAGACCATTTGAACTACTATAGCTATGACTCCTTGATGACGTCGCTACAAATCATCGTAGGAACAAAGCCAAAAAGCGTTTATTTTAGATGCAACGTTATCGCAATAAAGGTTTCGGTGCTACGAGGCCTGGAAAGAGGGAAGTGTCTACAATATATAAATATGGTACGAGGTAGTTCCACTTAATGCTAAATGGACATTTGTCGTTTCTCTCTATCTTTCTTATATATATATATATATATATATATATATTTCTCTCTCTCAGATTGCCAATACCATGCAATATAATCATATACTGCTACTCGGCATTATTCGTTGTTATGAGTTATTTTACTCCCCGTATCTCAAATACCTGAAATAAAAACATAGTTCCTCTTGAAATAATAATAAATAGATACCAATACCTCTGACGTGTAAGCATAAGTCAAAATACAATTTTTACTATGAAATACTCGGAAGACATTAATAGCTAGCTTCTTGAAATCGTTAGGACTAAATTTGCTCTGATCTTCTCTATTTAATGTATTCTCTCGCATTGGGTTTAATTCAAAATTCCGACCTATATATTCTTCGCCCTTCATCGCCTATATGTTGCATCTGGTCACTAGTCAATACGGCGTGTGGTGCCGTGTCTATCAAAACGAGAAAATGAAGAGCCGAGTAAAAATTCTAGCTAAATTCAGTGCATTCCCTTTCGCAAAAATACCCTTGAGAAAGATAGTAATCCGTCTCTTCTCTCTCCAGCGATGGGTTAAATGGCAGGACACACTGGGTTCTATAGCCTTAGTTGGCAACCAGTCTACCGCAAAAATTAATGGCAATTTACTGCAGAAAAATTTTCTGCCAAACCAGTCATGTCTCATTCGATACCCGTTCTCCAAAGCGTGTATCATGTATGGCATTTAAGCGACTGACTGACTGATATTTTTCCGATATTTATTTCGTCATCGTGATTTCTAAAAAATTCGCTGTCCTTTTCAGCTTTGTTTAATAAAAGTTAAACAGCGTCTTAAGTAGATTTTTAAACGAAAGATAAAGCTATGCTTACGTATGCAGTCGTCATTTGGCTTGAATAACATATGACGAACAAAAGACACTTCATCGAAAAACAAAACCAAAAAGATAATTTAAAAATAACGGAACAAACTTATAAGAAACAGAAAACAAAGAAGTATCTAGAGTGCGTATAAAAGAGTTTTTTTTTTTTTTTTTAATCATATCACCACAAGCAAGGCGAAAATGCCACTGATGCGCAGGGGGCGACGCAAGAGTGAAAAGATTGGAAAAGAGAGAAACCGGAAACCACAACCTAAACAGGAAACTAGGGATAAGCCTCTTCACCAGTTCAATAGACGTGGGTGGAGTGTGAACCGGGCGATAGTTTGGACTATCTACTCCAATTAGTTAGTATATCTCTTAAAGAACATCTAGATAAAACAGAGAATTACTCCCAAGTGTGCGATATAGTACAGTGGATATTGGTTTGGAAAGAGAGAACAGAGTTTGAATTCCAGTTCAATTCGGTGCATTCACTTACGCGTATATACCTTTGGGAAACGTATTAATCTATATTAATCGATATCTTCTCTCTCTGCCTAAGGGTTAAATAGCAGGACAGATTAGGTTCTCCTGCTGAAAGTAATGGTAACCTACTGTACAAAAATCTTCAGTCATATATTTTTCAAGACATGATTGCCTAAGCGTGTATGACGTATGGCACCTGACTGACTGACTGAATAATGGGGGGCATAAAAATTTGTAACAGAAAAAAAAACATCCAATCCAAGAGTAGATTTTAATTATTTATATTTTGAAACAAGTGATATAGAGATCGATTAAAAACTTATCAGTGCGGAAAATGAATTCTAAAGTCTAGGCAAGGCTCAAATTCCTGACAAATATGTGTTTCCTTCAGGCTAATGATATTGGGGAGGTGTAAATTATCCCGACTTACTGAATAAAACTAAATAAAATAATGAGAAGTAAGTATTTTAATAGTTGGCACCTCATGCATCAATAATCAACGCAAGATCATTTAAAAAACTGTAGCTATGATTCTATTATGACGTCACTGCTTTTCACTGTAGGTGTTAGGAAAATAATGGTGGGGGGGGCTTTTAGTTGTAACGAAATCGCCACAAAATCTAATAAGAATACGATATGGAATTGTTTGTTATTCAATTCTGTTCTTCGTTAGATAATATCAGCTTGTGGATTTGTGACTTTGGGGGCTTTCTTCGAACGTTGATCTTATTTTTTATGAGTGCTGACAGTATTTATTACTCGGATAGACCTTTGATATAGATTTTTGTCGTTGGGATATTCTAAAAATTAACATCTTAAGCACAGCTGAGATTATAAACCTGTTTACATATCGAGGGCACCCACTGACATCCTGTTAGGCAGGAATCTGCCCATAGTTACGATGAGGAAATATTTCAGGACAACTATTAAATGCTCGTGGCTCTTCCAATCGTCTTGTGCGATAATCAATGCAGACTAATTAAAATGATCCAGTGTTATATACTACCGCTACAAAACAACGAAGAACACGTATATAGAATAAAACATAATTTTATAGATATATTCTTCGTTGAGTAGCTGGTGTAGTGCAGGACGGCAGCCGGAGAGAGATCGCACACACGAAGGAGCCGTCGGTAGTCATTATCCAGTCTCTGTCTCTTCAGCCCAAAATTCTAAACTTAATTTAATTTTAAAATTCCCACACCTTTTTTTTATTTGTCAGGTTGTCGTCTGTCAATCAAATCCGGTGGTCCATTGCATTTCAAGCTGATTGTCGCTATTTTTTTCGTTGAACTTTGTTGATATCTATGGCCGGTTATATCTGTCAACCAAACTTTTTCTTTTTTTTTTCACTTATATCTACAGTCAAATGTATCTGTCAACTACATCATTGCCGAGTCATCACCTTTCAAGCAGGTTGTCATTTGTTGTTGTTACGACCGGATGTAACTGTCAATTGCTTTCACCGTTCTAGGTAATGTATTATACCAGTACACATTTGGTGTCATTAACGTTCAAATAACCTTTTAAAGAATGTTCTTTATTGGCATTAATTTCGATCTGAGCAAACTGAAATTTCCTGGCGTAAGTCACATGCTACATAAGTAAGTATTGAAGTATATTTGTTATCCTGCTGTTTTTTTGTAACACAGTCTTTTACTCGAAAACAAGAGAAATATAGAAATTAAACTGATTGTCCTTTTAATATTAATTCATTCTATAGCAAACTGGTACACGTTGGATAAAGCTAGCGGTTAGGTTTTCAATTAACTATTCAAACGTCGGCTGTCACACTCAGTCCACCAAATGACATCGCCCTTGAGGCGTCCGTTCCAAAGACGATACATAGCATGATACCAGCCTCTCTCAGATCAATAATTAAAGACCTTATTTTTCCCATTTCGTTTTCTTAGCAATAAAAAGCGTCTAAGTGTTCAATGTAGTTATTATATTTGTTTTTTTATTTTAATATCAGACACGGATTTTTGGGCTGATTTTCCAAAAGGTGCATCAATATTTTTTTTCATGACCAGGTTCTTTAGCCTATGTTGTCTACCAGGGAAGAAAAACATTGAATTCAAAACCAGATAGGCTTGTAAATCTACACTAGAAAACATACTTTTACGGAAGCTGGCGCAGCAACGGCGACCTTGGTAAGATTATAACCTTATACTCTAAAGCAGATTCTCAAACTATTTTAGGATTTTTTGCATGGAAGTCTCTTTATAATATTTTAGATGGCTCTCAGACCATTTTATATTAACCAGTTAACAAAGAGGAAAACATTTTAAAAAAGAAATATTTATTCAAAAATAACAACTCAAAAAATATTTATTCACAAAATGGCAACCAGTCTCTATTAAAACAAAGACATTTTTCATTGCGAAAATGGCAACCTTAAGCATCAAAAGTACATTCAATGGGATGGATGCATTTGCATGGCCTCAACCAGTTCTTCTAGATTTGGTTTTGTTTTGGCAAGTGCAACTCTAATGTCATTTGTTGCTTCTAATCTGTTTCTGGATTTTGTTTTGAGGGCAAGTAATATAGAAAGCGCTGTCTCACACTCATAGTGCAACATCTCTATAGGACTGTGCCATATTAATCCAAAGATCGATACAGAACACTTCACGGAAAATATGTTTTACACCCCCCCCATCCTTTATCAAACCAATAAACTGTTCTTGAATCAAGTTGTCCTCTGAATGCACATCATTAATGGAGAGTACAAAAGGGTTGGGTATAAACCGATGATATTTTTCCAAATTTTATAGATCAGGAAAATAATGAGAACTTTCTTCATGAAGCATTGATACATAGCGTTTCATCACCCGAGGGTTACCATCATCCACGTTAAGCTCATTTTCGTCAATATATGTATTTAATTGTGGTAATGGGGCAAAGCTCTTCTTTAATTTGGAATGTCATAATTCGGGCTTCATTTTAAAAGCAGTCAATTTATCATGACAATTGAGTACTGTGATCTCTTTTTATTGCAGTGCTAAATTGATCGATTTTACGAATATTTTAATTTCAAAAATTTAGCAAAGATTCCATCATCAACAAGCTCATTTTAAGTAAATATAATTTCTTCTTACTGGTGGTGGTTATTAAATAAGTCAGAACGGATATACCAAGTACAAAAGTTTAGGGACTGTCCAGATTTTTAAAAAAAAAAGAAGAAAAAGTTAGGTTTTTTCGAGACTGTTCAGATTTTTGTAAAGCCGACGTTTGTTGCTGTTTTAATGTTTTAGTGCTTTTAACGGAAGCAAGATTTAACAAAATGTAAACTTTCCTTTTTTCTTTTAATAATGCTTTTTATTTAAGTTTGAATTTAAATTTTATTTTATTTGTTTTTAAAATTAAAATACATTAATAACAACAGATTATGTTGTTGTAACTTATATAATTTACTTTATTTATAATGGTCATATGACCAGAATAAAATTAGAAATTAAAAAAAAAACGGTGCTTACGTATTATCGGGAGGACCTTTAAAAAAACGACTCAAAAATTAAAGTAAATTATTTATTGAAACGGTTAAAACAATAAAATGGAATTACATTTGTAATTCCGGAGGCCAGAACGTCGCAAAGTGACTCAAAGACATCAGTACAGGCAACATGCTTCCGCCACATGAATTCGGCCAAATACGACTCCAAATGGTGACGTGCAGTGCCACAGTGCTTCTTGTTTCGCCACTTTGTCGATCCCCATAGGCGTTCCACTGTCTGCGTATGAGCCCCGGTGTTCGAATCCACAAAGTTGTACTTGTGGTTGACGTTGAGGTGATGAAAGCCTGATTTTTCCAGTTCCTTGGTGTTATAAGCGGGGAAAAAAAAGAAAAAGTAAAAATCAAAGGTCCTCCCGATAATACGTAAGGACCAGACGTTGAGGTGATGAAAGCCTGATTTTTCCAGTTCCTTGGTGTTATAAGCGGGGAAAAAAAAGAAAAAGTAAAAATCAAAGGTCCTCCCGATAATACGTAAGGACCCGACGTTGAGGTGATGAAAGCCTGATTTTTCCAGTTCCTTGGTGTTATAAGCGGGGAAAAAAAAGAAAAAGTAAAAATCAAAGGTCCTCCTCGAATGCATGCGAATAAACGCTGTTCTTGATGTTTTCGTCAATTTGAGCCAAATTTTATTTTTCAAAGATGATTTTAAAATATTTCGTATAAGGTTTTAACTTTTTAATTATTTTTTTTTTTATTATTTAGTTATACATTTTTGTGCGAGAGGGAAAGTATATAAAAATCCTACTGAAAAATTGTATTCATTTTGATTTAAAATTTTTGGGTACAGCCACATAATTGATGCAAATGGCATATTAGTACTATAGCCGGTTCCACGAAGTCTGGCGCGAAAGTTTAACTACCTGAACTTCCTCTGCTACAGGTGTATTTAATCTATTGATGCTGGTTATACTTTGGAATCACTGTTACACCTGTAATCAAAGCAATTCGAATATAATCACGCAATTCATCTCACCTCCAGTCAAAGCAACTTGAATAAAATCACGCAAACTATAGAACACGAATACTTTTTTCTTCTTCGTATAGATTAGAGTACCTTTGCAACGGCTTTTCCCTTACATAACTAAAACATAAGAAAGGGCCAAAATAGAATTAAGGAAGGTAACTCAAGAAATAAAAATAATGCATACAAAAGGGAAAATGAGGTAAATAAGGAAGAGTTGGAGATGAAAAGATATAATCTCCCTTTCTAATAACAACGCTGCCATTATGATTTGTTAACAATCTCAAATAGCCAATAATAATAGGCTCTTCACTGTTCCCTTCGAAACCCCTTCCCGGTGCTCTAGGGTACCGAGGACCATAGTTTGAGAACCGCTGCTCTAAAGTATATCTGCAGGGTTTAAACAGTCATAAATGTCTTATTTTACGAGGTGCATTCAAGAAGTTTCAAGATTTCTTCATGAGAAACATTTATTTTTAATCATTTAACCTCATGCCAGGCAGCAATGCCACTAGTACGAATCGGAGATTTCAGGGAATCAAAGTAAAAGAGAACACCGAGAATAGCGAGGATTGAAGAAAGGGAAATACGATAAACAGGGTTCAAGAAAACAGAAGAAGGGAATCGACGTTGGAATTAGAATTTTAAAAATTGTAAAGTCATCAAGGAAACTTTGAAGGGGAAGAGAATTCCATAGGTGAAATGCGATAAAAGTAACTGGTGAAATAGAAGTAGAGTTAGCATTTAGTTATTTTAAATGTAATTTGGTGGGACCAGGTTGCCAAACTAATAGTATGCTTACATTCATATATTCGGAATGCCAAGGAAAAAACCGGTAAAAAATCTTTGTAGAAAAGGCAGCGGGAAACCAAGTTATATCGGTGGGAAAGTGAATATTATCTAGATGCATGATCAATATCAATGTCGTTGCAGATTTTTTTTGTGGGGGTGTCAACAATATCAATATGTATAACGGAAGCACAAAACCAGCTATAACAACAGTATCCGACAAGAATGGTGAAGCCCGAACAGTTGCCTTGGATATCTCCAAAGCATTCGACAGGGTCTGGCATGCTGGCCTCTTGTGCAAACTGCGGAGCTATGGGATAACTGGACATCTGTTTGACCTCATCCATTCCTTCCTCTCTAACCGCACATTGAAGGTGGTATTAAATGTGCATGCCTCCCAAATCTACCAGACGAACGCGGGCGTCCCTCAAGGTTCTATCCTAGGTCCCACGCTCTTTCTGATCTACATTAATGATCTCCCCGACACCATTAGATCCCAAGTTGGCATGTATGCCGACGACACAACAATCTACTCCCGCATCGATCAGAAACCAGGTCTGGACGACAAAGTGAACCTCGCTGCCGTACTTGAAAGGGACCTACAATCCGTAATGACCTGGGGTAGGGAATGGTTGGTACTTATTTATTTTGCCAAAAGTACAAAATTCTGGCACAAGGCCAACAAATGGGAGGGGGAACAAAAACTTGGGTTGGTCTTCCGTAACTATCTTATACCTAGCTAATCAGATTCACGACCCATACATACGTTACAATTTTCTCATTCACCATAAAAATTTGTCCATCAACACTCATACTTATCATACACCAAAATACCGCAGTAACATACCAGGGCCCTAAAAACGCCCCAAATGTACATAAAAATTTGTTTATTTACAATATTTACAATAGTGTACAAAAATAAATTTAAAACTTTATTCATGAAATGACATGATGGGAAGGGGGAATGAAGAAACAAAAAACCCCAAAACAAAAAACAATTTCAAATGAATATATATACACAATGTTAGTAAGACCCAAACACACCCACATAATTAAAGAGGCCACTGTATTCTGCCTTAAAAAAGGGACAAAATCAAGCAGCTCTCTTTCTAAGGGGAATGGAGAAACAGGGGGCAAAAATAAATTGGACTGGAGAATGTATAAGGCTGACCCAGCCGAGAGTGAAACCGGGACAAAATAATACTTGGACAATGGGAATCTCGAACTGGATCATAACAAAAGCAATGGAGCCGGGAACAGGCCAGGACAAACACATTCACTCACATTAACTAGGCACAAAAAAGACTTCTTACCTTAACCACGGGAGGGGTTCCAAAGGAATCCACCCCGATGCAACTAGCAGATCTAAAAGAGAAAATCAAGGCTAGCCCCGGTCACGCGAACCAGGCTCGCCGCATATACCCACCTTTCGCTGAACTCTGTCGGGTGCAGCCGTTTCCGTTCAGTTCTAATCTTCATTTTGAGCTGGTGCTCAAAATATCGGATTAGATCCTGATCCGAAAGACGACCTCCCCGCAAGACTTCCTCCAGACGCGTCATCCAAATCACCATTCTAGCCGTGGCCAGTAGCGACAGAAACACCATCCGCTTCACTCCAGAGTACGGGGGCGACACATTGTCCACAGCGTATGCGCGATCAATGAGCACAAGCTCCCGCGGCGCGATACGAGCAGTCAACTCGCCGACACGCGCCCACAACGGGCGAACGCGCGAACAATGGAAGAAGGCGTGCGCAGACGTCTCCTTAATTCCAAGGACGCAACGTTCACAATCTGGCAAATCCGCCAGGCCCATTGCGAAACGCTTGTCATTGAGAGACAAACCATTCCGAGCCAATCGCCAGGTCAGAGAAAACTCAGAGTTGTTGAGCCAATCCGCACCTGGCGCCCAAGACCAATGAGAGCGATACTCCTCTCTCGACATGCCGAGCTTACTCCACAGTTCATCCTTCACGGCGCCCTCCACTAATCCCCGATAGAAGATTCTCCTAGGCCGTGAAAGGTCACTGGACCATGGAATGGCCCGAAGGGCCGTCAGACATTCGAGCAGGAATTTCGGCCGCCCCCAAGGCCTATTGCTAGTCCTTAGGAGCGGGGGAGTGACAGTGAGGCTAGGGAACATGTCCCTCACTACCCCCGCAAGCAACCGATCTTCCTCCAACGCGCGCCTGAGGAATGCCAACCTCAAAGCGAGCACGTGGCTCCTCAAGTGTGGCATCCCCAGACCCCCTTGACACGGACGGAGGCAACAGACTCCTTTGTCGACCATGTGTTTGCGTCCTCTCCAAAGACAGGAGAATAGCAAACGCTCGAGCGCCTTCTCATGATCGTCACAAAGGGGAAGTACAGACAGCCGGTAAAGGATTCTGGGAAAGAGGTATGTATTACACACCTCCGCCAGACCCTTCACGGAGAGACTCCGTCGACGCCAAATCTCGACCGACGCGCCGACCTTTGCCTGTACTTCTGACCAGTTTTTCTCCAACTGTAAGTCCGGACCGAACCAAACTCCGAGGAGCTTGACCGGCCCGTCCGTCCAGTCGAAGGGCCCCGGGAGGGAAACACCCTTCCAGGCACCTAACCGCAAGCCGGACGACTTGTCGCGGTTAATTCTGGCCCCTGTTACCTGTTCGTACCGTTCAAGCGCCTTCTGTACCGCCCTTATGTCCCTGCGGGAGGACACAAAGGTCGTTACGTCATCGGCGTACGCGGAAACCCTGGCTCGAGCTCCTCCAGGGACAGCAATTCCACGCAGGACCGGACTGCACGTCTCGTCCCTTAGCCGGCGAAGGAGAGGCTCCAACGCCAGGACGTAAAGGAGAGGCGACAGTGGACAACCCTGTCGGACCGACCTAGACAGCGCGAAAGCGCTCGACAGCTTCCCGTTCACCTGTACCACAGCCTTGGGGGAGCGATACAGAAGGCTAATCCAGCGGCTGAAGTCGGGTTTGAATCCGGCGGCCTGCAGGACAGCAGCCAGGTAGCCATGGTCAATCCTATCAAATGCCTTGGACTGATCCAAATTGATCAGCGCGGCCTCTTCGTCGTCTTCTACACCCTCTACGATCGTGCGGATCAAGTGCAGGTTGCTCTGAATTGTTCGTCCCTTCACAGAACATGTCTGATCCGGTTCCAACAGAGACTCGGCAACTAGCTGCAAGCGATTCGTCAGGATCTTGGCCAAAATCTTTAACTCTGTGTTTAGCAGAGTTATGGGCCTGTAATCATCTAATCCCCGCCCAACCTTCTTGCCTTTTCCCAACAGCGTGATCACGCCCCTGGTGATCCGACCGGGGATGGACCCCTGCCGAAACCAGTGGTTGAACACGACAGTCAAGAGCGGGACAAAAAGGTGCGACATCCTCAAGTACAATTCATAGGGCAAACCATCCAAACCTGGCGACTTGCCACTGCCGGTCTTCTTCAAAGCCGCGTAGACTTCGTCCTCCGTAATCTCCCCTTCGCAGCTAGCCGCTTCAGCCGGCAAAAGCCGGGGAAAGTCAGCCAAATAGCTGCGAAACTCCTCGTCACGGAGACCAGGCTCCTTGGTAAACCGGTGTTCGAAATGCTGCCGGAACGCCTCGCACATGTCGTCGGTGGACCGAAGGAGATGCCCCTCCGGGTCGCGCACCTCTCGAATGTACCGATCGCCGGCCCGACGAATTTCTTCCTTGCGCAGTTCTGCGCCCATGTTCACAGCTTCGGAAGACATCTTGCTTAACTTAGCCCTAATTACCTGACCCATATAGCGCTCGCTAGTCGTGCGCCTCAGGGCCTCCCTGGCTAAGGCTATCTCTAGGGGATCCCCACCAGCCTCCGCCCGGGCGAAATTAGCACTAAGTGTCTTTGCCTCCGCAGCCTTATCTAGTTTGAGCCGCTGGCTATATTTGGTGGCGAAAGACCTAATGGAGTCCTTAAGGTTAACCCACCACTTATTCCCAATGACTCGCCCAATTAACGCCCGCTGAACTAGTTTTGTCAGCTGGTCACGAAAGTCCCGCCTGTCCAGTAAGGACTGATTGAACTTCCAATAACCAGCCAACCTAGGCCTAAAATCTAACACCACACGGGCACAAACGAGTTTGTGGTCCGTGTAGCCTAGCCAGTGGAACGTTGGACATTCTAAGAAGTCTATGTCGGCCACTCTCACTAACATCCTATCCAGGTACGCAGATACCCGGGTAGAAGGCCAATTAAGCGCCCACGTCCACATACTCCCTTCCGGATGATCGACCCGGTATCTATCGACGAGACCAAATTCGTCGATCAGATCAACCAGGCTACGATCATCATTCCTCCCGCTAGCGCCCCTCCCTCTATCCCATTTGGGGGTTAGGATGGCATTCCAGTCCCCAACTAAGATTAGCCGTGTTGAATGCACCATAAAGGGCTCCAACAGCCGAAAGAAAGAGACACGCTCACCTTGCTTATTGGGCGCATAAACCGCAATCAACCGGAACAACTTGCTTTTCACCGCAATATCGGCCACGATCAGCCGGCCCTCGGCACCGACATGGACAAGGTCAACCTTCGCGTCCAGGGTACGCTTGACCAGCAAAGAAACACCTCTGGCTTGCCGGCTCCCATATGCTGAATAGACGACAAAGTCGTTAGACAGCACACAAGAGTCGACTTCGCAAACAAAGTGAGTCTCTTGGATCGCGGCCACATCCACGCCGAAGGACAAGAGGTCACGAAGCAGGCGAGCCGCCTTACCCCGATCCCTCAGGCCCTTCGCATTCAAGCTGGCTATCTTAATAGACATCTTTTAAACCTGAAACGAAAAAACAAAGAACATGCAACAAAGGCACTAGTCGCATACGGGGAAGAAATCTCGGGCAGAGGGGACCCCGAAGGACTGTCCTAGGGACCCTGTACCAATGTCGGACGTAATCCGCCCGTCTAGGACAATCCCGCCGACGTCGGTGGGGTATGTTAGTTTTACCACCCTATATAAGCATGGGTGGAGAATAACCGGGAACCTCCCCGAACAATTTTTGCCCATTTTTTTGAGCTCAGGTGTGTTCATAGTGACCATCCTTATTTTAGGATAGTGTAATTTGGCCTCTTCAATATGGTCCCAGACCCTCAGGTTACCCCCGGTGTTTCTAACGAGGGTAATTATTCCTGGGGCCTGGGGAAAGTTTGTTGGCTCTTCTGTAGAAAGTCCTTTAACTTTAGTTAGTTTGAGGAGCGGCTTCAGGAGCTTTCTCCTCTGCGAGGACCACTCCTCCACAATACCTTCGTCCACCTTCAACAGTGCATCACCTTGAGGGAGGGCTTTCTTTTTTTGCCCGAGAGGGAGTGGGAATAGGAGAAGGGGAGGGAGAGGGTGTTACAGGCATCTGTTTTTTTAAAGGGATCAAATTAAAGGTTGGGGACTGGGAAGCTTTGCGCGGGGAAGAAGGTAGGCTTCTAGCTTTATCGGCATACGTGTGCCTGACCGGAGAGACCGGTACAGACGCGCACTTGTCCCTATATTTCCTTCTTTCGGAGCTCCTGCTCCTCCTTCTGCTTTTTATGCCGTCCTGTTGCTCATCTTCCGCCTCTCTTCCGCGCTTCAGGGATGACGCTCTCCCTACCTCCATTGGTTCCCCCACATCCTTTTTAGGGGAGAGGGCTCTTTCCTTCCCTTGTTTGGTGGGTGATTTTATGGGAGTAGGTTCCTTTTGTTTTGGGGGTGTTTTGGCAGGTGTTTTGACAGGCGATGGAGCCTTGACCGGCACCTTGGCCGGAGAAGGCGTTTTTGCTTTTTTCCTCGCCACCACCTGCCAATCACCCTCCTTGCCGGCTGCCGGAGCTGGTGCTGGTGGGCTTGGCTTAGCTGCTTCTTTCACAGGTTGCTGTTGTTTGGCTGGTTGGGCCTTTGGGGGCGGATTCTTAGTCGGACACGTTTTAGCGACATGTTCCGCCGCCCCACAGACCCAACAGCACGGCTTCCTGCCTTCCACGATGACAAAGATGTTGCGGCCCCTGCAGGTAAGGACTTTGGGTATTTTATCAATGTTCTCCTTTGACAGAGTCGCCTGCAGGACCATGTCACCAGTGATAAACCCGGCCTTCGACCGCAGCGAGGAGACCGCGGCTACTTTTCCATAATTAGCAAAGAAAGCGCCTACGTGGTCTTCTGCAATGTCCATAGGGACGCCATGCAGTGTTATTTTGACCTTACGGGCACCCATGTACTCAGTCAGGAACTGGAGAGTTTTTGTCTCCAGCACCAATCCGACCATACGCTTAGCCTCTTCGGGGGTGCCCAGCAGGACGTCCCATATGGCATTGCTCCTCCTCGCCACGGCCCTAGCCTTGATGTTCAGTGCCTTGATAGCATCTTCAAATGTGTCTCTTGGCACTCCGATCATCTTGTGAGTTTTGATATCTTTAGTTATCAAAGTAATGATCCTTTTCTCTATTTCCGCCAACTGGTCCGGCACTGAGACTAGCTCTGTGCCTTTGATATATTCCTCGTACTTGGCCTTCATCTTTTCATAATAGTCTTCATTTTTTTCGGTAATTTTTCCCCCTGTCCACCCAGAGGTAGATGGTTTGGGGGATCCAGGAGCTGGCACTGCAGCCGGTACGGGTCCTGCTGCTGATTCTTCTACTGGTACTAGTAAGGAGGGTGACTCCCGTGGCGGTAGCTGCCAGTCACCCTCCTTCCCTCCCACCGAGGCCGTGGTGGGAGGAACGATCTCTACTGGCCCATCTGTGGCCATAGCCACAAAGTGGCCGAACACCGGACAACTAATTCCCGGTGTTTCGCGCTGAAAAGCACTACTTTACGCAAGCCCGAGCTATAAACTCGGGCCGGAAATCAGTGTGTCCAAGATACAAAGTCACTACTAATATCACGTAGGAACAAAAGCAGAACTTTGCACTTACAACCACAACCCACAAAACAAAAGTCAGTAGGAAATGGCTGGTACTTATTTATTTTGCCAAAAGTACAAAATTCTGGCACAAGGCCAACAAATGGGAGGGGGTACAAAAACTTGGGTTGGTCTTCCGTAACTATCTTATACCTAGCTAATCCGATTCACGACCCATACATACGTTACAATTTTCTCATTCACCATAAAAATTTGTCCATCAACACTCATACTTATCATACACCAAAATACCGCAGTAACATACCAGGGACCTAAAAACGCCCCAAATGTAATTAAAAATTTGTTTATTTACAATATATACAATAGTGTACAAAAATAAATTTAAAACTTTATTCATGAAATGACATGATGGGAAGGGGGAATGAAGAAACAAAAAATCCCCAAAACAAAAGACAATTTCAAATGAATATATATACACAATGTTAGTAAGACCCAAACACACCCACATAATTAAAGAGGCCACTGTATTCTGCCATAAAAGACAAAATCAAGCAGCTCTCTTTCTAAGGGGAATGGAGAAGCAGGGAACAAAAATAAATTGGACTGGAGAATATATAAGGCTGACCCAGCCGAGAATGAAAACGGGACAAAATAACAATGGACAATGGGAATCTCGAACTGGATCATAACAAAAGTAATGGAGCCGGGAACAGGCTAGGACAAACACATTCACTCACATTAACTAGGCACAAAAAAGACTTCTTACCTTAACCACGGGAGGGGTTCCAAAGGAATCCACCCCGATGCAACTAGCAGATCTAAAAGAGAAAATCAAGGCTAGCCCCGGTCACGCGAACCAGGCTCGCCGCATATACCCACCTTTCGCTGAACTCTGTCGGGTGCAGCCGTTTCCGTTCAGTTCTAATCTTAATTTTGAGCTGGTGCTCAAAATATCGGATTAGATCCTGATCCGAAAGACGACCGCCCCGCAAGACTTCCTCCAGACGCGTCATCCAAATCACCATTCTAGCCGTGGCCAGTAGCGACAGAAACACCATCCGCTTCACTCCAGAGTACGGGGGCGACACATTGTCCACAGCGTATGCGCGATCAATGAGCACAAGCTCCCGCGGCGCGATACGAGCAGTCAACTCGCCGACACGCGCCCACAACGGGCGAACGCGCGCACAATGGAAGAAGGCGTGCGCAGACGTCTCCTTAATTCCAAGGACGCAACGTTCACAATCTGGCAAATCCGCCAGGCCCATTGCGAAACGCTTGTCGTTGAGAGACAAACCATTCCGAGCCAATCGCCAGGTCAGAGAAAACTCAGAGTTGTTGAGCCAATCCGCACCTGGCGCCCAAGACCAATGAGAGCGATACTCCTCCCTCGACATGCCGAGCTTACTCCACAGTTCATCCTTCACGGCGCCCTCCACTAATCCCCGATAGAAGATTCTCCTAGGCCGTGAAAGGTCACTGGACCATGGAATGGCCCGAAGGGCCGTCAGACATTCGAGCAGGAATTTCGGCCGCCCCCAAGGCCTATTGCTAGTCCTCAGGAGCGGGGGAGTGATAGTGAGGCTAGGGAACATGTCCCTCACTACCCCCGCAAGCAACCGATCTTCCTCCAACGCGCGCCTGAGGAATGCCAACCTCGAAGCGAGCACGTGGCTCCTCAAGTGTGGCATCCCCAGACCCCCTTGACACGGACGGAGGCAACAGACTCCTTTGTCGACCATGTGTTTGCGTCCTCTCCAAAGACAGGAGAATAGCAAACGCTCGAGCGCCTTCTCATGATCGTCACAAAGGGGAAGTACAGACAGCCGGTAAAGGATTCTGGGAAAGAGGTATGTATTACACACCTCCGCCAGACCCTTCACGGAGAGACTCCGTCGACGCCAAATCTCGACCGACGCGCCGACCTTTGCCTGCACTTCTGACCAGTTTTTCTCCAACTGTAAGTCCGGACCGAACCAAACTCCGAGGAGCTTGACCGGCCCGTCCGTCCAGTCGAAGGGCCCCGGGAGGGAAACACCCTTCCAGGCACCTAACCGCAAGCCGGACGACTTGTCGCGGTTAATTCTGGCCCCTGTTACCTGTTCGTACCGTTCAAGCGCCTTCTGTACCGCCCTTATGTCCCTGCGGGAGGACACAAAGGTCGTTACGTCATCGGCGTACGCGGAAACCCTGGCTCGAGCTCCACCAGGGACAGCAATTCCACGCAGGACCGGACTGCACGTCTCGTCCCTTAGCCGGCGAAGGAGAGGCTCCAACGCCAGGACGTAAAGGAGAGGCGACAGTGGACAACCCTGTCGGACCGACCTAGACAGCGCGAAAGCGCTCGACAGCTTCCCGTTCACCTGTACCACAGCCTTGGGGGAGCGATACAGAAGGCTAATCCAGCGGCTGAAGTCGGGTTTGAATCCGGCGGCCTGCAGGACAGCAGCCAGGTAGCCATGGTCAATCCTATCAAATGCCTTGGACTGATCCAAATTGATCAGCGCGGCCTCTTCGTCGTCTTCTACACCCTCTACGATCGTGCGGATCAAGTGCAGGTTGCTCTGAATTGTTCGTCCCTTCACAGAACAAGTCTGATCCGGTTCCAACAGAGACTCGGCAACTAGCTGCAAGCGATTCGTCAGGATCTTGGCCAAAATCTTTAACTCTGTGTTTAGCAGAGTTATGGGCCTGTAATCATCTAATCCCCGCCCAACCTTCTTGCCTTTTCCCAACAGCGTGATCACGCCCCTGGTGATCCGACCGGGGATGGACCCCTGCCGAAACCAGTGGTTGAACACGACAGTCAAGAGCGGGACAAAAAGGTGCGACATCCTCAAGTACAATTCATAGGGCAAACCATCCAAACCTGGCGACTTGCCACTGCCGGTCTTCTTCAAAGCCGCGTAGACTTCGTCCTCCGTAATCTCCCCTTCGCAGCTAGCCGCTTCAGCCGGCAAAAGCCGGGGAAAGTCAGCCAAATAGCTGCGAAACTCCTCGTCACGGAGACCAGGCTCCTTGGTAAACCGGTGTTCGAAATGCTGCCGGAACGCCTCGCACATGTCGTCGGTGGACCGAAGGAGATGCCCCTCCGGGTCGCGCACTTCTCGAATGTACCGATCGCCGGCCCGACGAATTTCTTCCTTGCGCAGTTCTGCGCCCATGTTCACAGCTTCGGAAGACATCTTGCTTAACTTAGCCCTAATTACCTGGCCCATATAGCGCTCGCTAGTCGTGCGCCTCAGGGCCTCCCTGGCTAAGGCTATCTCTAGGGAATCCCCACCAGCCTCCGCCCGGGCGAAATTAGCACTAAGTGTCTTTGCCTCCGCAGCCTTATCTAGTTTGAGCCGCTGGCTATATTTGGTGGCGAAAGACCTAATGGAGTCCTTAAGGTTAACCCACCACTTATTCCCAATGACTCGCCCAATTAACGCCCGCTGAACTAGTTTTGTCAGCTGGTCACGAAAGTCCCGCCTGTCCAGTAAGGACTGATTGAACTTCCAATAACCAGCCAACCTAGGCCTAAAGTCTAACACCACACGGGCACAAACGAGTTTGTGGTCCGTGTAGCCTAGCCAGTGGAACGTTGGACATTCTAAGAAGTCTATGTCGGCCACTCTCACTAACATCCTATCCAGGTACGCAGATACCCGGGTAGAAGGCCAATTAAGCGCCCACGTCCACATACTCCCATCCGGATGATCGACCCGGTATCTATCGACGAGACCAAATTCGTCGATCAGATCAACCAGGCTACGATCATCATTCCTCCCGCTAGCGCCCCTCCCTCTATCCCATTTGGGGGTTAGGATGGCATTCCAGTCCCCAACTAAGATTAGCCGTGTTGAATGCACCATAAAGGGCTCCAACAGCCGAAAGAAAGAGACACGCTCACCTTGCTTATTGGGCGCATAAACCACAATCAGCCGGAACAATTTGCTTTTCACTGCAATATCGGCCACGATCAGCCGGCCCTCGGCACCGACATGGACAAGGTCAACCTTCGCGTCCAGGGTACGCTTGACCAGCAAAGAAACACCTCTGGCTTGCCGGCTCCCATATGCTGAATAGACGACAAAGTCGTTAGACAGCACACAAGAGTCGACTTCGCAAACAAAGTGAGTCTCTTGGATCGCGGCCACATCCACGCCGAAGGACAAGAGGTCACGAAGCAGGCGAGCCGCCTTACCCCGATCCCTCAGGCCCTTCGCATTCAAGCTGGCTATCTTAATAGACATCTTTTAAACCTGAAACGAAAAAACAAAGAACATGCAACAAAGGCACTAGTCGCATACGGGGAAGAAATCTCGGGCAGAGGGGACCCCGACGGACTGTCCTAGGGACCCTGTACCAATGTCGGACGTAATCCGCCCGTCTAGGACAATCCCGCCGACGTCGGTGGGGTATGTTAGTTTTACCACCCTATATAAGCATGGGTGGAGAATAACCGGGAACCTCCCCGAACAATTTTTGCCCATTTTTTTGAGCTCAGGTGTGTTCATAGTGACCATCCTTATTTTAGGATAGTGTAATTTGGCCTCTTCAATATGGTCCCAGACCCTCAGGTTACCCCCGGTGTTTCTAACGAGGGTAATTATTCCTGGGGCCTGGGGAAAGTTTGTTGGCTCTTCTGTAGAAAGTCCTTTAACTTTAGTTAGTTTGAGGAGCGGCTTCAGGAGCTTTCTCCTCTGCGAGGACCACTCCTCCACAATACCTTCGTCCACCTTCAACAGTGCATCACCTTGAGGGAGGGCTTTCTTTTTTTTGCCCGAGAGGGAGTGGGAATAGGAGAAGGGGAGGGAGAGGGTGTTACAGGCATCTGTTTTTTTAAAGGGATCAAATTAAAGGTTGGGGACTGGGAAGCTTTGCGCGGGGAAGAAGGTAGGCTTCTAGCTTTATCGGCATACGTGTGCCTGACCGGAGAGACCGGTACAGACGCGCACTTGTCCCTATATTTCCTTCTTTCGGAGCTCCTGCTCCTCCTTCTGCTTTTTATGCCGTCCTGTTGCTCATCTTCCGCCTCTCTTCCGCGCTTCAGGGATGACGCTCTCCCTACCTCCATTGGTTCCCCCACATCCTTTTTAGGGGAGAGGGCTCTTTCCTTCCCTTGTTTGGTGGGTGATTTTATGGGAGTAGGTTCCTTTTGTTTTGGGGGGTGTTTTGGCAGGTGTTTTGACAGGCGATGGAGCCTTGACCGGCCCCTTGGCCGGAGAAGGCGTTTTTGCTTTTTTCCTCGCCACCACCTGCCAATCACCCTCCTTGCCGGCTGCCGGAGCTGGTGCTGGTGGGCTTGGCTTAGCTGCTTCTTTCACAGGTTGCTGTTGTTTGGCTGGTTGGGCCTTTGGGGGCGGATTCTTAGTCGGACACGTTTTAGCGACATGTTCCGCCGCCCCACAGACCCAACAGCACGGCTTCCTGCCTTCCACGATGACAAAGATGTTGCGGCCCCTGCAGGTAAGGACGTTGGGTATTTTATCAATGTTCTCCTTTGACAGAGTCGCCTGCAGGACCATGTCACCAGTGATACACCCGGCCTTCGACCGCAGCGAGGAGACCGCGGCTACTTTTCCATAATTAGCAAAGAAAGCGCCTACGTGGTCTTCTGCAATGTCCATAGGGACGCCATGCAGTGTTATTTTGACCTTACGGGCACCCATGTACTCAGTCAGGAACTGGAGAGTTTTTGTCTCCAGCACCAATCCGACCATACGCTTAGCCTCTTCGGGGGTGCCCAGCAGGACGTCCCATATGGCATTGCTCCTCCTCGCCACGGCCCTAGCCTTGATGTTCAGTGCCTTGATAGCATCTTCAAATGTGTCTCTTGGCACTCCGATCATCTTGTGAGTTTTGATATCTTTAGTTATCAAAGTAATGATCCTTTTCTCTATTTCCGCCAACTGGTCCGGCACTGAGACTAGCTCTGTGCCTTTGATATATTCCTCGTACTTGGCCTTCATCTTTTCATAATAGTCTTCATTTTTTTCGGTAATTTTTCCCCCTGTCCACCCAGAGGTAGATGGTTTGGGGGATCCAGGAGCTGGCACTGCAGCCGGTACGGGTCCTGCTGCTGATTCTTCTACTGGTACTAGTAAGGAGGGTGACTCCCGTGGCGGTAGCTGCCAGTCACCCTCCTTCCCTCCCACCGAGGCCGTGGTGGGAGGAACGATCTCTACTGGCCCATCTGTGGCCATAGCCACAAAGTGGCCGAACACCGGACAACTAATTCCCGGTGTTTCGCGCTGAAAAGCACTACTTTACGCAAGCCCGAGCTATAAACTCGGGCCGGAAATCAGTGTGTCCAAGATACAAAGTCACTACTAATATCACGTAGGAACAAAAGCAGAACTTTGCACTTACAACCACAACCCACAAAACAAAAGTCAGTAGGAAATGGCTGGTACTTATTTATTTTGCCAAAAGTACAAAATTCTGGCACAAGGCCAACAAATGGGAGGGGGTACAAAAACTTGGGTTGGTCTTCCGTAGCTATCTTATACCTAGCTAATCCGATTCACGACCCATACATACGTTACAATTTTCTCATTCACCATAAAAATTTGTCCATCAACACTCATACCTATCATACACCAAAATACCGCAGTAACATACCAGGGACCTAAAAACGCCCCAAATGTAATTAAAAATTTGTTTATTTACAATATTTACAATAGTGTACAAAAATAAATTTAAAACTTTATTCATGAAATGACATGATGGGAAGGGGGAATGAAGAAACAAAAAATCCCCAAAACAAAAAACAATTTCAAATGAATATATATACACAATGTTAGTAAGACCCAAACACACCCACATAATTAAAGTGGCCACTGTATTCTGCCTTAAAAAGAACAAAATCAAGCAGCTCTCTTTCTAAGGGGAATGGAGAAGCAGGGAACAAAATAAATTGGACTGGAGAATATATAAGGCTGACCCAGCCGAGACTGAAAACGGGACAAAATAACAATGGACAATGGGAATCTCGAACTGGATCATAACAAAAGTAATGGAGCCGGGAACAGGCTAGGACAAACACATTCACTCACATTAACTAGGCACAAAAAAGACTTCTTACCTTAACCACGGGAGGGGTTCCAAAGGAATCCACCCCGATGCAACTAGCAGATCTAAAAGAGAAAATCAAGGCTAGCCCCGGTCACGCGAACCAGGCTCGCCGCATATACCCACCTTTCGCTGAACTCTGTCGGGTGCAGCCGTTTCCGTTCAGTTCTAATCTTAATTTTGAGCTGGTGCTCAAAATATCGGATTAGATCCTGATCCGAAAGACGACCGCCCCGCAAGACTTCCTCCAGACGCGTCATCCAAATCACCATTCTAGCCGTGGCCAGTAGCGACAGAAACACCATCCGCTTCACTCCAGAGTACGGGGGCGACACATTGTCCACAGCGTATGCGCGATCAATGAGCACAAGCTCCCGCGGCGCGATACGAGCAGTCAACTCGCCGACACGCGCCCACAACGGGCGAACGCGCGAACAATGGAAGAAGGCGTGCGCAGACGTCTCCTTAATTCCAAGGACGCAACGTTCACAATCTGGCAAATCCGCCAGGCCCATTGCGAAACGCTTGTCGTTGAGAGACAAACCATTCCGAGCCAATCGCCAGGTCAGAGAAAACTCAGAGTTGTTGAGCCAATCCGCACCTGGCGCCCAAGACCAATGAGGGCGATACTCCTCTCTCGACATGCCGAGCTTACTCCACAGTTCATCCTTCACGGCGCCCTCCACTAATCCCCGATAGAAGATTCTCCTAGGCCGTGAAAGGTCACTGGACCATGGAATGGCCCGAAGGGCCGTCAGACATTCGAGTAGGAATTTCGGCCGCCCCCAAGGCCTATTGCTAGTCCTTAGGAGCGGGGGAGTGATAGTGAGGCTAGGGAACATGTCCCTCACTACCCCCGCAAGCAACCGATCTTCCCCCAACGCGCGCCTGAGGAATGCCAACCTCGAAGCGAGCACGTGGCTCCTCAAGTGCGGCATCCCCAGACCCCCTTGACACGGACGGAGGCAACAGACTCCTTTGTCGACCATGTGTTTGCGTCCTCTCCACAGACAGGAGAATAGCAAACGCTCGAGCGCCTTCTCATGATCGTCACAAAGGGGAAGTACAGACAGCCGGTAAAGGATTCTGGGAAAGAGGTATGTGACACACACCTCCGCCAGACCCTTCACGGAGAGACTCCGTCGACGCCAAATCTCGACCGACGCGCCGACCTTTGCCTGTACTTCTGACCAGTTTTTCTCCAACTGTAAGTCCGGACCGAACCAAACTCCGAGGAGCTTGACCGGCCCGTCCGTCCAGTCGAAGGGCCCCGGGAGGGAAACACCCTTCCAGGCACCTAACCGCAAGCCGGACGACTTGTCGCGGTTAATTCTGGCCCCTGTTACCTGTTCGTACCGTTCAAGCGCCTTCTGTACCGCCCTTATGTCCCTGCGGGAGGACACAAAGGTCGTTACGTCATCGGCGTACGCGGAAACCCTGGCTCGAGCTCCACCAGGGACAGTAATTCCACGCAGGACCGGACTGCACGTCTCGTCCCTTAGCCGGCGAAGGAGGGGCTCCAACGCCAGGACGTAAAGGAGAGGCGACAGTGGACAACCCTGTCGGACCGACCTAGACAGCGCGAAAGCGCCCGACAGCCTCCCGTTCACCTGTACCACAGCCTTGGGGGAGCGATACAGAAGGCTAATCCAGCGGCTGAAGTCGGGTTTGAATCCGGCGGCCTGCAGGACAGCAGCCAGGTAGCCATGGTCAATCCTATCAAATGCCTTGGACTGATCCAAATTGATCAGCGCGGCCTCTTCGTCGTCTTCTACACCCTCTACGATCGTGCGAATCAAGTGCAGGTTGCTCTGAATTGTTCGTCCCTTCACAGAACAAGTCTGATCCGGTTCCAACAGAGACTCGGCAACTAGCTGCAAGCGATTCGTCAGGATCTTGGCCAAAATCTTTAACTCTGTGTTTAGCAGAGTTATGGGCCTGTAATCATCTAATCCCCGCCCAACCTTCTTGCCTTTTCCCAACAGCGTGATCACGCCCCTGGTGATCCGACCGGGGATGGACCCCTGCCGAAACCAGTGGTTGAACACGACAGTCAAGAGCGGGACAAAAAGGTGCGACATCCTCAAGTACAATTCATAGGGCAAACCATCCAAACCTGGCGACTTGCCACTGCCGGTCTTCTTCAAAGCCGCGTAGACTTCGTCCTCCGTAATCTCCCCTTCGCAGCTAGCCGCTTCAGCCGGCAAAAGCCGGGGAAAGTCAGCCAAATAGCTGCGAAACTCCTCGTCACGGAGACCAGGCTCCTTGGTAAACCGGTGTTCGAAATGCTGCCGGAACGCCTCGCACATGTCGTCGGTGGACCGAAGGAGATGCCCCTCCGGGTCGCGCACTTCTCGAATGTACCGATCGCCGGCCCGACGAATTTCTTCCTTGCGCAGTTCTGCGCCCATGTTCACAGCTTCGGAAGACATCTTGCTTAACTTAGCCCTAATTACCTGGCCCATATAGCGCTCGCTAGTCGTGCGCCTCAGGGCCTCCCTGGCTAAGGCTATCTCTAGGGAATCCCCACCAGCCTCCGCCCGGGCGAAATTAGCACTAAGTGTCTTTGCCTCCGCAGCCTTATCTAGTTTGAGCCGCTGGCTATATTTGGTGGCGAAAGACCTAATGGAGTCCTTAAGGTTAACCCACCACTTATTCCCAATGACTCGCCCAATTAACGCCCGCTGAACTAGTTTTGTCAGCTGGTCACGAAAGTCCCGCCTGTCCAGTAAGGACTGATTGAACTTCCAATAACCAGCCAACCTAGGCCTAAAGTCTAACACCACACGGGCACAAACGAGTTTGTGGTCCGTGTAGCCTAGCCAGTGGAACGTTGGACATTCTAAGAAGTCTATGTCGGCCACTCTCACTAACATCCTATCCAGGTACGCAGATACCCGGGTAGAAGGCCAATTAAGCGCCCACGTCCACATACTCCCATCCGGATGATCGACCCGGTATCTATCGACGAGACCAAATTCGTCGATCAGATCAACCAGGCTACGATCATCATTCCTCCCGCTAGCGCCCCTCCCTCTATCCCATTTGGGGGTTAGGATGGCATTCCAGTCCCCAACTAAGATTAGCCGTGTTGAATGCACCATAAAGGGCTCCAACAGCCGAAAGAAAGAGACACGCTCACCTTGCTTATTGGGCGCATAAACCACAATCAGCCGGAACAATTTGCTTTTCACTGCAATATCGGCCACGATCAGCCGGCCCTCGGCACCGACATGGACAAGGTCAACCTTCGCGTCCAGGGTACGCTTGACCAGCAAAGAAACACCTCTGGCTTGCCGGCTCCCATATGCTGAATAGACGACAAAGTCGTTAGACAGCACACAAGAGTCGACTTCGCAAACAAAGTGAGTCTCTTGGATCGCGGCCACATCCACGCCGAAGGACAAGAGGTCACGAAGCAGGCGAGCCGCCTTACCCCGATCCCTCAGGCCCTTCGCATTCAAGCTGGCTATCTTAATAGACATCTTTTAAACCTGAAACGAAAAAACAAAGAACATGCAACAAAGGCACTAGTCGCATACGGGGAAGAAATCTCGGGCAGAGGGGACCCCGACGGACTGTCCTAGGGACCCTGTACCAATGTCGGACGTAATCCGCCCGTCTAGGACAATCCCGCCGACGTCGGTGGGGTATGTTAGTTTTACCACCCTATATAAGCATGGGTGGAGAATAACCGGGAACCTCCCCGAACAATTTTTGCCCATTTTTTTGAGCTCAGGTGTGTTCATAGTGACCATCCTTATTTTAGGATAGTGTAATTTGGCCTCTTCAATATGGTCCCAGACCCTCAGGTTACCCCCGGTGTTTCTAACGAGGGTAATTATTCCTGGGGCCTGGGGAAAGTTTGTTGGCTCTTCTGTAGAAAGTCCTTTAACTTTAGTTAGTTTGAGGAGCGGCTTCAGGAGCTTTCTCCTCTGCGAGGACCACTCCTCCACAATACCTTCGTCCACCTTCAACAGTGCATCACCTTGAGGGAGGGCTTTCTTTTTTTTGCCCGAGAGGGAGTGGGAATAGGAGAAGGGGAGGGAGAGGGTGTTACAGGCATCTGTTTTTTTAAAGGGATCAAATTAAAGGTTGGGGACTGGGAAGCTTTGCGCGGGGAAGAAGGTAGGCTTCTAGCTTTATCGGCATACGTGTGCCTGACCGGAGAGACCGGTACAGACGCGCACTTGTCCCTATATTTCCTTCTTTCGGAGCTCCTGCTCCTCCTTCTGCTTTTTATGCCGTCCTGTTGCTCATCTTCCGCCTCTCTTCCGCGCTTCAGGGATGACGCTCTCCCTACCTCCATTGGTTCCCCCACATCCTTTTTCGGGGAGAGGGCTCTTTCCTTCCCTTGTTTGGTGGGTGATTTTATGGGAGTAGGTTCCTTTTGTTTTGGGGGTGTTTTGGCAGGTGTTTTGACAGGCGATGGAGCCTTGACCGGCCCCTTGGCCGGAGAAGGCGTTTTTGCTTTTTCCTCGCCACCACCTGCCAATCACCCTCCTTGCCGGCTGCCGGAGCTGGTGCTGGTGGGCTTGGCTTAGCTGCTTCTTTCACAGGTTGCTGTTGTTTGGCTGGTTGGGCCTTTGGGGGCGGATTCTTAGTCGGACACGTTTTAGCGACATGTTCCGCCGCCCCACAGACCCAACAGCACGGCTTCCTGCCTTCCACGATGACAAAGATGTTGCGGCCCCTGCAGGTAAGGACGTTGGGTATTTTATCAATGTTCTCCTTTGACAGAGTCGCCTGCAGGACCATGTCACCAGTGATAAACCCGGCCTTCGACCGCAGCGAGGAGACCGCGGCTACTTTTCCATAATTAGCAAAGAAAGCGCCCACGTGGTCTTCTGCAATGTCCATAGGGACGCCATGCAGTGTTATTTTGACCTTACGGGCACCCATGTACTCAGTCAGGAACTGGAGAGTTTTTGTCTCCAGCACCAATCCGACCATACGCTTAGCCTCTTCGGGGGTGCCCAGCAGGACGTCCCATATGGCATTGCTCCTCCTCGCCACGGCCCTAGCCTTGATGTTCAGTGCCTTGATAGCATCTTCAAATGTGTCTCTTGGCACTCCGATCATCTTGTGAGTTTTGATATCTTTAGTTATCAAAGTAATGATCCTTTTCTCTATTTCCGCCAACTGGTCCGGCACTGAGACTAGCTCTGTGCCTTTGATATATTCCTCGTACTTGGCCTTCATCTTTTCATAATAGTCTTCATTTTTTTCGGTAATTTTTCCCCCTGTCCACCCAGAGGTAGATGGTTTGGGGGATCCAGGAGCTGGCACTGCAGCCGGTACGGGTCCTGCTGCTGATTCTTCTACTGGTACTAGTAAGGAGGGTGACTCCCGTGGCGGTAGCTGCCAGTCACCCTCCTTCCCTCCCACCGAGGCCGTGGTGGGAGGAACGATCTCTACTGGCCCATCTGTGGCCATAGCCACAAAGTGGCCGAACACCGGACAACTAATTCCCGGTGTTTCGCGCTGAAAAGCACTACTTTACGCAAGCCCGAGCTATAAACTCGGGCCGGAAATCAGTGTGTCCAAGATACAAAGTCACTACTAATATCACGTAGGAACAAAAGCAGAACTTTGCACTTACAACCACAACCCACAAAACAAAAGTCAGTAGGAAATGGCTGGTACTTATTTATTTGTCAAAAAGTACAAATTCTGGCTCAAGGCCAAACAATGGGGAGGGGGAACAAAAAACTTGGGTTGGTCTTCCGTAACTATCTTATACCTAGCTAATCCGATTCACGACCCATATATACGTTACAATTTTCTCATTCACCATAAAAATTTGTCCATCAACACTCATACCTATCAAGCACCAAAATACCGCAAAATCATACCAGGGACCTAAAAACACCCTAAATGTACATAAAAATTTCTGATTTTTACAATATATACAATATCTTACAAAAATAAATTTAAAACTTTATTCATGAAATGACATGATGGGGAGGGGGAATGAAGAAACAAAAAACCCCAAAACAAAAAACAATTCCAAATGAATATATATACACAATGTTAGTAAGACCCAAACACACCCACATAATTAAAGAGGCCACTGTATTCTGCCTTAAAAAAGGACAAAATCAAGCAGCTCTCTTTCTAAGGGGAATGGAGAAGCAGGGGGCAAAAATAAATTGGACTGGAGAATGTATAAGGCTGACCCAGCCGAGAGTGAAAACAGGGTCAAAATAATACTTGGACAATGGGAATCTCGAACTGGATCATAACAAAAGCAATGGAGCCGGGAACAGGCCAGGACAAACACATTCACTCACATTAACTAGGCACAAAAAGAACTTCTACCTTAACCACGGGCGGGGTTCCAAAGGAATCCACCCCGATGCAACTAGCAGATCTAAAAGAGAAAATCAAGGCTAGCCCCGGTCACGCGAACCAGGCTCGCCGCATATACCCACCTTTCGCTGAACTCTGTCGGGTGCAGCCGTTTCCGTTCAGTTCTAATCTTCATTTTGAGCTGGTGCTCAAAATATCGGATTAGATCCTGATCCGAAAGACGACCTCCCCGCAAGACTTCCTCCAGACGCGTCATCCAAATCACCATTCTAGCCGTGGCCAGTAGCGACAGAAACACCATCCGCTTCACTCCAGAGTACGGGGGCGACACATTGTCCACAGCGTATGCGCGATCAATGAGCACAAGCTCCCGCGGCGCGATACGAGCAGTCAACTCGCCAACACGCGCCCACAACGGGCGAACGCGCGAACAATGGAAGAAGGCGTGCGCAGACGTCTCCTTAATTCCAAGGACGCAACGTTCACAATCTGGCAAATCCGCCAGGCCCATTGCGAAACGCTTGTCGTTGAGAGACAAACCATTCCGAGCCAATCGCCAGGTCAGAGAAAACTCAGAGTTGTTGAGCCAATCCGCACCTGGCGCCCAAGACCAATGAGAGCGATACTCCTCCCTCGACATGCCGAGCTTACTCCACAGTTCATCCTTCACGGCGCCCTCCACTAATCCCCGATAGAAGATTCTCCTAGGCCGTGAAAGGTCACTGGACCATGGAATGGCCCGAAGGGCCGTCAGACATTCGAGCAGGAATTTCGGCCGCCCCCAAGGCCTATTGCTAGTCCTTAGGAGCGGGGGAGTGATAGTGAGGCTAGGGAACATGTCCCTCACTACCCCCGCAAGCAACCGATCTTCCTCCAACGCGCGCCTGAGGAATGCCAACCTCGAAGCGAGCACGTGGCTCCTCAAGTGTGGCATCCCCAGACCCCCTTGACACGGACGGAGGCAACAGACTCCTTTGTCGACCATGTGTTTGCGTCCTCTCCACAGACAGGAGAATAGCAAACGCTCGAGCGCCTTCTCATGATCGTCACAAAGGGGAAGTACAGACAGCCGGTAAAGGATTCTGGGAAAGAGGTATGTATTACACACCTCCGCCAGACCCTTCACGGAGAGACTCCGTCGACGCCAAATCTCGACCGACGCGCCGACCTTTGCCTGTACTTCTGACCAGTTTTTCTCCAACTGTAAGTCCGGACCGAACCAAACTCCGAGGAGCTTGACCGGCCCGTCCGTCCAGTCGAAGGGCCCCGGGAGGGAAACACCCTTCCAGGCACCTAACCGCAAGCCGGACGACTTGTCGCGGTTAATTCTGGCCCCTGTTACCTGTTCGTACCGTTCAAGCGCCTTCTGTACCGCCCTTATGTCCCTGCGGGAGGACACAAAGGTCGTTACGTCATCGGCGTACGCGGAAACCCTGGCTCGAGCTCCACCAGGGACAGTAATTCCACGCAGGACCGGACTGCACGTCTCGTCCCTTAGCCGGCGAAGGAGGGGCTCCAACGCCAGGACGTAAAGGAGAGGCGACAGTGGACAACCCTGTCGGACCGACCTAGACAGCGCGAAAGCGCCCGACAGCTTCCCGTTCACCTGTACCACAGCCTTGGGGGAGCGATACAGAAGGCTAATCCAGCGGCTGAAGTCGGGTTTGAATCCGGCGGCCTGCAGGACAGCAGCCAGGTAGCCATGGTCAATCCTATCAAATGCCTTGGACTGATCCAAATTGATCAGCGCGGCCTCTTCGTCGTCTTCTACACCCTCTACGATCGTGCGAATCAAGTGCAGGTTGCTCTGAATTGTTCGTCCCTTCACAGAACAAGTCTGATCCGGTTCCAACAGAGACTCGGCAACTAGCTGCAAGCGATTCGTCAGGATCTTGGCCAAAATCTTTAACTCTGTGTTTAGCAGAGTTATGGGCCTGTAATCATCTAATCCCCGCCCAACCTTCTTGCCTTTTCCCAACAGCGTGATCACGCCCCTGGTGATCCGACCGGGGATGGACCCCTGCCGAAACCAGTGGTTGAACACGACAGTCAAGAGCGGGACAAAAAGGTGCGACATCCTCAAGTACAATTCATCGGGCAAACCATCCAAACCTGGCGACTTGCCACTGCCGGTCTTCTTCAAAGCCGCGTAGACTTCGTCCTCCGTAATCTCCCCTTCGCAGCTAGCCGCTTCAGCCGGCAAAAGCCGGGGAAAGTCAGCCAAATAGCTGCGAAACTCCTCGTCACGGAGACCAGGCTCCTTGGTAAACCGGTGTTCGAAATGCTGACGGAACGCCTCGCACATGTCGTCAGTGGACCTAAGGAGATGTCCCTCCGGGTCGCGCACCTCTCGAATGTACCGATCGCCGGCCCGACGAATTTCTTCCTTGCGCAGTTCTGCGCCCATGTTCACAGCTTCGGAAGACATCTTGCTTAACTTAGCCCTAATTACCTGGCCCATATAGCGCTCGCTAGTCGTGCGCCTCAGGGCCTCCCTGGCTAAGGCTATCTCTAGGGGATCCCCACCAGCCTCCGCCCGGGCGAAATTAGCACTAAGTGTCTTTGCCTCCGCAGCCTTATCTAGTTTGAGCCGCTGGCTATATTTGGTGGCGAAAGACCTAATGGAGTCCTTAAGGTTAACCCACCACTTATTCCCAATGACTCGCCCAATTAACGCCCGCTGAACTAGTTTTGTCAGCTGGTCACGAAAGTCCCGCCTGTCCAGTAAGGACTGATTGAACTTCCAATAACCAGCCAACCTAGGCCTAAAGTCTAACACCACACGGGCACAAACGAGTTTGTGGTCCGTGTAGCCTAGCCAGTGGAACGTTGGACATTCTAAGAAGTCTATGTCGGCCACTCTCACTAACATCCTATCCAGGTACGCAGATACCCGGGTAGAAGGCCAATTAAGCGCCCACGTCCACATACTCCCATCCGGATGATCGACCCGGTATCTATCGACGAGACCAAATTCGTCGATCAGATCAACCAGGCTACGATCATCATTCCTCCCGCTAGCGCCCCTCCCTCTATCCCATTTGGGGGTTAGGATGGCATTCCAGTCCCCAACTAAGATTAGCCGTGTTGAATGCACCATAAAGGGCTCCAACAGCCGAAAGAAAGAGACACGCTCACCTTGCTTATTGGGCGCATAAACCACAATCAGCCGGAACAATTTGCTTTTCACTGCAATATCGGCCACGATCAGCCGGCCCTCGGCACCGACATGGACAAGGTCAACCTTCGCGTCCAGGGTACGCTTGACCAGCAAAGAAACACCTCTGGCTTGCCGGCTCCCATATGCTGAATAGACGACAAAGTCGTTAGACAGCACACAAGAGTCGACTTCGCAAACAAAGTGAGTCTCTTGGATCGCGGCCACATCCACGCCGAAGGACAAGAGGTCACGAAGCAGGCGAGCCGCCTTACCCCGATCCCTCAGGCCCTTCGCATTCAAGCTGGCTATCTTAATAGACATCTTTTAAACCTGAAACGAAAAAACAAAGAACATGCAACAAAGGCACTAGTCGCATACGGGGAAGAAATCTCGGGCAGAGGGGACCCCGACGGACTGTCCTAGGGACCCTGTACCAATGTCGGACGTAATCCGCCCGTCTAGGACAATCCCGCCGACGTCGGTGGGGTATGTTAGTTTTACCACCCTATATAAGCATGGGTGGAGAATAACCGGGAACCTCCCCGAACAATTTTTGCCCATTTTTTTGAGCTCAGGTGTGTTCATAGTGACCATCCTTATTTTAGGATAGTGTAATTTGGCCTCTTCAATATGGTCCCAGACCCTCAGGTTACCCCCGGTGTTTCTAACGAGGGTAATTATTCCTGGGGCCTGGGGAAAGTTTGTTGGCTCTTCTGTAGAAAGTCCTTTAACTTTAGTTAGTTTGAGGAGCGGCTTCAGGAGCTTTCTCCTCTGCGAGGACCACTCCTCCACAATACCTTCGTCCACCTTCAACAGTGCATCACCTTGAGGGAGGGCTTTCTTTTTTTTGCCCGAGAGGGAGTGGGAATAGGAGAAGGGGAGGGAGAGGGTGTTACAGGCATCTGTTTTTTTAAAGGGATCAAATTAAAGGTTGGGGACTGGGAAGCTTTGCGCGGGGAAGAAGGTAGGCTTCTAGCTTTATCGGCATACGTGTGCCTGACCGGAGAGACCGGTACAGACGCGCACTTGTCCCTATATTTCCTTCTTTCGGAGCTCCTGCTCCTCCTTCTGCTTTTTATGCCGTCCTGTTGCTCATCTTCCGCCTCTCTTCCGCGCTTCAGGGATGACGCTCTCCCTACCTCCATTGGTTCCCCCACATCCTTTTTCGGGGAGAGGGCTCTTTCCTTCCCTTGTTTGGTGGGTGATTTTATGGGAGTAGGTTCCTTTTGTTTTGGGGGGTGTTTTGGCAGGTGTTTTGACAGGCGATGGAGCCTTGACCGGCCCCTTGGCCGGAGAAGGCGTTTTTGCTTTTTTCCTCGCCACCACCTGCCAATCACCCTCCTTGCCGGCTGCCGGAGCTGGTGCTGGTGGGCTTGGCTTAGCTGCTTCTTTCACAGGTTGCTGTTGTTTGGCTGGTTGGGCCTTTGGGGGCGGATTCTTAGTCGGACACGTTTTAGCGACATGTTCCGCCGCCCCACAGACCCAACAGCACGGCTTCCTGCCTTCCACGATGACAAAGATGTTGCGGCCCCTGCAGGTAAGGACGTTGGGTATTTTATCAATGTTCTCCTTTGACAGAGTCGCCTGCAGGACCATGTCACCAGTGATAAACCCGGCCTTCGACCGCAGCGAGGAGACCGCGGCTACTTTTCCATAATTAGCAAAGAAAGCGCCCACGTGGTCTTCTGCAATGTCCATAGGGACGCCATGCAGTGTTATTTTGACCTTACGGGCACCCATGTACTCAGTCAGGAACTGGAGAGTTTTTGTCTCCAGCACCAATCCGACCATACGCTTAGCCTCTTCGGGGGTGCCCAGCAGGACGTCCCATATGGCATTGCTCCTCCTCGCCACGGCCCTAGCCTTGATGTTCAGTGCCTTGATAGCATCTTCAAATGTGTCTCTTGGCACTCCGATCATCTTGTGAGTTTTGATATCTTTAGTTATCAAAGTAATGATCCTTTTCTCTATTTCCGCCAACTGGTCCGGCACTGAGACTAGCTCTGTGCCTTTGATATATTCCTCGTACTTGGCCTTCATCTTTTCATAATAGTCTTCATTTTTTTCGGTAATTTTTCCCCCTGTCCACCCAGAGGTAGATGGTTTGGGGGATCCAGGAGCTGGCACTGCAGCCGGTACGGGTCCTGCTGCTGATTCTTCTACTGGTACTAGTAAGGAGGGTGACTCCCGTGGCGGTAGCTGCCAGTCACCCTCCTTCCCTCCCACCGAGGCCGTGGTGGGAGGAACGATCTCTACTGGCCCATCTGTGGCCATAGCCACAAAGTGGCCGAACACCGGACAACTAATTCCCGGTGTTTCGCGCTGAAAAGCACTACTTTACGCAAGCCCGAGCTATAAACTCGGGCCGGAAATCAGTGTGTCCAAGATACAAAGTCACTACTAATATCACGTAGGAACAAAAGCAGAACTTTGCACTTACAACCACAACCCACAAAACAAAAGTCAGTAGGAAATGGCTGGTACTTATTTATTTGTCAAAAAGTACAAATTCTGGCTCAAGGCCAAACAATGGGGAGGGGGAACAAAAAACTTGGGTTGGTCTTCCGTAACTATCTTATACCTAGCTAATCCGATTCACGACCCATATATACGTTACAATTTTCTCATTCACCATAAAAATTTGTCCATCAACACTCATATCTATCAAGCACCAAAATACCGCAAAATCATACCAGGGACCTAAAAACACCCTAAATGTACATAAAAATTTCTGATTTTTACAATATATACAATATCTTACAAAAATAAATTTAAAACTTTATTCATGAAATGACATGATGGGGAGGGGGAATGAAGAAACAAAAAACCCCAAAACAAAAAACAATTCCAAATGAATATATATACACAATGTTAGTAAGACCCAAACACACCCACATAATTAAAGAGGCCACTGTATTCTGCCTTAAAAAAGGACAAAATCAAGCAGCTCTCTTTCTAAGGGGAATGGAGAAGCAGGGGGCAAAAATAAATTGGACTGGAGAATGTATAAGGCTGACCCAGCCGAGAGTGAAAACGGGTCAAAATAATACTTGGACAATGGGAATCTCGAACTGGATCATAACAAAAGCAATGGAGCCGGGAACAGGCCAGGACAAACACATTCACTCACATTAACTAGGCACAAAAAGAACTTCTACCTTAACCACGGGCGGGGTTCCAAAGGAATCCACCCCGATGCAACTAGCAGATCTAAAAGAGAAAATCAAGGCTAGCCCCGGTCATGCGAACCAGGCTCGCCGCATATACCCACCTTTCGCTGAACTCTGTCGGGTGCAGCCGTTTCCGTTCAGTTCTAATCTTCATTTTGAGCTGGTGCTCAAAATATCGGATTAGATCCTGATCCGAAAGACGACCTCCCCGCAAGACTTCCTCCAGACGCGTCATCCAAATCACCATTCTAGCCGTGGCCAGTAGCGACAGAAACACCATCCGCTTCACTCCAGAGTACGGGGGCGACACATTGTCCACAGCGTATGCGCGATCAATGAGCACAAGCTCCCGCGGCGCGATACGAGCAGTCAACTCGCCAACACGCGCCCACAACGGGCGAACGCGCGAACAATGGAAGAAGGCGTGCGCAGACGTCTCCTTAATTCCAAGGACGCAACGTTCACAATCTGGCAAATCCGCCAGGCCCATTGCGAAACGCTTGTCGTTGAGAGACAAACCATTCCGAGCCAATCGCCAGGTCAGAGAAAACTCAGAGTTGTTGAGCCAATCCGCACCTGGCGCCCAAGACCAATGAGAGCGATACTCCTCCCTCGACATGCCGAGCTTACTCCACAGTTCATCCTTCACGGCGCCCTCCACTAATCCCCGATAGAAGATTCTCCTAGGCCGTGAAAGGTCACTGGACCATGGAATGGCCCGAAGGGCCGTCAGACATTCGAGCAGGAATTTCGGCCGCCCCCAAGGCCTATTGCTAGTCCTTAGGAGCGGGGGAGTGATAGTGAGGCTAGGGAACATGTCCCTCACTACCCCCGCAAGCAACCGATCTTCCTCCAACGCGCGCCTGAGGAATGCCAACCTCGAAGCGAGCACGTGGCTCCTCAAGTGTGGCATCCCCAGACCCCCTTGACACGGACGGAGGCAACAGACTCCTTTGTCGACCATGTGTTTGCGTCCTCTCCACAGACAGGAGAATAGCAAACGCTCGAGCGCCTTCTCATGATCGTCACAAAGGGGAAGTACAGACAGCCGGTAAAGGATTCTGGGAAAGAGGTATGTATTACACACCTCCGCCAGACCCTTCACGGAGAGACTCCGTCGACGCCAAATCTCGACCGACGCGCCGACCTTTGCCTGTACTTCTGACCAGTTTTTCTCCAACTGTAAGTCCGGACCGAACCAAACTCCGAGGAGCTTGACCGGCCCGTCCGTCCAGTCGAAGGGCCCCGGGAGGGAAACACCCTTCCAGGCACCTAACCGCAAGCCGGACGACTTGTCGCGGTTAATTCTGGCCCCTGTTACCTGTTCGTACCGTTCAAGCGCCTTCTGTACCGCCCTTATGTCCCTGCGGGAGGACACAAAGGTCGTTACGTCATCGGCGTACGCGGAAACCCTGGCTCGAGCTCCACCAGGGACAGTAATTCCACGCAGGACCGGACTGCACGTCTCGTCCCTTAGCCGGCGAAGGAGGGGCTCCAACGCCAGGACGTAAAGGAGAGGCGACAGTGGACAACCCTGTCGGACCGACCTAGACAGCGCGAAAGCGCCCGACAGCTTCCCGTTCACCTGTACCACAGCCTTGGGGGAGCGATACAGAAGGAAGGCTAATCCAGCGGCTGAAGTCGGGTTTGAATCCGGCGGCCTGCAGGACAGCAGCCAGGTAGCCATGGTCAATCCTATCAAATGCCTTGGACTGATCCAAATTGATCAGCGCGGCCTCTTCGTCGTCTTCTACACCCTCTACGATCGTGCGAATCAAGTGCAGGTTGCTCTGAATTGTTCGTCCCTTCACAGAACAAGTCTGATCCGGTTCCAACAGAGACTCGGCAACTAGCTGCAAGCGATTCGTCAGGATCTTGGCCAAAATCTTTAACTCTGTGTTTAGCAGAGTTATGGGCCTGTAATCATCTAATCCCCGCCCAACCTTCTTGCCTTTTCCCAACAGCGTGATCACGCCCCTGGTGATCCGACCGGGGATGGACCCCTGCCGAAACCAGTGGTTGAACACGACAGTCAAGAGCGGGACAAAAAGGTGCGACATCCTCAAGTACAATTCATAGGGCAAACCATCCAAACCTGGCGACTTGCCACTGCCGGTCTTCTTCAAAGCCGCGTAGACCTCGTCCTCCGTAATCTCCCCTTCGCAGCTAGCCGCTTCAGCCGGCAAAAGCCGGGGAAAGTCAGCCAAATAGCTGCGAAACTCCTCGTCACGGAGACCAGGCTCCTTGGTAAACCGGTGTTCGAAATGCTGCCGGAACGCCTCGCACATGTCGTCAGTGGACCGAAGGAGATGCCCCTCCGGGTCGCGCACTTCTCGAATGTACCGATCGCCGGCCCGACGAATTTCTTCCTTGCGCAGTTCTGCGCCCATGTTCACAGCTTCGGAAGACATCTTGCTTAACTTAGCTCTAATTACCTGGCCCATATAGCGCTCGCTAGTCGTGCGCCTCAGGGCCCTCCCTGGCTAAGGCTATCTCTAGGGGATCCCCACCAGCCTCCGCCCGGGCGAAATTAGCACTAAGTGTCTTTGCCTCCGCAGCCTTATCTAGTTTGAGCCGCTGGCTATATTTGGTGGCGAAAGACCTAATGGAGTCCTTAAGGTTAACCCACCACTTATTCCCAATGACTCGCCCAATTAACGCCCGCTGAACTAGTTTTGTCAGCTGGTCACGAAAGTCCCGCCTGTCCAGTAAGGACTGATTGAACTTCCAATAACCAGCCAACCTAGGCCTAAAGTCTAACACCACACGGGCACAAACGAGTTTGTGGTCCGTGTAGCCTAGCCAGTGGAACGTTGGACATTCTAAGAAGTCTATGTCGGCCACTCTCACTAACATCCTATCCAGGTACGCAGATACCCGGGTAGAAGGCCAATTAAGCGCCCACGTCCACATACTCCCATCCGGATGATCGACCCGGTATCTATCGACGAGACCAAATTCGTCGATCAGATCAACCAGGCTACGATCATCATTCCTCCCGCTAGCGCCCCTCCCTCTATCCCATTTGGGGGTTAGGATGGCATTCCAGTCCCCAACTAAGATTAGCCGTGTTGAATGCACCATAAAGGGCTCCAACAGCCGAAAGAAAGAGACACGCTCACCTTGCTTATTGGGCGCATAAACCACAATCAGCCGGAACAATTTGCTTTTCACTGCAATATCGGCCACGATCAGCCGGCCCTCGGCACCGACATGGACAAGGTCAACCTTCGCGTCCAGGGTACGCTTGACCAGCAAAGAAACACCTCTGGCTTGCCGGCTCCCATATGCTGAATAGACGACAAAGTCGTTAGACAGCACACACGAGTCGACTTCGCAAACAAAGTGAGTCTCTTGGATCGCGGCCACATCCACGCCGAAGGACAAGAGGTCACGAAGCAGGCGAGCCGCCTTACCCCGATCCCTCAGGCCCTTCGCATTCAAGCTGGCTATCTTAATAGACATCTTTTAAACCTGAAAAAGAAAAAAGAAAAAACAGGCAACAAAGGCTCTCTAATTGCATACGGGACGGAAATCTTTAGCAGAAAGGACCCCGACGGACTGTCCTAGGGAACCCGTTCCTACATCGGACGTAATCCGCCCGTCTAGGACAATCCCGCCGACGTCCGTGGGGTAAGTTAGTTTTACCACCCTATAAAGACTGGGGTGGAGTAAAACAGGGAACCTCCCCGCACAATTTTTTGACATTTTTTTAAGTTCAGGAGTATTCTCCTGAACCATCCTGATTTTTGGATAGAGTCTCTTGACTTCGGAAATGTGGTCCCAGACCCTCAGGTTACCCCCGGTATTTCTCACAAGGGTAATTACTCCTGGGGCCTGGGAAAAGTTCCTGGGATCCTCCACCGAAACGCCGTCCACCGAGGTCAGCCTCAGCAGGGGTTTTAGTAACTTGCGCCTCTGGGAGGACCATTCTGAGGCAACGTCCTCATTCACTCTCATGAGTGCTTCCCCCTGGGGCAGGGCTTTTTTCTTTTTTGCCCGAGTGGGAGTGGGCATAGGAGAAGGGGAGGGAGTGGGGGTTGAAGATGCAGGTCTTAGTGGGGTCAATTTAAAGGCTGGGGACTGGGAAGCTTTCCGCGGGGACGAGGGAAGGCTCCTTGCCTTTTGGGCATAACTTTGCCTCTCCGGAGAAGCAGGCAGAGACGAGCACTTGGGTGTTGAAGGAATCCTTTTCTCCCTACTTCTGCTTCTCCGCCTGCTTTTCGGGCTCTCTCGATGCTCCTCCTCTCTGTCTTCCCTGCCGCGTTTCAGGGATGAGGATCTCTGTACCTCCATCCGTTCTTCTTCCTCCGGTTCTTCAATTTGGGGAGGTTTTTTCACCTTCCCCTGTTTAGGAGGCGATTTTACCGCTGCGGGCTCCTTTGTATTTGCAGGAGCCTTGGCAGGTGACGGCACCTTCACAGGTGAAGGCGTTTTAGTCTTCTTCCTTGCCACCACCTGCCACTCGCCCTCCTTGTTTGCTCCTGGTGCTGGTGCTGATGATGCTGATGTTGGTGTTGGAGGTGCTGATTTTCCCTTCTCCGCCGGTCCATCCTGCCTCTTGGTTGGCTGGGCCTTCGGGGCCGGATTCTTTGTTGGGCACGCCTTAGCGACGTGATCCGCCGCCCCACAGGCCCAACAGCAGGGTTTCCTGCCCTCAACAATTACAAAAATCGCACGCTTCCTGCAGGTGAGGATGTTTGGAATTTCAGCGATCTTTTCCTTGGAAAGGGTCACCTGCAGGGCCATGTCCCCGGACAGGAAACCCGCCTTGGAGCGCAACGCCGAGACCTCCGCAACCTTTCCATACTGGGCAAAAAAGGCCCCAATATGGTCCTGGGAAATGTCCATGGGGACGCCGTGTAATGTAATTTTTACCTTACGCGTCCCCATGTACTCCGTTTGAAACAGGAGTGTTTTGGTCTCCAGGACCACTCCGGACAAGCTGCCTGGCCTCCTCGGCCGAGCCAAGCAGGACGTCCCATGTAGCGCCAGTTCGTCTCGCTATAGCCTTGGCTTTGATTTCTAGGGTCTTAATGGCCTCTTCAAACTTCTCCCTGTTAATCCCCACCAACTTGTGAGTTTTGGGGTCCTTCGTAATGAGGGATATGATCCTGGCCTCGACCACCGCCAACTCTTCTGGTACCGACAACAGCTCTGTGCCCGAAATGTAGTTTGCGTATTTGTTTTTCCGCAGCTCTTCATAGTAAGTTTCCCCCTTCATCGGGACCTTTCCTCCTTTCCATCCAGAGGTTGAAGGTTTGGGGGATCCAGGTGCTGCTGCTGCCGGTGCCGGTACAGTTCCGGATCCTGCTGCTAGTGCTGCTACTGTTACTACTGGTACTGAAGGGGGATTATCCCGAGGCGGTAAAGCCCAATCCCCCTCCTTTCCTCCCACCGACGCCGTGGTGGGGGGAACGACTTCCACCGGCCCATCTGTGGCCATTGCCACAAAGTGGCCGAACACCGGACAACTGTTTTTCCGGTGTTTCGCGCGAGAAACGCTACTTTACCGTGGCCCGAGCTATAAACTCGGGCTGGAAAACCAGATTGTCAAGAAACAAGGAACTAACAAATATCACTGCGGAACAAATGTCAAACCTTGCTCTTATTACCATTCACTACACAACAAAAAGCCGGGTAGGAAATGGCTGGTACTTATTTATTACGTAAAAGTACATAATTCTGGCACAAGGCCAACAAATGGGAGGGGGAACAAAAACTTGGGTTGGTCTTCCGTAACTATCTTATACCTAGCTAATCCGATTCACGACCCATACATACGTTACAATTTTCTCATTCACCATAAAAATTTGTCCATCAACACTCATACCTATCAAGCACCAAAATACCGCAGTAACATACCAGGGACCTAAAAACGCCCCAAATGTACATAAAAATTTGTTTATTTACAATATTTACAATAGTGTACAAAAATAAATTTAAAACTTTATTCATGAAATGACATGATGGGGAGGGGGAATGAAGAAACAAAAATCCCCAAAACAAAAACAATTTCAAATGAATATATATACACAATGTTAGTAAGACCCAAACACACCCACATAATTAAAGAGGCCACTGTATTCTGCCTTAAAAAGAACAAAATCAAGCAGCTCTCTTTCTAAGGGGAATGGAGAAGCAGGGAACAAAATAAATTGGACTGGAGAATATATAAGGCTGACCCAGCCGAGACTGAAAACGGGACAAAATAACAATGGACAATGGGAATCTCGAACTGGATCATAACAAAAGTAATGGAGCCGGGAACAGGCTAGGACAAACACATTCACTCACATTAACTAGGCACAAAAAAGACTTCTTACCTTAACCACGGGAGGGGTTCCAAAGGAATCCACCCCGATGCAACTAGCAGATCTAAAAGAGAAAATCAAGGCTAGCCCCGGTCACGCGAACCAGGCTCGCCGCATATACCCACCTTTCGCTGAACTCTGTCGGGTGCAGCCGTTTCCGTTCAGTTCTAATCTTAATTTTGAGCTGGTGCTCAAAATATCGGATTAGATCCTGATCCGAAAGACGACCGCCCCGCAAGACTTCCTCCAGACGCGTCATCCAAATCACCATTCTAGCCGTGGCCAGTAGCGACAGAAACACCATCCGCTTCACTCCAGAGTACGGGGGCGACACATTGTCCACAGCGTATGCGCGATCAATGAGCACAAGCTCCCGCGGCGCGATACGAGCAGTCAACTCGCCAACACGCGCCCACAACGGGCGAACGCGCGAACAATGGAAGAAGGCGTGCGCAGACGTCTCCTTAATTCCAAGGACGCAACGTTCACAATCTGGCAAATCCGCCAGGCCCATTGCGAAACGCTTGTCGTTGAGAGACAAACCATTCCGAGCCAATCGCCAGGTCAGAGAAAACTCAGAGTTGTTGAGCCAATCCGCACCTGGCGCCCAAGACCAATGAGAGCGATACTCCTCTCTCGACATGCCGAGCTTACTCCACAGTTCATCCTTCACGGCGCCCTCCACTAATCCCCGATAGAAGATTCTCCTAGGCCGTGAAAGGTCACTGGACCATGGAATGGCCCGAAGGGCCGTCAGACATTCGAGCAGGAATTTCGGCCGCCCCCAAGGCCTATTGCTAGTCCTTAGGAGCGGGGGAGTGATAGTGAGGCTAGGGAACATGTCCCTCACTACCCCCGCAAGCAACCGATCTTCCTCCAACGCGCGCCTGAGGAATGCCAACCTCGAAGCGAGCACGTGGCTCCTCAAGTGCGGCATCCCCAGACCCCCTTGACACGGACGGAGGCAACAGACTCCTTTGTCGACCATGTGTTTGCGTCCTCTCCAAAGACAGGAGAATAGCAAACGCTCGAGCGCCTTCTCATGATCGTCACAAAGGGGAAGTACAGACAGCCGGTAAAGCATTCTGGGAAAGAGGTATGTATTACACACCTCCGCCAGACCCTTCACGGAGAGACTCCGTCGACGCCAAATCTCGACCGACGCGCCGACCTTTGCCTGTACTTCTGACCAGTTTTTCTCCAACTGTAAGTCCGGACCGAACCAAACTCCGAGGAGCTTGACCGGCCCGTCCGTCCAGTCGAAGGGCCCCGGGAGGGAAACACCCTTCCAGGCACCTAACCGCAAGCCGGACGACTTGTCGCGGTTAATTCTGGCCCCTGTTACCTGTTCGTACCGTTCAAGCGCCTTCTGTACCGCCCCTTATGTCCCTGCGGGAGGACACAAAGGTCGTTACGTCATCGGCGTACGCGGAAACCCTGGCTCGAGCTCCACCAGGGACAGCAATTCCACGCAGGACCGGACTGCACGTCTCGTCCCTTAGCCGGCGAAGGAGAGGCTCCAACGCCAGGACGTAAAGGAGAGGCGACAGTGGACAACCCTGTCGGACCGACCTAGACAGCGCGAAAGCGCTCGACAGCTTCCCGTTCACCTGTACCACAGCCTTGGGGGAGCGATACAGAAGGCTAATCCAGCGGCTGAAGTCGGGTTTGAATCCGGCGGCCTGCAGGACAGCAGCCAGGTAGCCATGGTCAATCCTATCAAATGCCTTGGACTGATCCAAATTGATCAGCGCGGCCTCTTCGTCGTCTTCTACACCCTCTACGATCGTGCGAATCAAGTGCAGGTTGCTCTGAATTGTTCGTCCCTTCACAGAACAAGTCTGATCCGGTTCCAACAGAGACTCGGCAACTAGCTGCAAGCGATTCGTCAGGATCTTGGCCAAAATCTTTAACTCTGTGTTTAGCAGAGTTATGGGCCTGTAATCATCTAATCCCCGCCCAACCTTCTTGCCTTTTCCCAACAGCGTGATCACGCCCCTGGTGATCCGACCGGGGATGGACCCCTGCCGAAACCAGTGGTTGAACACGACAGTCAAGAGCGGGACAAAAAGGTGCGACATCCTCAAGTACAATTCATAGGGCAAACCATCCAAACCTGGCGACTTGCCACTGCCGGTCTTCTTCAAAGCCGCGTAGACTTCGTCCTCCGTAATCTCCCCTTCGCAGCTAGCCGCTTCAGCCGGCAAAAGCCGGGGAAAGTCAGCCAAATAGCTGCGAAACTCCTCGTCACGGAGACCAGGCTCCTTGGTAAACCGGTGTTCGAAATGCTGCCGGAACGCCTCGCACATGTCGTCGGTGGACCGAAGGAGATGCCCCTCCGGGTCGCGCACTTCTCGAATGTACCGATCGCCGGCCCGACGAATTTCTTCCTTGCGCAGTTCTGCGCCCATGTTCACAGCTTCGGAAGACATCTTGCTTAACTTAGCTCTAATTACCTGACCCATATAGCGCTCGCTAGTCGTGCGCCTCAGGGCCTCCTGGCTAAGGCTATCTCTAGGGGATCCCCACCAGCCTCCGCCCGGGCGAAATTAGCACTAAGTGTCTTTGCCTCCGCAGCCTTATCTAGTTTGAGCCGCTGGCTATATTTGGTGGCGAAAGACCTAATGGAGTCCTTAAGGTTAACCCACCACTTATTCCCAATGACTCGCCCAATTAACGCCCGCTGAACTAGTTTTGTCAGCTGGTCACGAAAGTCCCGCCTGTCCAGTAAGGACTGATTGAACTTCCAATAACCAGCCAACCTAGGCCTAAAGTCTAACACCACACGGGCACAAACGAGTTTGTGGTCCGTGTAGCCTAGCCAGTGGAACGTTGGACATTCTAAGAAGTCTATGTCGGCCACTCTCACTAACATCCTATCCAGGTACGCAGATACCCGGGTAGAAGGCCAATTAAGCGCCCACGTCCACATACTCCCATCCGGATGATCGACCCGGTATCTATCGACGAGACCAAATTCGTCGATCAGATCAACCAGGCTACGATCATCATTCCTCCCGCTAGCGCCCCTCCCTCTATCCCATTTGGGGGTTAGGATGGCATTCCAGTCCCCAACTAAGATTAGCCGTGTTGAATGCACCATAAAGGGCTCCAACAGCCGAAAGAAAGAGACACGCTCACCTTGCTTATTGGGCGCATAAACCGCAATCAACCGGAACGACTTGCTTTTCACTGCAATATCGGCCACGATCAGCCGGCCCTCGGCACCGACATGGACAAGGTCAACCTTCGCGTCCAGGGTACGCTTGACCAGCAAAGAAACACCTCTGGCTTGCCGGCTCCCATATGCTGAATAGACGACAAAGTCGTTAGACAGCACACAAGAGTCGACTTCGCAAACAAAGTGAGTCTCTTGGATCGCGGCCACATCCACGCCGAAGGACAAGAGGTCACGAAGCAGGCGAGCCGCCTTACCCCGATCCCTCAGGCCCTTCGCATTCAAGCTGGCTATCTTAATAGACATCTTTTAAACCTGAAAAAGAAAAAAGAAAAAACAGGCAACAAAGGCTCTCTAATTGCATACGGGACGGAAATCTTTAGCAGAAAGGACCCCGACGGACTGTCCTAGGGAACCCGTTCCTACATCGGACGTAATCCGCCCGTCTAGGACAATCCCGCCGACGTCCGTGGGGTAAGTTAGTTTTACCACCCTATAAAGACTGGGGTGGAGTAAAACAGGGAACCTCCCCGCACAATTTTTTGACATTTTTTTAAGTTCAGGAGTATTCTCCTGAACCATCCTGATTTTTGGATAGAGTCTCTTGACTTCGGAAATGTGGTCCCAGACCCTCAGGTTACCCCCGGTATTTCTCACAAGGGTAATTACTCCTGGGGCCTGGGAAAAGTTCCTGGGATCCTCCACCGAAACGCCGTCCACCGAGGTCAGCCTCAGCAGGGGTTTTAGTAACTTGCGCCTCTGGGAGGACCATTCTGAGGCAACGTCCTCATTCACTCTCATGAGTGCTTCCCCCTGGGGCAGGGCTTTTTTCTTTTTTGCCCGAGTGGGAGTGGGCATAGGAGAAGGGGAGGGAGTGGGGGTTGAAGATGCAGGTCTTAGTGGGGTCAATTTAAAGGCTGGGGACTGGGAAGCTTTCCGCGGGGACGAGGGAAGGCTCCTTGCCTTTTGGGCATAACTTTGCCTCTCCGGAGAAGCAGGCAGAGACGAGCACTTGGGTGTTGAAGGAATCCTTTTCTCCCTACTTCTGCTTCTCCGCCTGCTTTTCGGGCTCTCTCGATGCTCCTCCTCTCTGTCTTCCCTGCCGCGTTTCAGGGATGAGGATCTCTGTACCTCCATCCGTTCTTCTTCCTCCGGTTCTTCAATTTGGGGAGGTTTTTTCACCTTCCCCTGTTTAGGAGGCGATTTTACCGCTGCGGGCTCCTTTGTATTTGCAGGAGCCTTGGCAGGTGACGGCACCTTCACAGGTGAAGGCGTTTTAGTCTTCTTCCTTGCCACCACCTGCCACTCGCCCTCCTTGTTTGCTCCTGGTGCTGGTGCTGATGATGCTGATGTTGGTGTTGGAGGTGCTGATTTTCCCTTCTCCGCCGGTCCATCCTGCCTCTTGGTTGGCTGGGCCTTCGGGGCCGGATTCTTTGTTGGGCACGCCTTAGCGACGTGATCCGCCGCCCCACAGGCCCAACAGCAGGGTTTCCTGCCCTCAACAATTACAAAAATCGCACGCTTCCTGCAGGTGAGGATGTTTGGAATTTCAGCGATCTTTTCCTTGGAAAGGGTCACCTGCAGGGCCATGTCCCCGGACAGGAAACCCGCCTTGGAGCGCAACGCCGAGACCTCCGCAACCTTTCCATACTGGGCAAAAAAGGCCCCAATATGGTCCTGGGAAATGTCCATGGGGACGCCGTGTAATGTAATTTTTACCTTACGCGTCCCCATGTACTCCGTTTGAAACAGGAGTGTTTTGGTCTCCAGGACCACTCCGGACAGCTGCCTGGCCTCCTCGGCCGAGCCAAGCAGGACGTCCCATGTAGCGCCAGTTCGTCTCGCTATAGCCTTGGCTTTGATTTCTAGGGTCTTAATGGCCTCTTCAAACTTCTCCCTGTTAATCCCCACCAACTTGTGAGTTTTGGGGTCCTTCGTAATGAGGGATATGATCCTGGCCTCGACCACCGCCAACTCTTCTGGTACCGACAACAGCTCTGTGCCCGAAATGTAGTTTGCGTATTTGTTTTTCCGCAGCTCTTCATAGTAAGTTTCCCCCTTCATCGGGACCTTTCCTCCTTTCCATCCAGAGGTTGAAGGTTTGGGGGATCCAGGTGCTGCTGCTGCCGGTGCCGGTACAGTTCCGGATCCTGCTGCTAGTGCTGCTACTGTTACTACTGGTACTGAAGGGGGATTATCCCGAGGCGGTAAAGCCCAATCCCCCTCCTTTCCTCCCACCGACGCCGTGGTGGGGGGAACGACTTCCACCGGCCCATCTGTGGCCATTGCCACAAAGTGGCCGAACACCGGACAACTGTTTTTCCGGTGTTTCACGCGAGCGCTACTTTACCGTGGCCCGAGCTATAAACTCGGGCTGGAAAACCAGATTGTCAAGAAACAAGGAACTAACAAATATCACTGCGGAACAAATGTCAAACCTTGCTCTTATTACCATTCACTACACAACAAAAAGCCGGGTAGGAAATGGCTGGTACTTATTTATTACGTAAAAGTACATAATTCTGGCACAAGGCCAACAAATGGGAGGGGGAACAAAAACTTGGGTTGGTCTTCCGTAACTATCTTATACCTAGCTAATCCGATTCACGACCCATACATACGTTACAATTTTCTCATTCACCATAAAAATTTGTCCATCAACACTCATACCTATCAAGCACCAAAATACCGCAGTAACATACCAGGGACCTAAAAACGCCCCAAATGTACATAAAAATTTGTTTATTTACAATATTTACAATAGTGTACAAAAATAAATTTAAAACTTTATTCATGAAATGACATGATGGGAAGGGGGAATGAAGAAACAAAAAATCCCCAAAACAAAAACAATTTCAAATGAATATATATACACAATGTTAGTAAGACCCAAACACACCCACATAATTAAAGAGGCCACTGTATTCTGCCTTAAAAGGAACAAAATCAAGCAGCTCTCTTTCTAAGGGGAATGGAGAAGCAGGGAACAAAATAAATTGGACTGGAGAATATATAAGGCTGACCCAGCCGAGAATGAAAACGGGACAAAATAACAATGGACAATGGGAATCTCGAACTGGATCATAACAAAAGTAATGGAGCCGGGAACAGGCTAGGACAAACACATTCACTCACATTAACTAGGCACAAAAAAGACTTCTTACCTTAACCACGGGAGGGGTTCCAAAGGAATCCACCCCGATGCAACTAGCAGATCTAAAAGAGAAAATCAAGGCTAGCCCCGGTCACGCGAACCAGGCTCGCCGCATATACCCACCTTTCGCTGAACTCTGTCGGGTGCAGCCGTTTTCGTTCAGTTCTAATCTTAATTTTGAGCTGGTGCTCAAAATATCGGATTAGATCCTGATCCGAAAGACGACCGCCCCGCAAGACTTCCTCCAGACGCGTCATCCAAATCACCATTCTAGCCGTGGCCAGTAGCGACAGAAACACCATCCGCTTCACTCCAGAGTACGGGGGCGACACATTGTCCACAGCGTATGCGCGATCAATGAGCACAAGCTCCCGCGGCGCGATACGAGCAGTCAACTCGCCAACACGCGCCCACAACGGGCGAACGCGCGAACAATGGAAGAAGGCGTGCGCAGACGTCTCCTTAATTCCAAGGACGCAACGTTCACAATCTGGCAAATCCGCCAGGCCCATTGCGAAACGCTTGTCGTTGAGAGACAAACCATTCCGAGCCAATCGCCAGGTCAGAGAAAACTCAGAGTTGTTGAGCCAATCCGCACCTGGCGCCCAAGACCAATGAGAGCGATACTCCTCTCCCGACATGCCGAGCTTACTCCACAGTTCATCCTTCACGGCGCCCTCCACTAATCCCCGATAGAAGATTCTCCTAGGCCGTGAAAGGTCACTGGACCATGGAATGGCCCGAAGGGCCGTCAGACATTCGAGCAGGAATTTCGGTCGCCCCCAAGGCCTATTGCTAGTCCTCAGGAGCGGGGGAGTGATAGTGAGGCTAGGGAACATGTCCCTCACTACCCCCGCAAGCAACCGATCTTCCTCCAACGCGCGCCTGAGGAATGCCAACCTCGAAGCGAGCACGTGGCTCCTCAAGTGTGGCATCCCCAGACCCCCTTGACACGGACGGAGGCAACAGACTCCTTTGTCGACCATGTGTTTGCGTCCTCTCCAAAGACAGGAGAATAGCAAACGCTCGAGCGCCTTCTCATGATCGTCACAAAGGGGAAGTACAGACAGCCGGTAAAGCATTCTGGGAAAGAGGTATGTATTACACACCTCCGCCAGACCCTTCACGGAGAGACTCCGTCGACGCCAAATCTCGACCGACGCGCCGACCTTTGCCTGTACTTCAGAACAGTTTTTCTCCAACTGTAAGTCCGGACCGAACCAAACTCCGAGGAGCTTGACCGGCCCGTCCGTCCAGTCGAAGGGCCCCGGGAGGGAAACACCCTTCCAGGCACCTAACCGCAAGCCGGACGACTTGTCGCGGTTAATTCTGGCCCCTGTTACCTGTTCGTACCGTTCAAGCGCCTTCTGTACCGCCCTTATGTCCCTGCGGGAGGACACAAAGGTCGTTACGTCATCGGCGTACGCGGAAACCCTGGCTCGAGCTCCACCAGGGACAGCAATTCCACGCAGGACCGGACTGCACGTCTCGTCCCTTAGCCGGCGAAGGAGAGGCTCCAACGCCAGGACGTAAAGGAGAGGCGACAGTGGACAACCCTGTCGGACCGACCTAGACAGCGCGAAAGCGCTCGACAGCTTCCCGTTCACCTGTACCACAGCCTTGGGGGAGCGATACAGAAGAAGGCTAATCCAGCGGCTGAAGTCGGGTTTGAATCCGGCGGCCTGCAGGACAGCAGCCAGGTAGCCATGGTCAATCCTATCAAATGCCTTGGACTGATCCAAATTGATCAGCGCGGCCTCTTCGTCGTCTTCTACACCCTCTACGATCGTGCGAATCAAGTGCAGGTTGCTCTGAATTGTTCGTCCCTTCACAGAACAAGTCTGATCCGGTTCCAACAGAGACTCGGCAACTAGCTGCAAGCGATTCGTCAGGATCTTGGCCAAAATCTTTAACTCTGTGTTTAGCAGAGTTATGGGCCTGTAATCATCTAATCCCCGCCCAACCTTCTTGCCTTTTCCCAACAGCGTGATCACGCCCCTGGTGATCCGACCGGGGATGGACCCCTGCCGAAACCAGTGGTTGAACACGACAGTCAAGAGCGGGACAAAAAGGTGCGACATCCTCAAGTACAATTCATAGGGCAAACCATCCAAACCTGGCGACTTGCCACTGCCGGTCTTCTTCAAAGCCGCGTAGACTTCGTCCTCCGTAATCTCCCCTTCGCAGCTAGCCGCTTCAGCCGGCAAAAGCCGGGGAAAGTCAGCCAAATAGCTGCGAAACTCCTCGTCACGGAGACCAGGCTCCTTGGTAAACCGGTGTTCGAAATGCTGCCGGAACGCCTCGCACATGTCGTCGGTGGACCGAAGGAGATGCCCCTCCGGGTCGCGCACTTCTCGAATGTACCGATCGCCGGCCCGACGAATTTCTTCCTTGCGCAGTTCTGCGCCCATGTTCACAGCTTCGGAAGACATCTTGCTTAACTTAGCTCTAATTACCTGACCCATATAGCGCTCGCTAGTCGTGCGCCTCAGGGCCTCCCTGGCTAAGGCTATCTCTAGGGGATCCCCCACCAGCCTCCGCCCGGGCGAAATTAGCACTAAGTGTCTTTGCCTCCGCAGCCTTATCTAGTTTGAGCCGCTGGCTATATTTGGTGGCGAAAGACCTAATGGAGTCCTTAAGGTTAACCCACCACTTATTCCCAATGACTCGCCCAATTAACGCCCGCTGAACTAGTTTTGTCAGCTGGTCACGAAAGTCCCGCCTGTCCAGTAAGGACTGATTGAACTTCCAATAACCAGCCAACCTAGGCCTAAAGTCTAACACCACACGGGCACAAACGAGTTTGTGGTCCGTGTAGCCTAGCCAGTGGAACGTTGGACATTCTAAGAAGTCTATGTCGGCCACTCTCACTAACATCCTATCCAGGTACGCAGATACCCGGGTAGAAGGCCAATTAAGCGCCCACGTCCACATACTCCCATCCGGATGATCGACCCGGTATCTATCGACGAGACCAAATTCGTCGATCAGATCAACCAGGCTACGATCATCATTCCTCCCGCTAGCGCCCCTCCCTCTATCCCATTTGGGGGTTAGGATGGCATTCCAGTCCCCAACTAAGATTAGCCGTGTTGAATGCACCATAAAGGGCTCCAACAGCCGAAAGAAAGAGACACGCTCACCTTGCTTATTGGGCGCATAAACCACAATCAGCCGGAACAATTTGCTTTTCACTGCAATATCGGCCACGATCAGCCGGCCCTCGGCACCGACATGGACAAGGTCAACCTTCGCGTCCAGGGTACGCTTGACCAGCAAAGAAACACCTCTGGCTTGCCGGCTCCCATATGCTGAATAGACGACAAAGTCGTTAGACAGCACACAAGAGTCGACTTCGCAAACAAAGTGAGTCTCTTGGATCGCGGCCACATCCACGCCGAAGGACAAGAGGTCACGAAGCAGGCGAGCCGCCTTACCCCGATCCCTCAGGCCCTTCGCATTCAAGCTGGCTATCTTAATAGACATCTTTTAGTTCTGAAAAAGAAAAACAAAGAACATGCAACAAAGGCACTAGTCGCATACGGGGTAGAAATCTCGGGCAGAGGGGACCCCGACGGACTGTCCTAGGGACCCTGTACCAATGTCGGACGTAATCCGTCCGTCTAGGACAATCCCGCCGACGTCGGTGGGATATGTTAGTTTTACCACCCTATATAAACTGGGGTGGAGTAAAACGGGGAACCTCCCCGAACAATTTTGCGACATTTTTCTTAGTTCCGGCGTGTTTTCCGCCACCATCCTTATTTTAGGATATAACCTTCTGACCTCTTCTATGTGGTCCCAGACCCGCAGGTTCCCCCCGGTATTTCTTACCAGGGTGATGACACCTGGGGCCTGGGAAAAGTTTGTAGGATCTTCAGTGGAAAGATTGTTGACTGAAGTCAGTTTTAGGAGCGGCTTCAGCAACTTTCGCCTTTGCGAGGACCACTCCGCCACCAAATTTTCGTCGACTTTCATTAGAGCTGCGCCTCTCGGGAGGCCTTTCTTCTTTTTCGCCCGACTGGGAGTCTGGCTGGGAGTGGGAATAGGAGAAGGGGAGGGAGTGGGAGTTGCCGAAATGTTCTTTTCCAGGGGGGTCAGATTGAAGGTAGGGGACTGGGAAGCTTTCCGCGGGGAAGAGGGAAGGCTCCTCGCCTTTTCTGCATAAGTGCATCTAACTGGGGACACCGGTAAAGAAGTGCATCGGTCGCCCAGCTTCCTCCTCTCAGAGCTCCTGCTCCTCCTTCTACTCTTGAGTTTGTCCTGTTGTTCCTCCTCTTCCTCTCTCCCGCGCTTCAGGGACGACGCTCTTCCTACTTCCATAGGCTCTTCCGCAACCTTTTTGGGGAAGGAACCCTTTTCCTTGCCCTGTTTGGACGGTGAATTTTGCGGAGTAGGGTCCTTCTGTTTGGCAGGCGCCTTAACAGGAGTCGGCACCTTCACCGGCACCTTCGCCGGCGAAGGCGTTTTTGCCTTTTTTCGCGCCACCACCTGCCAATCACCCTCCTTGTTGGCTGCCGGTACTGGTGCTGGTGGAGCTTGTTTGGTAGTTTCCTTTGCAGGCTGCTGCTGCTGTTTGACTGGTTGGGCCTTTGGGGGCGGGTTTTTGGTCGGACACGCCTTTGCGACGTGTTCCGCCGCCCCACAGACCCAACAGCAAGGCTTTCTGCCCTCCACGACCACAAAAATATTTCGATCCCTGCAGGTGAGAATGTTGGGGATTTTCGCAATGTTTTCCCCAGATAGGGTCACCTGCAGGACCATATCTCCTGTATAGAAGCCTGCCTTGGACCGCAGCGAGGAGACGTCGGCCACCTTTCCGTAACTTGCAAAAAAGGCGCCGACGTGGTCCTCGGCAATGTCCAAGGGGACGCCATGCAAGGTAATCTTGACTCTCCTTGCTCCCATATATTCCGTCTGGAATTGGAGTGTTTTTGTCTCCAATACCACGCCAATTAGGCGCTTGGCCTCTTCAACTGAGCCAAGCAGGACGTCCCACTTGGCATTGCCTCTCCTCGCTACGGCCTTTGCATTAATCTGAAGAGCCCGAATTGCCTCTTCAAAGGATTCCCTTGTGATGCCCACAAACTTATGGGTCTTAAGTTCCTTGGTTCTTAGTGTGATTATTCTGGCCTCAATTTTTGCCAATTGTTCTGGCACGGAAACCAGCTCTGTTCCTTTAATATACTGGGCGTATTTGTCTTGCATCTGATGGTAATATTCCTCATCCTTAACCGTCAATTTCCCTCTTTTCCACCCAGCGGTCGAGGGTTTAGGCGATGCTGCTTCTGCTAGTACTTGCGAAGGGGGATTATCCCGAGGCGGTAGAGCCCAATCCCCCTCCTTTCCTCCCACCGACGCCGTGGTGGGAGGAACGCTTTCCATCGGCCCATCTGTGGCCATTGCCACAAAGTGGCCGAACACCGGATCACTGCTTCCCGGTGTTTCGCGTTGTTAGACGCTACTTTTACGCTGGCCCGAGCTATAAACTCGGGCTGGAAAGCAGTAAATCCAAGATACAGAGGACTAACAAATATCACGAAGGAACAAGTGTTATCCTTTGTTCTTTTACCCTAAACCACACAACAAAAAGCCGGGTGGGAAAGGGTTGGTCATTATTTATTCAGCATAAATACATGAATTCTGGCACAAGGCCAACAAATGGGAGGGGAACAAAAACTTGGGTTGGTCTTCCGTAACTATCTTATACCTAGCTAATCAGATTCACGACCCATACATACGTTACAATTTTCTCAGTCACCATAAAAATTTGTCCATCAACACTCATACCTATCAAGCACCAAAATACCGCAAAATCATACCAGGGACCTAAAAACACCCCAAATGTACATAAAAATTTGTGTATTTACAATATTTACAATAGTGTACAAAAATAAATTTAAAACTTTATTCATGAAATGACATGATGGGGAGGGGGAATGAAGAAACAAAAAACCCCAAAACAAAAAACAATTTCAAATGAATATATATACATGGGTTAGTAAGACCCAAACACACCCACATAATTAAAGAGGCCACTGTATTCTGCCTTAAAACAGGACAAAATCAAGCAGCTCTCTTTCTAAGGGGAATGGATAAGCAGGGGGCAAAAATAAATTGGACTGGAGAATGTATAAGGCTGACCCAGCCGAGAGTGAAAACGGGACAAAATAATACTTGGACAATGGGAATCTCGAACTGGATCATAACAAAAGCAATGGAGCCGGGAACAGGCCAGGACAAACACATCCACTCACATTAACTAGGCACAAAAAGAACTTCTACCTTAACCACGGGAGGGGTTCCAAAGGAATCCACCCCGATGCAACTAGCAGATCTAAAAGAGAAAATCAAGGCTAGCCCCGGTCACGCGAACCAGGCTCGCCGCATATACCCACCTTTCGCTGAACTCTGTCGGGTGCAGCCGTTTTCGTTCAGTTCTAATCTTAATTTTGAGCTGGTGCTCAAAATATCGGATTAGATCCTGATCCGAAAGACGACCGCCCCGCAAGACTTCCTCCAGACGCGTCATCCAAATCACCATTCTAGCCGTGGCCAGTAGCGACAGAAACACCATCCGCTTCACTCCAGAGTACGGGGGCGACACATTGTCCACAGCGTATGCGCGATCAATGAGCACAAGCTCCCGCGGCGCGATACGAGCAGTCAACTCGCCAACACGCGCCCACAACGGGCGAACGCGCGAACAATGGAAGAAGGCGTGCGCAGACGTCTCCTTAATTCCAAGGACGCAACGTTCACAATCTGGCAAATCCGCCAGGCCCATTGCGAAACGCTTGTCGTTGAGAGACAAACCATTCCGAGCCAATCGCCAGGTCAGAGAAAACTCAGAGTTGTTGAGCCAATCCGCACCTGGCGCCCAAGACCAATGAGAGCGATACTCCTCTCTCGACATGCCGAGCTTACTCCACAGTTCATCCTTCACGGCGCCCTCCACTAATCCCCGATAGAAGATTCTCCTAGGCCGTGAAAGGTCACTGGACCATGGAATGGCCCGAAGGGCCGTCAGACATTCGAGCAGGAATTTCGGCCGCCCCCAAGGCCTATTGCTAGTCCTTAGGAGCGGGGGAGTGATAGTGAGGCTAGGGAACATGTCCCTCACTACCCCCGCAAGCAACCGATCTTCCTCCAACGCGCGCCTGAGGAATGCCAACCTCGAAGCGAGCACGTGGCTCCTCAAGTGTGGCATCCCCAGACCCCCTTGACACGGACGGAGGCAACAGACTCCTTTGTCGACCATGTGTTTGCGTCCTCTCCAAAGACAGGAGAATAGCAAACGCTCGAGCGCCTTCTCATGATCGTCACAAAGGGGAAGTACAGACAGCCGGTAAAGCATTCTGGGAAAGAGGTATGTATTACACACCTCCGCCAGACCCTTCACGGAGAGACTCCGTCGACGCCAAATCTCGACCGACGCGCCGACCTTTGCCTGTACTTCTGACCAGTTTTTCTCCAACTGTAAGTCCGGACCGAACCAAACTCCGAGGAGCTTGACCGGCCCGTCCGTCCAGTCGAAGGGCCCCGGGAGGGAAACACCCTTCCAGGCACCTAACCGCAAGCCGGACGACTTGTCGCGGTTAATTCTGGCCCCTGTTACCTGTTCGTACCGTTCAAGCGCCTTCTGTACCGCCCTTATGTCCCTGCGGGAGGACACAAAGGTCGTTACGTCATCGGCGTACGCGGAAACCCTGGCTCGAGCTCCACCAGGGACAGCAATTCCACGCAGGACCGGACTGCACGTCTCGTCCCTTAGCCGGCGAAGGAGAGGCTCCAACGCCAGGACGTAAAGGAGAGGCGACAGTGGACAACCCTGTCGGACCGACCTAGACAGCGCGAAAGCGCTCGACAGCTTCCCGTTCACCTGTACCACAGCCTTGGGGGAGCGATACGAAGGCTAATCCAGCGGCTGAAGTCGGGTTTGAATCCGGCGGCCTGCAGGACAGCAGCCAGGTAGCCATGGTCAATCCTATCAAATGCCTTGGACTGATCCAAATTGATCAGCGCGGCCTCTTCGTCGTCTTCTACACCCTCTACGATCGTGCGAATCAAGTGCAGGTTGCTCTGAATTGTTCGTCCCTTCACAGAACAAGTCTGATCCGGTTCCAACAGAGACTCGGCAACTAGCTGCAAGCGATTCGTCAGGATCTTGGCCAAAATCTTTAACTCTGTGTTTAGCAGAGTTATGGGCCTGTAATCATCTAATCCCCGCCCAACCTTCTTGCCTTTTCCCAACAGCGTGATCACGCCCCTGGTGATCCGACCGGGGATGGACCCCTGCCGAAACCAGTGGTTGAACACGACAGTCAAGAGCGGGACAAAAAGGTGCGACATCCTCAAGTACAATTCATAGGGCAAACCATCCAAACCTGGCGACTTGCCACTGCCGGTCTTCTTCAAAGCCGCGTAGACTTCGTCCTCCGTAATCTCCCCTTCGCAGCTAGCCGCTTCAGCCGGCAAAAGCCGGGGAAAGTCAGCCAAATAGCTGCGAAACTCCTCGTCACGGAGACCAGGCTCCTTGGTAAACCGGTGTTCGAAATGCTGCCGGAACGCCTCGCACATGTCGTCGGTGGACCGAAGGAGATGCCCCTCCGGGTCGCGCACTTCTCGAATGTACCGATCGCCGGCCCGACGAATTTCTTCCTTGCGCAGTTCTGCGCCCATGTTCACAGCTTCGGAAGACATCTTGCTTAACTTAGCTCTAATTACCTGACCCATATAGCGCTCGCTAGTCGTGCGCCTCAGGGCCTCCCTGGCTAAGGCTATCTCTAGGGGATCCCCACCAGCCTCCGCCCGGGCGAAATTAGCACTAAGTGTCTTTGCCTCCGCAGCCTTATCTAGTTTGAGCCGCTGGCTATGTTTGGTGGCGAAAGACCTAATGGAGTCCTTAAGGTTAACCCACCACTTATTCCCAATGACTCGCCCAATTAACGCCCGCTGAACTAGTTTTGTCAGCTGGTCACGAAAGTCCCGCCTGTCCAGTAAGGACTGATTGAACTTCCAATAACCAGCCAACCTAGGCCTAAAGTCTAACACCACACGGGCACAAACGAGTTTGTGGTCCGTGTAGCCTAGCCAGTGGAACGTTGGACATTCTAAGAAGTCTATGTCGGCCACTCTCACTAACATCCTATCCAGGTACGCAGATACCCGGGTAGAAGGCCAATTAAGCGCCCACGTCCACATACTCCCATCCGGATGATCGACCCGGTATCTATCGACGAGACCAAATTCGTCGATCAGATCAACCAGGCTACGATCATCATTCCTCCCGCTAGCGCCCCTCCCTCTATCCCATTTGGGGGTTAGGATGGCATTCCAGTCCCCAACTAAGATTAGCCGTGTTGAATGCACCATAAAGGGCTCCAACAGCCGAAAGAAAGAGACACGCTCACCTTGCTTATTGGGCGCATAAACCGCAATCAACCGGAACGACTTGCTTTTCACTGCAATATCGGCCACGATCAGCCGGCCCTCGGCACCGACATGGACAAGGTCAACCTTCGCGTCCAGGGTACGCTTGACCAGCAAAGAAACACCTCTGGCTTGCCGGCTCCCATATGCTGAATAGACGACAAAGTCGTTAGACAGCACACAAGAGTCGACTTCGCAAACAAAGTGAGTCTCTTGGATCGCGGCCACATCCACGCCGAAGGACAAGAGGTCACGAAGCAGGCGAGCCGCCTTACCCCGATCCCTCAGGCCCTTCGCATTCAAGCTGGCTATCTTAATAGACATCTTTTAAACCTGAAAAAGAGAAAAAGAAAAACAGGCAACAAAGGCTCTCTAGATGCATACGGGGCGAAAATCTCGGGCAGACAGGACCCCGACGGACTGTCCCAGGGAACCAGTTCCTATGTCGGACGTAATCCGTCCGTCTGAGACAATACCGCCAACGTCCGTGGGGTACATTAGTTTTACCACCCTATATAAACTGGGGTGGAGTAAAACAGGGAACCTCCCCGAACAATTTTTAGACATTTTTCTAAGTTCTGCTGAGCTTTCAATGTACATCCTTAGTTTAGGATAAAGTTTTTTCGCTTCCGCGATGTGGTCCCAGACCCGCAGGTTACCCCCGGTATTCCGTACGAGGGTAATTACTCCTGGGGCCTGGGGAAAGTTTTTGGGGTCCTCCGTAGATAGACCGTCAACTGTGGTCATCTTCAGCAGTGGTTTGAGTAGTTTTCGTCTTTGTGACGACCACCCTGCAGAGATGTCCTCCTCTACTTTCAATAGCGCTTCCCCTTTGGGCAGGGCTTTTATCTTTTTTGCCCGAGTGGGAGTGGACATAGGAGAAGGGGAGAGAGTGGGGGATAAAGCAACTGGTCTCAGGGGGGTTAATTTAAAGGTAGGGGACTGGGAAGCTTTCCGCGGGGACGAGGGGAGGCTTCTTGCCTTTTGCGCATACGTTTGCCTCTCCGGTGAGGCAGGAAGCGAGGAGCACCTGTGTGTTGTCGAACTCATTTCTCTGCTCTTCCGCCGATTCTTGAAGTTCTCTTGCTGCTCTTCTTCGTCCTCCCGGCTGCGTTTCAACGACGCCGATCTTTGAGTCTCCATGGGCTCTTCCCTTGGTTGTTCCTTCGGGCCCTCATTTTGGGGAGGTTTTTTGCCTTCCCCTGCTTGGTAGCTGCTTTGGGTGATGAGGGCACCTTTGACTCCGAAGGCTCCTGAGGTGGCGAGGGCGTTTTGGTCGGAGAAGGCGTTTTGGTCTGAGAAGGCGTTTTGGCCGGAGAAGGCGATTTCTCCGCTAGTGCCTTCGCCTTCTTTTTCTTGCCGACCGTCTGCCACTCATTCACCTTATCCGGAACAGACGATTTCGCCTCCGTTGGAGCTTCTGGTTGTTTCGCTGCCGGTTTCTCCTGCTGCTGCTTTGCTGGCTGGGTCCCAGGGGCCGGATCCTTTTTCGGGCACGCCTTGGCGACGTGATTGGAATCGCCGCAGACCCAGCAGAAGGGCTTCCTCCCCTCAACGATCACGTAAATTGATCTTCCCCTGCAGGTGATAATGTTGGGGATATTCCCGATCTTTTTTTGCTCGACCGTCACCTGCAGGGTGACGTCACCGGTGAGAAAGCCCTGCTTCGAGGTGAGCGCCTTCACCTCTTCGACCATGCCGAATTGTGTGAAAAACACCCCGACATGGTCTAACGAGATGTCCATGGGCACGCCGTGGAGAGTGATCTTTGATCTGCGCATGCCCATGTATTCTGTATCCAGGCGCAACGTCTTTGTTTCCATAAAGGAGCCGGCCAGTTTTCTTGCTTCCTCCGCAGAGCCAAGTAGAACATCCCACACGGCGTGGCTGCGCCTAGCCACCATCTTTCCATTGATCTTCAAGGCCTTGATGGCCTCCTCCACCACGTCCCTGCTGACCCCGATAAGTTTGCGACTTTTCGGATCCCTGGTCAGCAGGGAAAGGATCCTGGGCTCAATGTTACTGAGCGTCTCGGGCACCGAGATAATCTCCGCTCCTGTCACGTATTTAGCGTATTTCTCCTTTAGAGACTCATAATACGTTGAATCCTTCCGCACTTTCTGGATGGTCCCCCCGGTCCAAGCCTTGTCGGGGGAAACCATGTCTGCTGAACACCGCTGCCCGTCCTCCTTAGACGTAGAGGGCACCGGAGATGCAGGAGCTGCTGGTAGGGTTGCTACTCCTGGTCCTTTTTCCAAGGAGAGGGGTGAGGCAGGCAACCGCCAATCCCCCTCCTTTCCTCCCACCGAGGCCGTGGTGGGAGGAACGATCACATCTGGCCTATCGGAGGCCATTGCCTCCTAAGAGGCTAAGCGCGAGACACCTGCCTCCGGTGTTTCGCGTCCTTCGCAGGTCGCTACTTTACGCAGCCCAAGCAATAAACTTGGGTGGAGACCACAATGCCACACTTGACCAAAGTAATAGTAAGTATCACTATGGAACAGATACTACACTTTGATCCAAACCAAACCGACCACGCAAACACAAAAAAGTCCGGTGGGGGAGGGGTTGGTCATTATTTATTCAGCATAAATACATGAATTCTGGCACAAGGCCAACAAATGGGAGGGGGAACAAAAACTTGGGTTGGTCTTCCGTAACTATCTTATACCTAGCTAATCAGATTCACGACCCATACATACGTTACAATTTTCTCAGTCACCATAAAAATTTGTCCATCAACACTCATACCTATCAAGCACCAAAATACCGCAAAATCATACCAGGGACCTAAAAACACCCCAAATGTACATAAAAATTTGTGTATTTACAATATTTACAATAGTGTACAAAAATAAATTTAAAACTTTATTCATGAAATGACATGATGGGGAGGGGGAATGAAGAAACAAAAAACCCCAAAACAAAAAACAATTTCAAATGAATATATATACATGGGTTAGTAAGACCCAAACACACCCACATAATTAAAGAGGCCACTGTATTCTGCCTTAAAAGACAAAATCAAGCAGCTCTCTTTCTAAGGGGAATGGATAAGCAGGGGGCAAAAATAAATTGGACTGGAGAATGTATAAGGCTGACCCAGCCGAGAGTGAAAACGGGACAAAATAATACTTGGACAATGGGAATCTCGAACTGGATCATAACAAAAGCAATGGAGCCGGGAACAGGCCAGGACAAACACATCCACTCACATTAACTAGGCACAAAAAGAACTTCTACCTTAACCACGGGAGGGGTTCCAAAGGAATCCACCCCGATGCAACTAGCAGATCTAAAAGAGAAAATCAAGGCTAGCCCCGGTCACGCGAACCAGGCTCGCCGCATATACCCACCTTTCGCTGAACTCTGTCGGGTGCAGCCGTTTTCGTTCAGTTCTAATCTTAATTTTGAGCTGGTGCTCAAAATATCGGATTAGATCCTGATCCGAAAGACGACCGCCCCGCAAGACTTCCTCCAGACGCGTCATCCAAATCACCATTCTAGCCGTGGCCAGTAGCGACAGAAACACCATCCGCTTCACTCCAGAGTACGGGGGCGACACATTGTCCACAGCGTATGCGCGATCAATGAGCACAAGCTCCCGCGGCGCGATACGAGCAGTCAACTCGCCAACACGCGCCCACAACGGGCGAACGCGCGAACAATGGAAGAAGGCGTGCGCAGACGTCTCCCTAATTCCAAGGACGCAACGTTCACAATCTGGCAAATCCGCCAGGCCCATTGCGAAACGCTTGTCGTTGAGAGACAAACCATTCCGAGCCAATCGCCAGGTCAGAGAAAACTCAGAGTTGTTGAGCCAATCCGCACCTGGCGCCCAAGACCAATGAGAGCGATACTCCTCTCGACATGCCGAGCTTACTCCACAGTTCATCCTTCACGGCGCCCTCCACTAATCCCCGATAGAAGATTCTCCTAGGCCGTGAAAGGTCACTGGACCATGGAATGGCCCGAAGGGCCGTCAGACATTCGAGCAGGAATTTCGGCCGCCCCCAAGGCCTATTGCTAGTCCTTAGGAGCGGGGGAGTGATAGTGAGGCTAGGGAACATGTCCCTCACTACCCCCGCAAGCAACCGATCTTCCTCCAACGCGCGCCTGAGGAATGCCAACCTCGAAGCGAGCACGTGGCTCCTCAAGTGTGGCATCCCCAGACCCCCTTGACACGGACGGAGGCAACAGACTCCTTTGTCGACCATGTGTTTGCGTCCTCTCCAAAGACAGGAGAATAGCAAACGCTCGAGCGCCTTCTCATGATCGTCACAAAGGGGAAGTACAGACAGCCGGTAAAGCATTCTGGGAAAGAGGTATGTATTACACACCTCCGCCAGACCCTTCACGGAGAGACTCCGTCGACGCCAAATCTCGACCGACGCGCCGACCTTTGCCTGTACTTCTGACCAGTTTTTCTCCAACTGTAAGTCCGGACCGAACCAAACTCCGAGGAGCTTGACCGGCCCGTCCGTCCAGTCGAAGGGCCCCGGGAGGGAAACACCCTTCCAGGCACCTAACCGCAAGCCGGACGACTTGTCGCGGTTAATTCTGGCCCCTGTTACCTGTTCGTACCGTTCAAGCGCCTTCTGTACCGCCCTTATGTCCCTGCGGGAGGACACAAAGGTCGTTACGTCATCGGCGTACGCGGAAACCCTGGCTCGAGCTCCACCAGGGACAGCAATTCCACGCAGGACCGGACTGCACGTCTCGTCCCTTAGCCGGCGAAGGAGAGGCTCCAACGCCAGGACGTAAAGGAGAGGCGACAGTGGACAACCCTGTCGGACCGACCTAGACAGCGCGAAAGCGCTCGACAGCTTCCCGTTCACCTGTACCACAGCCTTGGGGGAGCGATACAGAAGGCTAATCCAGCGGCTGACGTCGGGTTTGAATCCGGCGGCCTGCAGGACAGCAGCCAGGTAGCCATGGTCAATCCTATCAAATGCCTTGGACTGATCCAAATTGATCAGCGCGGCCTCTTCGTCGTCTTCTACACCCTCTACGATCGTGCGAATCAAGTGCAGGTTGCTCTGAATTGTTCGTCCCTTCACAGAACAAGTCTGATCCGGTTCCAACAGAGACTCGGCAACTAGCTGCAAGCGATTCGTCAGGATCTTGGCCAAAATCTTTAACTCTGTGTTTAGCAGAGTTATGGGCCTGTAATCATCTAATCCCCGCCCAACCTTCTTGCCTTTTCCCAACAGCGTGATCACGCCCCTGGTGATCCGACCGGGGATGGACCCCTGCCGAAACCAGTGGTTGAACACGACAGTCAAGAGCGGGACAAAAAGGTGCGACATCCTCAAGTACAATTCATAGGGCAAACCATCCAAACCTGGCGACTTGCCACTGCCGGTCTTCTTCAAAGCCGCGTAGACTTCGTCCTCCGTAATCTCCCCTTCGCAGCTAGCCGCTTCAGCCGGCAAAAGCCGGGGAAAGTCAGCCAAATAGCTGCGAAACTCCTCGTCACGGAGACCAGGCTCCTTGGTAAACCGGTGTTCGAAATGCTGCCGGAACGCCTCGCACATGTCGTCGGTGGACCGAAGGAGATGCCCCTCCGGGTCGCGCACTTCTCGAATGTACCGATCGCCGGCCCGACGAATTTCTTCCTTGCGCAGTTCTGCGCCCATGTTCACAGCTTCGGAAGACATCTTGCTTAACTTAGCTCTAATTACCTGGCCCATATAGCGCTCGCTAGTCGTGCGCCTCAGGGCCTCCCTGGCTAAGGCTATCTCTAGGGGATCCCCACCAGCCTCCGCCCGGGCGAAATTAGCACTAAGTGTCTTTGCCTCCGCAGCCTTATCTAGTTTGAGCCGCTGGCTATATTTGGTGGCGAAAGACCTAATGGAGTCCTTAAGGTTAACCCACCACTTATTCCCAATGACTCGCCCAATTAACGCCCGCTGAACTAGTTTTGTCAGCTGGTCACGAAAGTCCCGCCTGTCCAGTAAGGACTGATTGAACTTCCAATAACCAGCCAACCTAGGCCTAAAGTCTAACACCACACGGGCACAAACGAGTTTGTGGTCCGTGTAGCCTAGCCAGTGGAACGTTGGACATTCTAAGAAGTCTATGTCGGCCACTCTCACTAACATCCTATCCAGGTACGCAGATACCCGGGTAGAAGGCCAATTAAGCGCCCACGTCCACATACTCCCATCCGGATGATCGACCCGGTATCTATCGACGAGACCAAATTCGTCGATCAGATCAACCAGGCTACGATCATCATTCCTCCCGCTAGCGCCCCTCCCTCTATCCCATTTGGGGGTTAGGATGGCATTCCAGTCCCCAACTAAGATTAGCCGTGTTGAATGCACCATAAAGGGCTCCAACAGCCGAAAGAAAGAGACACGCTCACCTTGCTTATTGGGCGCATAAACCGCAATCAACCGGAACGACTTGCTTTTCACTGCAATATCGGCCACGATCAGCCGGCCCTCGGCACCGACATGGACAAGGTCAACCTTCGCGTCCAGGGTACGCTTGACCAGCAAAGAAACACCTCTGGCTTGCCGGCTCCCATATGCTGAATAGACGACAAAGTCGTTAGACAGCACACAAGAGTCGACTTCGCAAACAAAGTGAGTCTCTTGGATCGCGGCCACATCCACGCCGAAGGACAAGAGGTCACGAAGCAGGCGAGCCGCCTTACCCCGATCCCTCAGGCCCTTCGCATTCAAGCTGGCTATCTTAATAGACATCTTTTAGTTCTGAAAAAGAAAAAACAAAGAAACATGCAACAAGGCTCTAGTCGCATACGGGGTAGAAATCTCGGGCAGAGGGGACCCCGACGGACTGTCCTAGGGACCCTGTACCAATGTCGGACGTAATCCGTCCGTCTAGGACAATCCCGCCGACGTCGGTGGGATATGTTAGTTTTACCACCCTATATAAACTGGGGTGGAGTAAAACGGGGAACCTCCCCGAACAATTTAGCGACATTTTTCTTAATTCAGGAGTCTTTTCCCTGACCATACAAATATTTGGGAAGCTCCTTTGGGCTTCCGCAATGTGCTCCCAGACCCGCAGGTTGCCACCGGTATTTCTTATCAGGGTGATGACACCTGGGGCCTGGGAGAAGTTCTTTGGGTCCTCAGTGGATAACCCATCCACTGAGGTGAGCTTAAGGAGTGGTCTTAGCAGCTTACGACGCTGTGACGACCACCCCGAAGAAATGTCCTCCTTCACCTTCATCAGCGCCTCCCCACGCGGGAGGTTCATCTTCTTCTTCGCCTTACTGGGAGTGGGAATAGGAGCAGGGGAGGATGTGGGAGTTAAGGAACTGATTTTCCTAAGGGGGGTCAAAAAGGGGGTTGGGGACTGGGCAGCTTTACGCGGGGACGCGGGAAGGCTTCTCGCCTTATCCGCATAAGTAGTTCTTGCAGGCGACACCGGAGCTGAGGCACATTTTTCTCTGCTGGGCTTTTTTTTCCCTGCTCCTACTTCTTCTGCGGGCCTTGGGAGTATCCTTTCGTTCTTCCACCTCCTCCTCTCTCCCCCGCTTTAGGGAAGCCGATCTATCAACTTCCATTGGAAGATCCTTTTTCGGGGAAGGACTCCTCTCCTTTCTTTGTTTGGGTGGAGACTTTTTAGGAGGCGACTCCTTGGGTTTCACCGGCGTCTTGGCAGGTGGAGGCACCTTCTCTGGGGACGGTGTTTTGCCCTTCTTTCTGCCCACCACCTGCCATTCGCCCTCCTTGTTGCCCACGGGAGCTTGCGTGGGTGAAGCTGTTTTTGGGCCTTCCTTTTCTTTTGCCGCTGGCTGCTGCTTAGTTGGTTGAGCTGGTTGGGTTTTTGGGGTCGGATTCTTGGACGGGCAGACCCTCGCGACATGGTCCGCCGCCCCGCAGACCCAACAGCACGGCTTCCTCCCTTCAACTATCACATAAATGACCCGACCTCTGCAGGTGAGCGTGTTGGGAACTTTGGCTATCTTTTCCTTAGACATCGTCACCAGCAGGGTCATGTCTCCCGTAATATAGCCTGCCTTAGACCGTAGCGAGGAGACTCCGGCCACCTTCCCAAAGTTAGCAAAGAAGGCGCCAACATGGTCCTCAGTAATGTCCATGGGGACGCCGTGCAAAGTGACCTTAACCTTCCGGGCACCCATGTATTCTGTATGGAGCTGGAGAGTTTTCGTCTCCAGCACCACCCCGACCAGACGTTTGGCTTCGTCGGTCGTGCCCAGCAGGACGTCCCACATGGCACTACTCTTCCTCGCTACGGCCCTAGCCTTGATCTTAAGTGCTCCGATAGCTTCCTCAAACGTATCCCTCGGCACTGCGATTAATCTCTGGGACTTGATATCCTTAGTGATGAGAGTAATAGTTCTAGTTTGGATGTCCGCCAGTTCTCCGGGGACCGAGACCAGCTCGGTGCCTTTTATGTATTCCGCGTACTTTATCCTCATCCTCTCGTAGTACTCCTCATCCTTATTTATAGGTTTTCCCCCTGTCCAACCAGAAGTTGAAGGCTTGGGGGACCCGGGAGCTGATGGCACTCCTTCCGGCGTTGGTACTACTGCTGCTGCTACTCTAGGTACTGAAGGGGGATTATCCCGAGGCGGTAATGCCCAATCCCCCTCCTTTCCACCCACCGAGGCCGTGGTGGGAGGAACGATCACATCTGGCCTATCGGAGGCCATTGCCTCCTAAGAGGCTAAGCGCGAGACACCTGCCTCCGGTGTTTCGCGTCCTTCGCAGGTCGCTACTTTACGCAGCCCAAGCAATAAACTTGGGTGGAGACCACAATGCCACACTTGACCAAAGTAATAGTAAGTATCACTATGGAACAGATACTACACTTTGATCCAAACCAAACCGACCACACAAACACAAAAAAGTCCAGTGGGGAGGGGTTGGTCATTATTTATTCAGCATAAATACATGAATTCTGGCACAAGGCCAACAAATGGGAGGGGGAACAAAAACTTGGGTTGGTCTTCCGTAACTATCTTATACCTAGCTAATCAGATTCACGACCCATACATACGTTACAATTTTCTCAGTCACCATAAAAATTTGTCCATCAACACTCATACCTATCAAGCACCAAAATACCGCAAAATCATACCAGGGACCTAAAAACACCCCAAATGTACATAAAAATTTGTGTATTTACAATATTTACAATAGTGTACAAAAATAAATTTAAAACTTTATTCATGAAATGACATGATGGGGAGGGGGAATGAAGAAACAAAAAACCCCAAAACAAAAAACAATTTCAAATGAATATATATACATGGGTTAGTAAGACCCAAACACACCCACATAATTAAAGAGGCCACTGTATTCTGCCTTAAAAGACAAAATCAAGCAGCTCTCTTTCTAAGGGGAATGGATAAGCAGGGGGCAAAAATAAATTGGACTGGAGAATGTATAAGGCTGACCCAGCCGAGAGTGAAAACGGGACAAAATAATACTTGGACAATGGGAATCTCGAACTGGATCATAACAAAAGCAATGGAGCCGGGAACAGGCCAGGACAAACACATCCACTCACATTAACTAGGCACAAAAAGAACTTCTACCTTAACCACGGGAGGGGTTCCAAAGGAATCCACCCCGATGCAACTAGCAGATCTAAAAGAGAAAATCAAGGCTAGCCCCGGTCACGCGAACCAGGCTCGCCGCATATACCCACCTTTCGCTGAACTCTGTCGGGTGCAGCCGTTTTCGTTCAGTTCTAATCTTAATTTTGAGCTGGTGCTCAAAATATCGGATTAGATCCTGATCCGAAAGACGACCGCCCCGCAAGACTTCCTCCAGACGCGTCATCCAAATCACCATTCTAGCCGTGGCCAGTAGCGACAGAAACACCATCCGCTTCACTCCAGAGTACGGGGGCGACACATTGTCCACAGCGTATGCGCGATCAATGAGCACAAGCTCCCGCGGCGCGATACGAGCAGTCAACTCGCCAACACGCGCCCACAACGGGCGAACGCGCGAACAATGGAAGAAGGCGTGCGCAGACGTCTCCTTAATTCCAAGGACGCAACGTTCACAATCTGGCAAATCCGCCAGGCCCATTGCGAAACGCTTGTCGTTGAGAGACAAACCATTCCGAGCCAATCGCCAGGTCAGAGAAAACTCAGAGTTGTTGAGCCAATCCGCACCTGGCGCCCAAGACCAATGAGAGCGATACCTCCTCTCGACATGCCGAGCTTACTCCACAGTTCATCCTTCACGGCGCCCTCCACTAATCCCCGATAGAAGATTCTCCTAGGCCGTGAAAGGTCACTGGACCATGGAATGGCCCGAAGGGCCGTCAGACATTCGAGCAGGAATTTCGGCCGCCCCCAAGGCCTATTGCTAGTCCCTAGGAGCGGGGGAGTGATAGTGAGGCTAGGGAACATGTCCCTCACTACCCCCGCAAGCAACCGATCTTCCTCCAACGCGCGCCTGAGGAATGCCAACCTCGAAGCGAGCACGTGGCTCCTCAAGTGTGGCATCCCCAGACCCCCTTGACACGGACGGAGGCAACAGACTCCTTTGTCGACCATGTGTTTGCGTCCTCTCCAAAGACAGGAGAATAGCAAACGCTCGAGCGCCTTCTCATGATCGTCACAAAGGGGAAGTACAGACAGCCGGTAAAGCATTCTGGGAAAGAGGTATGTATTACACACCTCCGCCAGACCCTTCACGGAGAGACTCCGTCGACGCCAAATCTCGACCGACGCGCCGACCTTTGCCTGTACTTCTGACCAGTTTTTCTCCAACTGTAAGTCCGGACCGAACCAAACTCCGAGGAGCTTGACCGGCCCGTCCGTCCAGTCGAAGGGCCCCGGGAGGGAAACACCCTTCCAGGCACCTAACCGCAAGCCGGACGACTTGTCGCGGTTAATTCTGGCCCCTGTTACCTGTTCGTACCGTTCAAGCGCCTTCTGTACCGCCCTTATGTCCCTGCGGGAGGACACAAAGGTCGTTACGTCATCGGCGTACGCGGAAACCCTGGCTCGAGCTCCACCAGGGACAGCAATTCCACGCAGGACCGGACTGCACGTCTCGTCCCTTAGCCGGCGAAGGAGAGGCTCCAACGCCAGGACGTAAAGGAGAGGCGACAGTGGACAACCCTGTCGGACCGACCTAGACAGCGCGAAAGCGCCCGACAGCTTCCCGTTCACCTGTACCACAGCCTTGGGGGAGCGATACAGAAGGCTAATCCAGCGGCTGAAGTCGGGTTTGAATCCGGCGGCCTGCAGGACAGCGGCCAGGTAGCCATGGTCAATCCTATCAAATGCCTTGGACTGATCCAAATTGATCAGCGCGGCCTCTTCGTCGTCTTCTACACCCTCTACGATCGTGCGAATCAAGTGCAGGTTGCTCTGAATTGTTCGTCCCTTCACAGAACAAGTCTGATCCGGTTCCAACAGAGACTCGGCAACTAGCTGCAAGCGATTCGTCAGGATCTTGGCCAAAATCTTTAACTCTGTGTTTAGCAGAGTTATGGGCCTGTAATCATCTAATCCCCGCCCAACCTTCTTGCCTTTTCCCAACAGCGTGATCACGCCCCTGGTGATCCGACCGGGGATGGACCCCTGCCGAAACCAGTGGTTGAACACGACAGTCAAGAGCGGGACAAAAAGGTGCGACATCCTCAAGTACAATTCATAGGGCAAACCATCCAAACCTGGCGACTTGCCACTGCCGGTCTTCTTCAAAGCCGCGTAGACTTCGTCCTCCGTAATCTCCCCTTCGCAGCTAGCCGCTTCAGCCGGCAAAAGCCGGGGAAAGTCAGCCAAATAGCTGCGAAACTCCTCGTCACGGAGACCAGGCTCCTTGGTAAACCGGTGTTCGAAATGCTGCCGGAACGCCTCGCACATGTCGTCGGTGGACCGAAGGAGATGCCCCTCCAGGGTCGCGCACTTCTCGAATGTACCGATCGCCGGCCCGACGAATTTCTTCCTTGCGCAGTTCTGCGCCCATGTTCACAGCTTCGGAAGACATCTTGCTTAACTTAGCTCCAATTACCTGGCCCATATAGCGCTCGCTAGTCGTGCGCCTCAGGGCCTCCCTGGCTAAGGCTATCTCTAGGGGATCCCCACCAGCCTCCGCCCGGGCGAAATTAGCACTAAGTGTCTTTGCCTCCGCAGCCTTATCTAGTTTGAGCCGCTGGCTATATTTGGTGGCGAAAGACCTAATGGAGTCCTTAAGGTTAACCCACCACTTATTCCCAATGACTCGCCCAATTAACGCCCGCTGAACTAGTTTTGTCAGCTGGTCACGAAAGTCCCGCCTGTCCAGTAAGGACTGATTGAACTTCCAATAACCAGCCAACCTAGGCCTAAAGTCTAACACCACACGGGCACAAACGAGTTTGTGGTCCGTGTAGCCTAGCCAGTGGAACGTTGGACATTCTAAGAAGTCTATGTCGGCCACTCTCACTAACATCCTATCCAGGTACGCAGATACCCGGGTAGAAGGCCAATTAAGCGCCCACGTCCACATACTCCCATCCGGATGATCGACCCGGTATCTATCGACGAGACCAAATTCGTCGATCAGATCAACCAGGCTACGATCATCATTCCTCCCGCTAGCGCCCCTCCCTCTATCCCATTTGGGGGTTAGGATGGCATTCCAGTCCCCAACTAAGATTAGCCGTGTTGAATGCACCATAAAGGGCTCCAACAGCCGAAAGAAAGAGACACGCTCACCTTGCTTATTGGGCGCATAAACCACAATCAGCCGGAACAATTTGCTTTTCACTGCAATATCGGCCACGATCAGCCGGCCCTCGGCACCGACATGGACAAGGTCAACCTTCGCGTCCAGGGTACGCTTGACCAGCAAAGAAACACCTCTGGCTTGCCGGCTCCCATATGCTGAATAGACGACAAAGTCGTTAGACAGCACACAAGAGTCGACTTCGCAAACAAAGTGAGTCTCTTGGATCGCGGCCACATCCACGCCGAAGGACAAGAGGTCACGAAGCAGGCGAGCCGCCTTACCCCGATCCCTCAGGCCCTTCGCATTCAAGCTGGCTATCTTAATAGACATCTTTTAGTTCTGAAAAAGAAAAAAACAAAGAACATGCAACAAAGGCACTAGTCGCATACGGGGTAGAAATCTCGGGCAGAGGGGACCCCGACGGACTGTCCTAGGGACCCTGTTCCTACATCGGACGTAATCCGTCCGTCTAGGACAATTCCGCCGACGTCCGTAGGGTAGTTTAGTTTTACCACCCTATATAAACTGGGGTGGAGCAAAACTGGGAACCGCCCCGCACAATTTTTGCTCATTTTTTTTAGGTCCGGAGTGTTCTCCTTGACCATACAAATATTGGAAAAATGTTTTTTTGCCATTGAAATGTGGTCCCAGACCCTCAGGTTGCCACCAGTATTCCTTATTAGGGTAATGACACCTGGGGCCTGGGGAAAGTTTCTCGGATTTTCTGTTGACATACCGTTGACCTTCTCCAGCCTCAACAAAGGCTTTAATAATTTGCGCCTTTGAGAAGACCATCCCGCCGCAATGTCCGGGTTCACTTTCAGAAGCTCATCCCCCTGGGGAAGGCCCTTTTTCTTTTTGTCCCGAGCGGGAGTGGGTACAGGAGAAGGGGAAGGGGTGGGAGTTGGTGAACGCGGCCTCAAGGGGGTCAACTTGAAGGTCGGGGACTGGGAAGCTTTTCGCGGGGAAGAGGGAAGGCTTCTCGCTTTTTCCGCGTATGAAGTCCTGGCCGGAGAAACCGGCAGCGAAACACACTTAGTTGACTTCCTCTCTCTGCTTCTCTCCCTGCTCCGGCTCCTTCTGCGACTCTTCGTCGTCTCGTGCTGCTCCTCCTCCACGAACTCCCTTCCGCGCTTTAGGGAGCCTGACCGCTCGGTGTCCATCTTCTCTGGTTTAGAAGGAGATTTATTTCGTTTCTCCTTTGGGGAGGGCGAAACTTCCACCGTCGGCTCCTTGACTTTTGGCGGAGCTTTGGCGGGAGTTTTGGCGGGCGCCTTGACAGGTGATGGCGCCTTCCCTGGTGAAGGCGTTTTTGCCTTTTCCTTGCCACCACCTGCCACTCGCCCTCCTTATTCGCTACTGGTGCAGGTGAAGGTGCTGAAGGTACTGAAGATGGAGGTGCCGGCTTTTCCTTTTCCGCCTGCTGCTTGGATGCCTGGGTGCCGGGGGCCGGCTTCTTATTCGTGCACGTCTTGGCCACGTGGTCCGCCGCCCCGCACACCCAACAGCAAGGCTTCCGGCCCTCAACGATCACAAATATGACCCTCTTTCGACACGTTAACACGTTGGGGATATCTTCCACCGCCTTTTTTGACAGTGTGACCTGCAGGGACATGTCCCCTGTCAGGTATCCGGCTTTTGATCTTGCCGAGGAGACCTCGGCCACCCTTCCATACTTTGCGAAGAATGCACCCACATGGTCTTCAGTGATATCCATGGGGACACCATGCAAGGTTATCTTCAGCTTGCGTGTCCCCATGTACTCCGTTAACAGGATCATTTTGTCAGTCTCCAGGGTGACTCCGGCAAGCTGTTTGGCCTCCTCGGCCGTTCCAAGCAAGACATCCCAAGACGCGTTACTCCTCCTGGCCACGGCTTTTGCTCTAATGTTGAGCACCTTGATGGCCTCCTCCACGTTTTCTCGGCTAACTCCAACGACCTTCTTGGACTTGGGATCCTTAGTAATTAGCGTTATAATACGCGCCTCAATGTCCGCCAGTTCATCCGGCACCGACACCAATTCCGTGCCCTTGATGTATTTCTCATATTTTCCTTCAATTTGTCATAATATTCTTCTCCTTTTTTCTCCAGGACCTTTCCTTTCTTCCACCCCGAGGTTGAAGGTTTCGGGGAACCAGGAGCTGCTGCTGTCGGTACCGGTAATGGTCCGGTTCCCGTTGCTGGTCCTTGTAAAGCTGCTGATGCTGGTATGGAGGGTGACTCCCGTGGCGGCAATTGCCAGTCACCCTCCTTTCCTCCCACCGAGGCCGTGGTGGGAGGAACGATCACATCTGGCCTATCGGAGGCCATTGCCTCCTAAGAGGCTAAGCGCGAGACACCTGCCTCCGGTGTTTCGCGTCCTTCGCAGGTCGCTACTTTACGCAGCCCAAGCAATAAACTTGGGTGGAGACCACAATGCCACACTTGACCAAAGTAATAGTAAGTATCACTATGGAACAGATACTACACTTTGATCCAAACCAAACCGACCACGCAAACATAAAAAAGTCTGGGGGAGGGGTTGGTCATTATTTATTCAGCATAAATACATGAATTCTGGCACAAGGCCAACAAATGGGAGGGGAACAAAAACTTGGGTTGGTCTTCCGTAACTATCTTATACCTAGCTAATCAGATTCACGACCCATACATACGTTACAATTTTCTCAGTCACCATAAAAATTTGTCCATCAACACTCATACCTATCAAGCACCAAAATACCGCAAAATCATACCAGGGACCTAAAAACACCCCAAATGTACATAAAAATTTGTGTATTTACAATATTTACAATAGTGTACAAAAATAAATTTAAAACTTTATTCATGAAATGACATGATGGGGAGGGGGAATGAAGAAACAAAAAACCCCAAAACAAAAAACAATTTCAAATGAATATATATACATGGGTTAGTAAGACCCAAACACACCCACATAATTAAAGAGGCCACTGTATTCTGCCTTAAAAGACAAAATCAAGCAGCTCTCTTTCTAAGGGGAATGGATAAGCAGGGGGCAAAAATAAATTGGACTGGAGAATGTATAAGGCTGACCCAGCCGAGAGTGGAAAACGGGACAAAATACTACTTGGACAATGGGAATCTCGAACTGGATCATAACAAAAGCAATGGAGCCGGGAACAGGCCAGGACAAACACATCCACTCACATTAACTAGGCACAAAAGAAAACTTCTACCTTAACCACGGGAGGGGTTCCAAAGGAATCCACCCCGATGCAACTAGCAGATCTAAAAGAGAAAATCAAGGCTAGCCCCGGTCACGCGAACCAGGCTCGCCGCATATACCCACCTTTCGCTGAACTCTGTCGGGTGCAGCCGTTTTCGTTCAGTTCTAATCTTAATTTTGAGCTGGTGCTCAAAATATCGGATTAGATCCTGATCCGAAAGACGACCGCCCCGCAAGACTTCCTCCAGACGCGTCATCCAAATCACCATTCTAGCCGTGGCCAGTAGCGACAGAAACACCATCCGCTTCACTCCAGAGTACGGGGGCGACACATTGTCCACAGCGTATGCGCGATCAATGAGCACAAGCTCCCGCGGCGCGATACGAGCAGTCAACTCGCCAACACGCGCCCACAACGGGCGAACGCGCGAACAATGGAAGAAGGCGTGCGCAGACGTCTCCTTAATTCCAAGGACGCAACGTTCACAATCTGGCAAATCCGCCAGGCCCATTGCGAAACGCTTGTCGTTGAGAGACAAACCATTCCGAGCCAATCGCCAGGTCAGAGAAAACTCAGAGTTGTTGAGCCAATCCGCACCTGGCGCCCAAGACCAATGAGAGCGATACTCCTCTCTCGACATGCCGAGCTTACTCCACAGTTCATCCTTCACGGCGCCCTCCACTAATCCCCGATAGAAGATTCTCCTAGGCCGTGAAAGGTCACTGGACCATGGAATGGCCCGAAGGGCCGTCAGACATTCGAGCAGGAATTTCGGCCGCCCCCAAGGCCTATTGCTAGTCCTTAGGAGCGGGGGAGTGATAGTGAGGCTAGGGAACATGTCCCTCACTACCCCCGCAAGCAACCGATCTTCCTCCAACGCGCGCCTGAGGAATGCCAACCTCGAAGCGAGCACGTGGCTCCTCAAGTGTGGCATCCCCAGACCCCCTTGACACGGACGGAGGCAACAGACTCCTTTGTCGACCATGTGTTTGCGTCCTCTCCAAAGACAGGAGAATAGCAAACGCTCGAGCGCCTTCTCATGATCGTCACAAAGGGGAAGTACAGACAGCCGGTAAAGCATTCTGGGAAAGAGGTATGTATTACACACCTCCGCCAGACCCTTCACGGAGAGACTCCGTCGACGCCAAATCTCGACCGACGCGCCGACCTTTGCCTGTACTTCTGACCAGTTTTTCTCCAACTGTAAGTCCGGACCGAACCAAACTCCGAGGAGCTTGACCGGCCCGTCCGTCCAGTCGAAGGGCCCCGGGAGGGAAACACCCTTCCAGGCACCTAACCGCAAGCCGGACGACTTGTCGCGGTTAATTCTGGCCCCTGTTACCTGTTCGTACCGTTCAAGCGCCTTCTGTACCGCCCTTATGTCCCTGCGGGAGGACACAAAGGTCGTTACGTCATCGGCGTACGCGGAAACCCTGGCTCGAGCTCCACCAGGGACAGCAATTCCACGCAGGACCGGACTGCACGTCTCGTCCCTTAGCCGGCGAAGGAGAGGCTCCAACGCCAGGACGTAAAGGAGAGGCGACAGTGGACAACCCTGTCGGACCGACCTAGACAGCGCGAAAGCGCTCGACAGCTTCCCGTTCACCTGTACCACAGCCTTGGGGGAGCGATACAGAAGGCTAATCCAGCGGCTGAAGTCGGGTTTGAATCCGGCGGCCTGCAGGACAGCAGCCAGGTAGCCATGGTCAATCCTATCAAATGCCTTGGACTGATCCAAATTGATCAGCGCGGCCTCTTCGTCGTCTTCTACACCCTCTACGATCGTGCGAATCAAGTGCAGGTTGCTCTGAATTGTTCGTCCCTTCACAGAACAAGTCTGATCCGGTTCCAACAGAGATTCGGCAACTAGCTGCAAGCGATTCGTCAGGATCTTGGCCAAAATCTTTAACTCTGTGTTTAGCAGAGTTATGGGCCTGTAATCATCTAATCCCCGCCCAACCTTCTTGCCTTTTCCCAACAGCGTGATCACGCCCCTGGTGATCCGACCGGGGATGGACCCCTGCCGAAACCAGTGGTTGAACACGACAGTCAAGAGCGGGACAAAAAGGTGCGACATCCTCAAGTACAATTCATAGGGCAAACCATCCAAACCTGGCGACTTGCCACTGCCGGTCTTCTTCAAAGCCGCGTAGACTTCGTCCTCCGTAATCTCCCCTTCGCAGCTAGCCGCTTCAGCCGGCAAAAGCCGGGGAAAGTCAGCCAAATAGCTGCGAAACTCCTCGTCACGGAGACCAGGCTCCTTGGTAAACCGGTGTTCGAAATGCTGCCGGAACGCCTCGCACATGTCGTCGGTGGACCGAAGGAGATGCCCCTCCGGGTCGCGCACTTCTCGAATGTACCGATCGCCGGCCCGACGAATTTCTTCCTTGCGCAGTTCTGCGCCCATGTTCACAGCTTCGGAAGACATCTTGCTTAACTTAGCTCTAATTACCTGGCCCATATAGCGCTCGCTAGTCGTGCGCCTCAGGGCCTCCCTGGCTAAGGCTATCTCTAGGGGATCCCCACCAGCCTCCGCCCGGGCGAAATTAGCACTAAGTGTCTTTGCCTCCGCAGCCTTATCTAGTTTGAGCCGCTGGCTATATTTGGTGGCGAAAGACCTAATGGAGTCCTTAAGGTTAACCCACCACTTATTCCCAATGACTCGCCCAATTAACGCCCGCTGAACTAGTTTTGTCAGCTGGTCACGAAAGTCCCGCCTGTCCAGTAAGGACTGATTGAACTTCCAATAACCAGCCAACCTAGGCCTAAAGTCTAACACCACACGGGCACAAACGAGTTTGTGGTCCGTGTAGCCTAGCCAGTGGAACGTTGGACATTCTAAGAAGTCTATGTCGGCCACTCTCACTAACATCCTATCCAGGTACGCAGATACCCGGGTAGAAGGCCAATTAAGCGCCCACGTCCACATACTCCCATCCGGATGATCGACCCGGTATCTATCGACGAGACCAAATTCGTCGATCAGATCAACCAGGCTACGATCATCATTCCTCCCGCTAGCGCCCCTCCCTCTATCCCATTTGGGGGTTAGGATGGCATTCCAGTCCCCAACTAAGATTAGCCGTGTTGAATGCACCATAAAGGGCTCCAACAGCCGAAAGAAAGAGACACGCTCACCTTGCTTATTGGGCGCATAAACCACAATCAGCCGGAACAATTTGCTTTTCACTGCAATATCGGCCACGATCAGCCGGCCCTCGGCACCGACATGGACAAGGTCAACCTTCGCGTCCAGGGTACGCTTGACCAGCAAAGAAACACCTCTGGCTTGCCGGCTCCCTATATGCTGAATAGACGACAAAGTCGTTAGACAGCACACACGAGTCGACTTCGCAAACAAAGTGAGTCTCTTGGATCGCGGCCACATCCACGCCGAAGGACAAGAGGTCACGAAGCAGGCGAGCCGCCTTACCCCGATCCCTCAGGCCCTTCGCATTCAAGCTGGCTATCTTAATAGACATCTTTTAGTTCTGAAAAAGAAAAAACAAAGAACATGCAACAAAGGCACTAGTCGCATACGGGGTAGAAATCTCGGGCAGAGGGGACCCCGACGGACTGTCCTAGGGACCCTGTTCCTACATCGGACGTAATCCGTCCGTCTAGGACAATTCCGCCGACGTCCGTAGGGTAGTTTAGTTTTACCACCCTATATAAACTGGGGTGGAGCAAAACTAGGGAACCGCCCCGCACAATTTTTGCTCATTTTTTTTAGGTCCGGAGTGTTCTCCTTGACCATACAAATATTGGAAAAATGTTTTTTTGCCATTGAAATGTGGTCCCAGACCCTCAGGTTGCCACCAGTATTCCTTATTAGGGTAATGACACCTGGGGCCTGGGGAAAGTTTCTCGGATTTTCTGTTGACATACCGTTGACCTTCTCCAGCCTCAACAAAGGCTTTAATAATTTGCGCCTTTGAGAAGACCATCCCGCCGCAATGTCCGGGTTCACTTTCAGAAGCTCATCCCCCTGGGGAAGGCCCTTTTTCTTTTTGTCCCGAGCGGGAGTGGGTACAGGAGAAGGGGAAGGGGTGGGAGTTGGTGAACGCGGCCTCAAGGGGGTCAACTTGAAGGTCGGGGACTGGGAAGCTTTTCGCGGGGAAGAGGGAAGGCTTCTCGCTTTTTCCGCGTATGAAGTCCTGGCCGGAGAAACCGGCAGCGAAACACACTTAGTTGACTTCCTCTCTCTGCTTCTCTCCCTGCTCCGGCTCCTTCTGCGACTCTTCGTCGTCTCGTGCTGCTCCTCCTCCACGAACTCCCTTCCGCGCTTTAGGGAGCCTGACCGCTCGGTGTCCATCTTCTCTGGTTTAGAAGGAGATTTATTTCGTTTCTCCTTTGGGGAGGGCGAAACTTCCACCGTCGGCTCCTTGACTTTTGGCGGAGCTTTGGCGGGAGTTTTGGCGGGCGCCTTGACAGGTGATGGCGCCTTCCCTGGTGAAGGCGTTTTTGCCTTTTTCCTTGCCACCACCTGCCACTCGCCCTCCTTATTCGCTACTGGTGCAGGTGAAGGTGCTGAAGGTACTGAAGATGGAGGTGCCGGCTTTTCCTTTTCCGCCTGCTGCTTGGATGCCTGGGTGCCGGGGGCCGGCTTCTTATTCGTGCACGTCTTGGCCACGTGGTCCGCCGCCCCGCACACCCAACAGCAAGGCTTCCGGCCCTCAACGATCACAAATATGACCCTCTTTCGACACGTTAACACGTTGGGGATATCTTCCACCGCCTTTTTTGACAGTGTGACCTGCAGGGACATGTCCCCTGTCAGGTATCCGGCTTTTGATCTTGCCGAGGAGACCTCGGCCACCCTTCCATACTTTGCGAAGAATGCACCCACATGGTCTTCAGTGATATCCATGGGGACACCATGCAAGGTTATCTTCAGCTTGCGTGTCCCCATGTACTCCGTTAACAGGATCATTTTGTCAGTCTCCAGGGTGACTCCGGCAAGCTGTTTGGCCTCCTCGGCCGTTCCAAGCAAGACATCCCAAGACGCGTTACTCCTCCTGGCCACGGCTTTTGCTCTAATGTTGAGCACCTTGATGGCCTCCTCCACGTTTTCTCGGCTAACTCCAACGACCTTCTTGGACTTGGGATCCTTAGTAATTAGCGTTATAATACGCGCCTCAATGTCCGCCAGTTCATCCGGCACCGACACCAATTCCGTGCCCTTGATGTATTTCTCATATTTTTCCTTCAATTTGTCATAATATTCTTCTCCTTTTTTCTCCAGGACCTTTCCTTTCTTCCACCCCGAGGTTGAAGGTTTCGGGGAACCAGGAGCTGCTGCTGTCGGTACCGGTAATGGTCCGGTTCCCGTTGCTGGTCCTTGTAAAGCTGCTGATGCTGGTATGGAGGGTGACTCCCGTGGCGGCAATTGCCAGTCACCCTCCTTTCCTCCCACCGAGGCCGTGGTGGGAGGAACGATCACATCTGGCCTATCGGAGGCCATTGCCTCCTAAGAGGCTAAGCGCGAGACACCTGCCTCCGGTGTTTCGCGTCCTTCGCAGGTCGCTACTTTACGCGGCCCAAGCTATAAACTTGGGTGGAGACCACAATGCCACACTTGACCAAAGCAATAGTAAGTATCACAGTGGAACAGATACTACACTTTGATCCAAACCAAACCGACCACGCAAACATAAAAAAGTCTGGGGGAGGGGTTGGTCATTATTTATTCAGCATAAATACATGAATTCTGGCACAAGGCCAACAAATGGGAGGGGGAACAAAAACTTGGGTTGGTCTTCCGTAACTATCTTATACCTAGCTAATCAGATTCACGACCCATACATACGTTACAATTTTCACAGTCACCATAAAAATTTGTCCATCAACACTCATACCTATCAAGCACCAAAATACCGCAAAATCATACCAGGGACCTAAAAACACCCCAAATGTACATAAAAATTTGTGTATTTACAATATTTACAATAGTGTACAAAAATAAATTTAAAACTTTATTCATGAAATGACATGATGGGGAGGGGGAATGAAGAAACAAAAAACCCCAAAACAAAAAACAATTTCAAATGAATATATATACATGGGTTAGTAAGACCCAAACACACCCACATAATTAAAGAGGCCACTGTATTCTGCCTTAAAAGACAAAATCAAGCAGCTCTCTTTCTAAGGGGAATGGATAAGCAGGGGGCAAAAATAAATTGGACTGGAGAATGTATAAGGCTGACCCAGCCGAGAGTGAAAACGGGACAAAATAATACTTGGACAATGGGAATCTCGAACTGGATCATAACAAAAGCAATGGAGCCGGGAACAGGCCAGGACAAACACATTCACTCACATTAACTAGGCACAAAAAGAACTTCTACCTTAACCACGGGAGGGGTTCCAAAGGAATCCACCCCGATGCAACTAGCAGATCTAAAAGAGAAAATCAAGGCTAGCCCCGGTCACGCGAACCAGGCTCGCCGCATATACCCACCTTTCGCTGAACTCTGTCGGGTGCAGCCGTTTTCGTTCAGTTCTAATCTTAATTTTGAGCTGGTGCTCAAAATATCGGATTAGATCCTGATCCGAAAGACGACCGCCCCGCAAGACTTCCTCCAGACGCGTCATCCAAATCACCATTCTAGCCGTGGCCAGTAGCGACAGAAACACCATCCGCTTCACTCCAGAGTACGGGGGCGACACATTGTCCACAGCGTATGCGCGATCAATGAGCACAAGCTCCCGCGGCGCGATACGAGCAGTCAACTCGCCAACACGCGCCCACAACGGGCGAACGCGCGAACAATGGAAGAAGGCGTGCGCAGACGTCTCCTTAATTCCAAGGACGCAACGTTCACAATCTGGCAAATCCGCCAGGCCCATTGCGAAACGCTTGTCGTTGAGAGACAAACCATTCCGAGCCAATCGCCAGGTCAGAGAAAACTCAGAGTTGTTGAGCCAATCCGCACCTGGCGCCCAAGACCAATGAGAGCGATACTCCTCTCTCGACATGCCGAGCTTACTCCACAGTTCATCCTTCACGGCGCCCTCCACTAATCCCCGATAGAAGATTCTCCTAGGCCGTGAAAGGTCACTGGACCATGGAATGGCCCGAAGGGCCGTCAGACATTCGAGCAGGAATTTCGGCCGCCCCCAAGGCCTATTGCTAGTCCTTAGGAGCGGGGGAGTGATAGTGAGGCTAGGGAACATGTCCCTCACTACCCCCGCAAGCAACCGATCTTCCTCCAACGCGCGCCTGAGGAATGCCAACCTCGAAGCGAGCACGTGGCTCCTCAAGTGTGGCATCCCCAGACCCCCTTGACACGGACGGAGGCAACAGACTCCTTTGTCGACCATGTGTTTGCGTCCTCTCCAAAGACAGGAGAATAGCAAACGCTCGAGCGCCTTCTCATGATCGTCACAAAGGGGAAGTACTGACAGCCGGTAAAGCATTCTGGGAAAGAGGTATGTATCACACACCTCCGCCAGACCCTTCACGGAGAGACTCCGTCGACGCCAAATCTCGACCGACGCGCCGACCTTTGCCTGTACTTCTGACCAGTTTTTCTCCAACTGTAAGTCCGGACCGAACCAAACTCCGAGGAGCTTGACCGGCCCGTCCGTCCAGTCGAAGGGCCCCGGGAGGGAAACACCCTTCCAGGCACCTAACCGCAAGCCGGACGACTTGTCGCGGTTAATTCTGGCCCCTGTTACCTGTTCGTACCGTTCAAGCGCCTTCTGTACCGCCCTTATGTCCCTGCGGGAGGACACAAAGGTCGTTACGTCATCGGCGTACGCGGAAACCCTGGCTCGAGCTCCTCCAGGGACAGCAATTCCACGCAGGACCGGACTGCACGTCTCGTCCCTTAGCCGGCGAAGGAGAGGCTCCAACGCCAGGACGTAAAGGAGAGGCGACAGTGGACAACCCTGTCGGACCGACCTAGACAGCGCGAAAGCGCTCGACAGCTTCCCGTTCACCTGTACCACAGCCTTGGGGGAGCGATACAGAAGGCTAATCCAGCGGCTGAAGTCGGGTTTGAATCCGGCGGCCTGCAGGACAGCAGCCAGGTAGCCATGGTCAATCCTATCAAATGCCTTGGACTGATCCAAATTGATCAGCGCGGCCTCTTCGTCGTCTTCTACACCCTCTACGATCGTGCGGATCAAGTGCAGGTTGCTCTGAATTGTTCGTCCCTTCACAGAACAAGTCTGATCCGGTTCCAACAGAGACTCGGCAACTAGCTGCAAGCGATTCGTCAGGATCTTGGCCAAAATCTTTAACTCTGTGTTTAGCAGAGTTATGGGCCTGTAATCATCTAATCCCCGCCCAACCTTCTTGCCTTTTCCCAACAGCGTGATCACGCCCCTGGTGATCCGACCGGGGATGGACCCCTGCCGAAACCAGTGGTTGAACACGACAGTCAAGAGCGGGACAAAAAGGTGCGACATCCTCAAGTACAATTCATAGGGCAAACCATCCAAACCTGGCGACTTGCCACTGCCGGTCTTCTTCAAAGCCGCGTAGACTTCGTCCTCCGTAATCTCCCCTTCGCAGCTAGCCGCTTCAGCCGGCAAAAGCCGGGGAAAGTCAGCCAAATAGCTGCGAAACTCCTCGTCACGGAGACCAGGCTCCTTGGTAAACCGGTGTTCGAAATGCTGCCGGAACGCCTCGCACATGTCGTCGGTGGACCGAAGGAGATGCCCCTCCGGGTCGCGCACTTCTCGAATGTACCGATCGCCGGCCCGACGAATTTCTTCCTTGCGCAGTTCTGCGCCCATGTTCACAGCTTCGGAAGACATCTTGCTTAACTTAGCTCTAATTACCTGGCCCATATAGCGCTCGCTAGTCGTGCGCCTCAGGGCCTCCCTGGCTAAGGCTATCTCTAGGGGATCCCCACCAGCCTCCGCCCGGGCGAAATTAGCACTAAGTGTCTTTGCCTCCGCAGCCTTATCTAGTTTGAGCCGCTGGCTATATTTGGTGGCGAAAGACCTAATGGAGTCCTTAAGGTTAACCCACCACTTATTCCCAATGACTCGCCCAATTAACGCCCGCTGAACTAGTTTTGTCAGCTGGTCACGAAAGTCCCGCCTGTCCAGTAAGGACTGATTGAACTTCCAATAACCAGCCAACCTAGGCCTAAAGTCTAACACCACACGGGCACAAACGAGTTTGTGGTCCGTGTAGCCTAGCCAGTGGAACGTTGGACATTCTAAGAAGTCTATGTCGGCCACTCTCACTAACATCCTATCCAGGTACGCAGATACCCGGGTAGAAGGCCAATTAAGCGCCCACGTCCACATACTCCCATCCGGATGATCGACCCGGTATCTATCGACGAGACCAAATTCGTCGATCAGATCAACCAGGCTACGATCATCATTCCTCCCGCTAGCGCCCCTCCCTCTATCCCATTTGGGGGTTAGGATGGCATTCCAGTCCCCAACTAAGATTAGCCGTGTTGAATGCACCATAAAGGGCTCCAACAGCCGAAAGAAAGAGACACGCTCACCTTGCTTATTGGGCGCATAAACCACAATCAGCCGGAACAATTTGCTTTTCACTGCAATATCGGCCACGATCAGCCGGCCCTCGGCACCGACATGGACAAGGTCAACCTTCGCGTCCAGGGTACGCTTGACCAGCAAAGAAACACCTCTGGCTTGCCGGCTCCCATATGCTGAATAGACGACAAAGTCGTTAGACAGCACACACGAGTCGACTTCGCAAACAAAGTGAGTCTCTTGGATCGCGGCCACATCCACGCCGAAGGACAAGAGGTCACGAAGCAGGCGAGCCGCCTTACCCCGATCCCTCAGGCCCTTCGCATTCAAGCTGGCTATCTTAATAGACATCTTTTAGTTCTGAAAAAGAAAAAACAAAGAACATGCAACAAAGGCACTAGTCGCATACGGGGTAGAAATCTCGGGCAGAGGGGACCCCGACGGACTGTCCTAGGGACCCTGTTCCTACATCGGACGTAATCCGTCCGTCTAGGACAATTCCGCCGACGTCCGTAGGGTAGTTTAGTTTTACCACCCTATATAAACTGGGGTGGAGCAAAACTGGGAACCGCCCCGCACAATTTTTGCTCATTTTTTTTAGGTCCGGAGTGTTCTCCTTGACCATACAAATATTGGAAAAATGTTTTTTTGCCATTGAAATGTGGTCCCAGACCCTCAGGTTGCCACCAGTATTCCTTATTAGGGTAATGACACCTGGGGCCTGGGGAAAGTTTCTCGGATTTTCTGTTGACATACCGTTGACCTTCTCCAGCCTCAACAAAGGCTTTAATAATTTGCGCCTTTGAGAAGACCATCCCGCCGCAATGTCCGGGTTCACTTTCAGAAGCTCATCCCCCTGGGGAAGGCCCTTTTTCTTTTTGTCCCGAGCGGGAGTGGTACAGGAGAAGGGGAAGGGGTGGGAGTTGGTGAACGCGGCCTCAAGGGGGTCAACTTGAAGGTCGGGGACTGGGAAGCTTTTCGCGGGGAAGAGGGAAGGCTTCTCGCTTTTTCCGCGTATGAAGTCCTGGCCGGAGAAACCGGCAGCGAAACACACTTAGTTGACTTCCTCTCTCTGCTTCTCTCCCTGCTCCGGCTCCTTCTGCGACTCTTCGTCGTCTCGTGCTGCTCCTCCTCCACGAACTCCCTTCCGCGCTTTAGGGAGCCTGACCGCTCGGTGTCCATCTTCTGGTTTAGAAGGAGATTTATTTCGTTTCTCCTTTGGGGAGGGCGAAACTTCCACCGTCGGCTCCTTGACTTTTGGCGGAGCTTTGGCGGGAGTTTTGGCGGGCGCCTTGACAGGTGATGGCGCCTTCCCTGGTGAAGGCGTTTTTGCCTTTTTCCTTGCCACCACCTGCCACTCGCCCTCCTTATTCGCTACTGGTGCAGGTGAAGGTGCTGAAGGTACTGAAGATGGAGGTGCCGGCTTTTCCTTTTCCGCCTGCTGCTTGGATGCCTGGGTGCCGGGGGCCGGCTTCTTATTCGTGCACGTCTTGGCCACGTGGTCCGCCGCCCCGCACACCCAACAGCAAGGCTTCCGGCCCTCAACGATCACAAATATGACCCTCTTTCGACACGTTAACACGTTGGGGATATCTTCCACCGCCTTTTTTGACAGTGTGACCTGCAGGGACATGTCCCCTGTCAGGTATCCGGCTTTTGATCTTGCCGAGGAGACCTCGGCCACCCTTCCATACTTTGCGAAGAATGCACCCACATGGTCTTCAGTGATATCCATGGGGACACCATGCAAGGTTATCTTCAGCTTGCGTGTCCCCATGTACTCCGTTAACAGGATCATTTTGTCAGTCTCCAGGGTGACTCCGGCAAGCTGTTTGGCCTCCTCGGCCGTTCCAAGCAAGACATCCCAAGACGCGTTACTCCTCCTGGCCACGGCTTTTGCTCTAATGTTGAGCACCTTGATGGCCTCCTCCACGTTTTCTCGGCTAACTCCAACGACCTTCTTGGACTTGGGATCCTTAGTAATTAGCGTTATAATACGCGCCTCAATGTCCGCCAGTTCATCCGGCACCGACACCAATTCCGTGCCCTTGATGTATTTCTCATATTTTTCCTTCAATTTGTCATAATATTCTTCTCCTTTTTTCTCCAGGACCTTTCCTTTCTTCCACCCCGAGGTTGAAGGTTTCGGGGAACCAGGAGCTGCTGCTGTCGGTACCGGTAATGGTCCGGTTCCCGTTGCTGGTCCTTGTAAAGCTGCTGATGCTGGTATGGAGGGTGACTCCCGTGGCGGCAATTGCCAGTCACCCTCCTTTCCTCCCACCGAGGCCGTGGTGGGAGGAACGATCACATCTGGCCTATCGGAGGCCATTGCCTCCTAAGAGGCTAAGCGCGAGACACCTGCCTCCGGTGTTTCGCGTCCTTCGCAGGTCGCTACTTTACGCGGCCCAAGCTATAAACTTGGGTGGAGACCACAATGCCACACTTGACCAAAGCAATAGTAAGTATCACAGTGGAACAGATACTACACTTTGATCCAAACCAAACCGACCACGCAAACATAAAAAAGTCCAGTGGGGGAGGGGTTGGTCATTATTTATTTGCAATAAATTACAAATTCTGGCACAAGGCCAACAAATGGGAGGGGGAACAAAAACTTGGGATGGTCTTCAGTAACTATCTTATACCTAGCTAATCCGATTCACGACCCATACATACGTTACAATTTTCTCATTCACCATAAAAATTTGTCCATCAACACTCATACCTATCAAGCACCAAAATACCGCAAAATCATACCGGGGACCTAAAAACACCCCAAATGTACATAAAAATTTCTGATTTTTACAATATATACAATAGTGTACAAAAATAAATTTAAAACTTTATTCATGAAATGACATGATGGGAAGGGGGAATGAAGAAACAAAAGTCCCCAAAACAAAAACAATTTCAAATGAATATATATACACAATGTTAGTAAGACCCAAACACACCCACATAATTAAAGAGGCCACTGTATTCTGCCTTAAAAAAGGACAAAATCAAGCAGCTCTCTTTCTAAGGGGAATGGATAAGCAGGGGGCAAAAATAAATTGGACTGGAGAATGTATAAGGCTGACCCAGCCGAGAGTGAAAACGGGACAAAATAATACTTGGACAATGGGAATCTCGAACTGGATCATAACAAAAGCAATGAAGCCGGGAACAGGCCAGGACAAACACATTCACTCACATTAACTAGGCACAAAAGAGACTTCTACCTTAACCACGGGCGGGGTTCCAAAGGAATCCACCCCGATGCAACTAGCAGATCTAAAAGAGAAAATCAAGGCTAGCCCCGGTCACGCGAACCAGGCTCGCTGCATATACCCACCTTTCGCTGAACTCTGTCGGGTGCAGCCGTTTCCGTTCAGTTCTAATCTTAATTTTGAGCTGGTGCTCAAAATATCGGATTAGATCCTGATCCGAAAGACGACCTCCCCGCAAGACTTCCTCCAGACGCGTCATCCAAATCACCATTCTAGCCGTGGCCAGTAGCGACAGAAACACCATCCGCTTCACTCCAGAGTACGGGGGCGACACATTGTCCACAGCGTATGCGCGATCAATGAGCACAAGCTCCCGCGGCGCGATACGAGCAGTCAACTCGCCAACACGCGCCCACAACGGGCGAACGCGCGAACAATGGAAGAAGGCGTGCGCAGACGTCTCCTTAATTCCAAGGACGCAACGTTCACAATCTGGCAAATCCGCCAGGCCCATTGCGAAACGCTTGTCGTTGAGAGACAAACCATTCCGAGCCAATCGCCAGGTCAGAGAAAACTCAGAGTTGTTGAGCCAATCCGCACCTGGCGCCCAAGACCAATGAGAGCGATACTCCTCTCCCGACATGCCGAGCTTACTCCACAGTTCATCCTTCACGGCGCCCTCCACTAATCCCCGATAGAAGATTCTCCTAGGCCGTGAAAGGTCACTGGACCATGGAATGGCCCGAAGGGCCGTCAGACATTCGAGCAGGAATTTCGGCCGCCCCCAAGGCCTATTGCTAGTCCTTAGGAGCGGGGGAGTGATAGTGAGGCTAGGGAACATGTCCCTCACTACCCCCGCAAGCAACCGATCTTCCTCCAACGCGCGCCTGAGGAATGCCAACCTCGAAGCGAGCACATGGCTCCTCAAGTGTGGCATCCCCAGACCCCCTTGACACGGACGGAGGCAACAGACTCCTTTGTCGACCATGTGTTTGCGTCCTCTCCAAAGACAGGAGAATAGCAAACGCTCGAGCGCCTTCTCATGATCGTCACAAAGGGGAAGTACAGACAGCCGGTAAAGCATTCTGGGAAAGAGGTATGTATTACACACCTCCGCCAGACCCTTCACGGAGAGACTCCGTCGACGCCAAATCTCGACCGACGCGCCGACCTTTGCCTGTACTTCTGACCAGTTTTTCTCCAACTGTAAGTCCGGACCGAACCAAACTCCGAGGAGCTTGACCGGCCCGTCCGTCCAGTCGAAGGGCCCCGGGAGGGAAACACCCTTCCAGGCACCTAACCGCAAGCCGGACGACTTGTCGCGGTTAATTCTGGCCCCTGTTACCTGTTCGTACCGTTCAAGCGCCTTCTGTACCGCCCTTATGTCCCTGCGGGAGGACACAAAGGTCGTTACGTCATCGGCGTACGCGGAAACCCTGGCTCGAGCTCCACCAGGGACAGCAATTCCACGCAGGACCGGACTGCACGTCTCGTCCCTTAGCCGGCGAAGGAGAGGCTCCAACGCCAGGACGTAAAGGAGAGGCGACAGTGGACAACCCTGTCGGACCGACCTAGACAGCGCGAAAGCGCTCGACAGCTTCCCGTTCACCTGTACCACAGCCTTGGGGGAGCGATACAGAAGGCTAATCCAGCGGCTGAAGTCGGGTTTGAATCCGGCGGCCTGCAGGACAGCAGCCAGGTAGCCATGGTCAATCCTATCAAATGCCTTGGACTGATCCAAATTGATCAGCGCGGCCTCTTCGTCGTCTTCTACACCCTCTACGATCGTGCGAATCAAGTGCAGGTTGCTCTGAATTGTTCGTCCCTTCACAGAACAAGTCTGATCCGGTTCCAACAGAGACTCGGCAACTAGCTGCAAGCGATTCGTCAGGATCTTGGCCAAAATCTTTAACTCTGTGTTTAGCAGAGTTATGGGCCTGTAATCATCTAATCCCCGCCCAACCTTCTTGCCTTTTCCCAACAGCGTGATCACGCCCCTGGTGATCCGACCGGGGATGGACCCCTGCCGAAACCAGTGGTTGAACACGACAGTCAAGAGCGGGACAAAAAGGTGCGACATCCTCAAGTACAATTCATAGGGCAAACCATCCAAACCTGGCGACTTGCCACTGCCGGTCTTCTTCAAAGCCGCGTAGACTTCGTCCTCCGTAATCTCCCCTTCGCAGCTAGCCGCTTCAGCCGGCAAAAGCCGGGGAAAGTCAGCCAAATAGCTGCGAAACTCCTCGTCACGGAGACCAGGCTCCTTGGTAAACCGGTGTTCGAAATGCTGCCGGAACGCCTCGCACATGTCGTCGGTGGACCGAAGGAGATGCCCCTCCGGGTCGCGCACTTCTCGAATGTACCGATCGCCGGCCCGACGAATTTCTTCCTTGCGCAGTTCTGCGCCCATGTTCACAGCTTCGGAAGACATCTTGCTTAACTTAGCTCTAATTACCTGGCCCATATAGCGCTCGCTAGTCGTGCGCCTCAGGGCCTCCCTGGCTAAGGCTATCTCTAGGGGATCCCCACCAGCCTCCGCCCGGGCGAAATTAGCACCAAGTGTCTTTGCCTCCGCAGCCTTATCTAGTTTGAGCCGCTGGCTATATTTGGTGGCGAAAGACCTAATGGAGTCCTTAAGGTTAACCCACCACTTATTCCCAATGACTCGCCCAATTAACGCCCGCTGAACTAGTTTTGTCAGCTGGTCACGAAAGTCCCGCCTGTCCAGTAAGGACTGATTGAACTTCCAATAACCAGCCAACCTAGGCCTAAAGTCTAACACCACACGGGCACAAACGAGTTTGTGGTCCGTGTAGCCTAGCCAGTGGAACGTTGGACATTCTAAGAAGTCTATGTCGGCCACTCTCACTAACATCCTATCCAGGTACGCAGATACCCGGGTAGAAGGCCAATTAAGCGCCCACGTCCACATACTCCCATCCGGATGATCGACCCGGTATCTATCGACGAGACCAAATTCGTCGATCAGATCAACCAGGCTACGATCATCATTCCTCCCGCTAGCGCCCCTCCCTCTATCCCATTTGGGGGTTAGGATGGCATTCCAGTCCCCAACTAAGATTAGCCGTGTTGAATGCACCATAAAGGGCTCCAACAGCCGAAAGAAAGAGACACGCTCACCTTGCTTATTGGGCGCATAAACCACAATCAGCCGGAACAATCTGCTTTTCACTGCAATATCGGCCACGATCAGCCGGCCCTCGGCACCGACATGGACAAGGTCAACCTTCGCGTCCAGGGTACGCTTGACCAGCAAAGAAACACCTCTGGCTTGCCGGCTCCCATATGCTGAATAGACGACAAAGTCGTTAGACAGCACACAAGAGTCGACTTCGCAAACAAAGTGAGTCTCTTGGATCGCGGCCACATCCACGCCGAAGGACAAGAGGTCACGAAGCAGGCGAGCCGCCTTACCCCGATCCCTCAGGCCCTTCGCATTCAAGCTGGCTATCTTAATAGACATCTTTTAGTTCTGAAAAAGAAAAAACAAAGAACATGCAACAAAGGCACTAGTCGCATACGGGGTAGAAATCTCGGGCAGAGGGGACCCCGACGGACTGTCCTAGGGACCCTGTTCCTACATCGGACGTAATCCGTCCGTCTAGGACAATTCCGCCGACGTCCGTAGGGTAGTTTAGTTTTACCACCCTATATAAACTGGGGTGGAGCAAAACTGGGAACCGCCCCGCACAATTTTTGCTCATTTTTTTTAGGTCCGGAGTGTTCTCCTTGACCATACAAATATTGGAAAAATGTTTTTTTGCCATTGAAATGTGGTCCCAGACCCTCAGGTTGCCACCAGTATTCCTTATTAGGGTAATGACACCTGGGGCCTGGGGAAAGTTTCTCGGATTTTCTGTTGACATACCGTTGACCTTCTCCAGCCTCAACAAAGGCTTTAATAATTTGCGCCTTTGAGAAGACCATCCCGCCGCAATGTCCGGGTTCACTTTCAGAAGCTCATCCCCCTGGGGAAGGCCCTTTTTCTTTTTGTCCCGAGCGGGAGTGGGTACAGGAGAAGGGGAAGGGGTGGGAGTTGGTGAACGCGGCCTCAAGGGGGTCAACTTGAAGGTCGGGGACTGGGAAGCTTTTCGCGGGGAAGAGGGAAGGCTTCTCGCTTTTTCCGCGTATGAAGTCCTGGCCGGAGAAACCGGCAGCGAAACACACTTAGTTGACTTCCTCTCTCTGCTTCTCTCCCTGCTCCGGCTCCTTCTGCGACTCTTCGTCGTCTCGTGCTGCTCCTCCTCCACGAACTCCCTTCCGCGCTTTAGGGAGCCTGACCGCTCGGTGTCCATCTTCTCTGGTTTAGAAGGAGATTTATTTCGTTTCTCCTTTGGGGAGGGCGAAACTTCCACCGTCGGCTCCTTGACTTTTGGCGGAGCTTTGGCGGGAGTTTTGGCGGGCGCCTTGACAGGTGATGGCGCCTTCCCTGGTGAAGGCGTTTTTGCCTTTTTCCTTGCCACCACCTGCCACTCGCCCTCCTTATTCGCTACTGGTGCAGGTGAAGGTGCTGAAGGTACTGAAGATGGAGGTGCCGGCTTTTCCTTTTCCGCCTGCTGCTTGGATGCCTGGGTGCCGGGGGCCGGCTTCTTATTCGTGCACGTCTTGGCCACGTGGTCCGCCGCCCCGCACACCCAACAGCAAGGCTTCCGGCCCTCAACGATCACAAATATGACCCTCTTTCGACACGTTAACACGTTGGGGATATCTTCCACCGCCTTTTTTGACAGTGTGACCTGCAGGGACATGTCCCCTGTCAGGTATCCGGCTTTTGATCTTGCCGAGGAGACCTCGGCCACCCTTCCATACTTTGCGAAGAATGCACCCACATGGTCTTCAGTGATATCCATGGGGACACCATGCAAGGTTATCTTCAGCTTGCGTGTCCCCATGTACTCCGTTAACAGGATCATTTTGTCAGTCTCCAGGGTGACTCCGGCAAGCTGTTTGGCCTCCTCGGCCGTTCCAAGCAAGACATCCCAAGACGCGTTACTCCTCCTGGCCACGGCTTTTGCTCTAATGTTGAGCACCTTGATGGCCTCCTCCACGTTTTCTCGGCTAACTCCAACGACCTTCTTGGACTTGGGATCCTTAGTAATTAGCGTTATAATACGCGCCTCAATGTCCGCCAGTTCATCCGGCACCGACACCAATTCCGTGCCCTTGATGTATTTCTCATATTTTTCCTTCAATTTGTCATAATATTCTTCTCCTTTTTTCTCCAGGACCTTTCCTTTCTTCCACCCCGAGGTTGAAGGTTTCGGGGAACCAGGAGCTGCTGCTGTCGGTACCGGTAATGGTCCGGTTCCCGTTGCTGGTCCTTGTAAAGCTGCTGATGCTGGTATGGAGGGTGACTCCCGTGGCGGCAATTGCCAGTCACCCTCCTTTCCTCCCACCGAGGCCGTGGTGGGAGGAACGATCACATCTGGCCTATCGGAGGCCATTGCCTCCTAAGAGGCTAAGCGCGAGACACCTGCCTCCGGTGTTTCGCGTCCTTCGCAGGTCGCTACTTTACGCGGCCCAAGCTATAAACTTGGGTGGAGACCACAATGCCACACTTGACCAAAGCAATAGTAAGTATCACAGTGGAACAGATACTACACTTTGATCCAAACCAAACCGACCACGCAAACATAAAAAAGTCCAGTGGGGGAGGGGTTGGTCATTATTTATTTGCAATAAATTACAAATTCTGGCACAAGGCCAACAAATGGGAGGGGGAACAAAAACTTGGGATGGTCTTCAGTAACTATCTTATACCTAGCTAATCCGATTCACGACCCATACATACGTTACAATTTTCTCATTCACCATAAAAATTTGTCCATCAACACTCATACCTATCAAGCACCAAAATACCGCAAAATCATACCGGGGACCTAAAAACACCCCAAATGTACATAAAAATTTCTGATTTTTACAATATATACAATAGTGTACAAAAATAAATTTAAAACTTTATTCCTGAAATGACATGATGGGAAGGGGGAATGAAGAAACAAAAGTCCCCAAAACAAAAACAATTTCAAATGAATATATATACACAATGTTAGTAAGACCCAAACACACCCACATAATTAAAGAGGCCACTGTATTCTGCCTTAAAAAAGGACAAAATCAAGCAGCTCTCTTTCTAAGGGGAATGGATAAGCAGGGGGCAAAAATAAATTGGACTGGAGAATGTATAAGGCTGACCCAGCCGAGAGTGAAAACGGGACAAAATAATACTTGGACAATGGGAATCTCGAACTGGATCATAACAAAAGCAATGAAGCCGGGAACAGGCCAGGACAAACACATTCACTCACATTAACTAGGCACAAAAGAGACTTCTACCTTAACCACGGGCGGGGTTCCAAAGGAATCCACCCCGATGCAACTAGCAGATCTAAAAGAGAAAATCAAGGCTAGCCCCGGTCACGCGAACCAGGCTCGCTGCATATACCCACCTTTCGCTGAACTCTGTCGGGTGCAGCCGTTTCCGTTCAGTTCTAATCTTAATTTTGAGCTGGTGCTCAAAATATCGGATTAGATCCTGATCCGAAAGACGACCTCCCCGCAAGACTTCCTCCAGACGCGTCATCCAAATCACCATTCTAGCCGTGGCCAGTAGCGACAGAAACACCATCCGCTTCACTCCAGAGTACGGGGGCGACACATTGTCCACAGCGTATGCGCGATCAATGAGCACAAGCTCCCGCGGCGCGATACGAGCAGTCAACTCGCCAACACGCGCCCACAACGGGCGAACGCGCGAACAATGGAAGAAGGCGTGCGCAGACGTCTCCTTAATTCCAAGGACGCAACGTTCACAATCTGGCAAATCCGCCAGGCCCATTGCGAAACGCTTGTCGTTGAGAGACAAACCATTCCGAGCCAATCGCCAGGTCAGAGAAAACTCAGAGTTGTTGAGCCAATCCGCACCTGGCGCCCAAGACCAATGAGAGCGATACTCCTCTCTCGACATGCCGAGCTTACTCCACAGTTCATCCTTCACGGCGCCCTCCACTAATCCCCGATAGAAGATTCTCCTAGGCCGTGAAAGGTCACTGGACCATGGAATGGCCCGAAGGGCCGTCAGACATTCGAGCAGGAATTTCGGCCGCCCCCAAGGCCTATTGCTAGTCCTTAGGAGCGGGGGAGTGATAGTGAGGATAGGGAACATGTCCCTCACTACCCCCGCAAGCAACCGATCTTCCTCCAACGCGCGCCTGAGGAATGCCAACCTCGAAGCGAGCACGTGGCTCCTCAAGTGTGGCATCCCCAGACCCCCTTGACACGGACGGAGGCAACAGACTCCTTTGTCGACCATGTGTTTGCGTCCTCTCCAAAGACAGGAGAATAGCAAACGCTCGAGCGCCTTCTCATGATCGTCACAAAGGGGAAGTACAGACAGCCGGTAAAGCATTCTGGGAAAGAGGTATGTATTACACACCTCCGCCAGACCCTTCACGGAGAGACTCCGTCGACGCCAAATCTCGACCGACGCGCCGACCTTTGCCTGTACTTCTGACCAGTTTTTCTCCAACTGTAAGTCCGGACCGAACCAAACTCCGAGGAGCTTGACCGGCCCGTCCGTCCAGTCGAAGGGCCCCGGGAGGGAAACACCCTTCCAGGCACCTAACCGCAAGCCGGACGACTTGTCGCGGTTAATTCTGGCCCCTGTTACCTGTTCGTACCGTTCAAGCGCCTTCTGTACCGCCCTTATGTCCCTGCGGGAGGACACAAAGGTCGTTACGTCATCGGCGTACGCGGAAACCCTGGCTCGAGCTCCTCCAGGGACAGCAATTCCACGCAGGACCGGACTGCACGTCTCGTCCCTTAGCCGGCGAAGGAGAGGCTCCAACGCCAGGACGTAAAGGAGAGGCGACAGTGGACAACCCTGTCGGACCGACCTAGACAGCGCGAAAGCGCTCGACAGCTTCCCGTTCACCTGTACCACAGCCTTGGGGGAGCGATACAGAAGGCTAATCCAGCGGCTGAAGTCGGGTTTGAATCCGGCGGCCTGCAGGACAGCAGCCAGGTAGCCATGGTCAATCCTATCAAATGCCTTGGACTGATCCAAATTGATCAGCGCGGCCTCTTCGTCGTCTTCTACACCCTCTACGATCGTGCGGATCAAGTGCAGGTTGCTCTGAATTGTTCGTCCCTTCACAGAACAAGTCTGATCCGGTTCCAACAGAGACTCGGCAACTAGCTGCAAGCGATTCGTCAGGATCTTGGCCAAAATCTTTAACTCTGTGTTTAGCAGAGTTATGGGCCTGTAATCATCTAATCCCCGCCCAACCTTCTTGCCTTTTCCCAACAGCGTGATCACGCCCCTGGTGATCCGACCGGGGATGGACCCCTGCCGAAACCAGTGGTTGAACACGACAGTCAAGAGCGGGACAAAAAGGTGCGACATCCTCAAGTACAATTCATAGGGCAAACCATCCAAACCTGGCGACTTGCCACTGCCGGTCTTCTTCAAAGCCGCGTAGACTTCGTCCTCCGTAATCTCCCCTTCGCAGCTAGCCGCTTCAGCCGGCAAAAGCCGGGGAAAGTCAGCCAAATAGCTGCGAAACTCCTCGTCACGGAGACCAGGCTCCTTGGTAAACCGGTGTTCGAAATGCTGCCGGAACGCCTCGCACATGTCGTCGGTGGACCGAAGGAGATGCCCCTCCGGGTCGCGCACCTCTCGAATGTACCGATCGCCGGCCCGACGAATTTCTTCCTTGCGCAGTTCTGCGCCCATGTTCACAGCTTCGGAAGACATCTTGCTTAACTTAGCTCTAATTACCTGACCCATATAGCGCTCGCTAGTCGTGCGCCTCAGGGCCTCCCTGGCTAAGGCTATCTCTAGGGGATCCCCACCAGCCTCCGCCCGGGCGAAATTAGCACTAAGTGTCTTTGCCTCCGCAGCCTTATCTAGTTTGAGCCGCTGGCTATATTTGGTGGCGAAAGACCTAATGGAGTCCTTAAGGTTAACCCACCACTTATTCCCAATGACTCGCCCAATTAACGCCCGCTGAACTAGTTTTGTCAGCTGGTCACGAAAGTCCCGCCTGTCCAGTAAGGACTGATTGAACTTCCAATAACCAGCCAACCTAGGCCTAAAGTCTAACACCACACGGGCACAAACGAGTTTGTGGTCCGTGTAGCCTAGCCAGTGGAACGTTGGACATTCTAAGAAGTCTATGTCGGCCACTCTCACTAACATCCTATCCAGGTACGCAGATACCCGGGTAGAAGGCCAATTAAGCGCCCACGTCCACATACTCCCATCCGGATGATCGACCCGGTATCTATCGACGAGACCAAATTCGTCGATCAGATCAACCAGGCTACGATCATCATTCCTCCCGCTAGCGCCCCTCCCTCTATCCCATTTGGGGGTTAGGATGGCATTCCAGTCCCCAACTAAGATTAGCCGTGTTGAATGCACCATAAAGGGCTCCAACAGCCGAAAGAAAGAGACACGCTCACCTTGCTTATTGGGCGCATAAACCGCAATCAACCGGAACGACTTGCTTTTCACTGCAATATCGGCCACGATCAGCCGGCCCTCGGCACCGACATGGACAAGGTCAACCTTCGCGTCCAGGGTACGCTTGACCAGCAAAGAAACACCTCTGGCTTGCCGGCTCCCATATGCTGAATAGACGACAAAGTCGTTAGACAGCACACACGAGTCGACTTCGCAAACAAAGTGAGTCTCTTGGATCGCGGCCACATCCACGCCGAAGGACAAGAGGTCACGAAGCAGGCGAGCCGCCTTACCCCGATCCCTCAGGCCCTTCGCATTCAAGCTGGCTATCTTAATAGACATCTTTTAGTTCTGAAAAAGAAAAAACAAAGAACATGCAACAAAGGCACTAGTCGCATACGGGGTAGAAATCTCGGGCAGAGGGGACCCCGACGGACTGTCCTAGGGACCCTGTTCCTACATCGGACGTAATCCGTCCGTCTAGGACAATTCCGCCGACGTCCGTAGGGTAGTTTAGTTTTACCACCCTATATAAACTGGGGTGGAGCAAAACTGGGAACCGCCCCGCACAATTTTTGCTCATTTTTTTTAGGTCCGGAGTGTTCTCCTTGACCATACAAATATTGGAAAAATGTTTTTTTGCCATTGAAATGTGGTCCCAGACCCTCAGGTTGCCACCAGTATTCCTTATTAGGGTAATGACACCTGGGGCCTGGGGAAAGTTTCTCGGATTTTCTGTTGACATATCGTTGACCTTCTCCAGCCTCAACAAAGGCTTTAATAATTTGCGCCTTTGAGAAGACCATCCCGCCGCAATGTCCGGGTTCACTTTCAGAAGCTCATCCCCCTGGGGAAGGCCCTTTTTCTTTTTGTCCCGAGCGGGAGTGGGTACCGGAGAAGGGGAAGGGGTGGGAGTTGATGAACGCGGCCTCAAGGGGGTCAACTTGAAGGTCGGGGACTGGGAAGCTTTTCGCGGGGAAGAGGGAAGGCTTCTCGCTTTTTCCGCGTATGAAGTCCTGGCCGGAGAAACCGGCAGCGAAACACACTTAGTTGACTTCCTCTCTGCTTCTCTCCCTGCTCCGGCTCCTTCTGCGACTCTTCGTCGTCTCGTGCTGCTCCTCCTCCACGAACTCCCTTCCGCGCTTCAGGGAGCCTGACCGCTCGGTGTCCATCTTCTCTGGTTTAGAAGGAGATTTATTTCGTTTCTCCTTTGGGGAGGGCGAAACTTCCACCGTCGGCTCCTTGACTTTTGGCGGAGCTTTGGCGGGAGTTTTGGCGGGCGCCTTGACAGGTGATGGCGCCTTCCCTGGTGAAGGCGTTTTTGCCTTTTCCTTGCCACCACCTGCCACTCGCCCTCCTTATTCGCTACTGGTGCAGGTGAAGGTGCTGAAGGTACTGAAGATGGAGGTGCCGGCTTTTCCTTTTCCGCCTGCTGCTTGGATGCCTGGGTGCCGGGGCCCGGCTTCTTATTCGTGCACGTCTTGGCCACGTGGTCCGCCGCCCCGCACACCCAACAGCAAGGCTTCCGGCCCTCAACGATCACAAATATGACCCTCTTTCGACACGTTAACACGTTGGGGATATCTTCCACCGCCTTTTTTGACAGTGTGACCTGCAGGGACATGTCCCCTGTCAGGTATCCGGCTTTTGATCTTGCCGAGGAGACCTCGGCCACCCTTCCATACTTTGCGAAGAATGCACCCACATGGTCTTCAGTGATATCCATGGGGACACCATGCAAGGTTATCTTCAGCTTGCGTGTCCCCATGTACTCCGTTAACAGGATCATTTTGTCAGTCTCCAGGGTGACTCCGGCAAGCTGTTTGGCCTCCTCGGCCGTTCCAAGCAAGACATCCCAAGACGCGTTACTCCTCCTGGCCACGGCTTTTGCTCTAATGTTGAGCACCTTGATGGCCTCCTCCACGTTTTCTCGGCTAACTCCAACGACCTTCTTGGACTTGGGATCCTTAGTAATTAGCGTTATAATACGCGCCTCAATGTCCGCCAGTTCATCCGGCACCGACACCAATTCCGTGCCCTTGATGTATTTCTCATATTTTTCCTTCAATTTGTCATAATATTCTTCTCCTTTTTTCTCCAGGACCTTTCCTTTCTTCCACCCCGAGGTTGAAGGTTTCGGGGAACCAGGAGCTGCTGCTGTCGGTACCGGTAATGGTCCGGTTCCCGTTGCTGGTCCTTGTAAAGCTGCTGATGCTGGTATGGAGGGTGACTCCCGTGGCGGCAATTGCCAGTCACCCTCCTTTCCTCCCACCGAGGCCGTGGTGGGAGGAACGATCACCTCTGGCCTATCGGAGGCCATTGCCTCCTAAGAGGCTAAGCGCGAGACACCTGCCTCCGGTGTTTCGCGTCCTTCGCAGGTCGCTACTTTACGCAGCCCAAGCAATAAACTTGGGTGGAGACCACAATGCCACACTTGACCAAAGCAATAGTAAGTATCACAGTGGAACAGATACTACACTTTGATCCAAACCAAACCGACCACGCAAACATAAAAAAGTCCAGTGGGGGAGGGGTTGGTCCTTATTTATTTATGAAAAAGTACATAAATTCTGGCACAAGGCCAACAAATGGGAGGGGGAACAAAAACTTGGGTTGGTCTTCCGTAACTATCTTATACCTAGCTAATCAGATTCACGACCCATACATACGTTACAATTTTCTCATTCACCATAAAAATTTGTCCATCAACACTCATACCTATCAAACACCAAAATACCGCAAAATCATACCAGGGACCTAAAAAACACCCCAAATGTACATAAAAATTTCTGATTTTTACAATATATACAATATCTTAAAAAAATAAATTTAAAACTTTATTCATGAAATGACATGATGGGGAGGGGGAATGAAGAAACAAAAAACCCCAAAACCAAAAAACAATTTCAAATGAATATATATACACAATGTTAGTAAGACCCAAACACACCCACATAATTAAAGAGGCCACTGTATTCTGCCTTAAAAAAGAACAAAATCAAGCAGCTCTCTTTCTAAGGGGAATGGATAAGCAGGGGGCAAAAATAAATTGGACTGGAGAATGTATAAGGCTGACCCAGCCGAGAGTGAAAACGGGACAAAATAATACTTGGACAATGGGAATCTCGAACTGGATCATAACAAAAGCAATGAAGCCGGGAACAGGCCAGGACAAACACATTCACTCACATTAACTAGGCACAAAAGAGACTTCTACCTTAACCACGGGCGGGGTTCCAAAGGAATCCACCCCGATGCAACTAGCAGATCTAAAAGAGAAAATCAAGGCTAGCCCCGGTCACGCGAACCAGGCTCGCTGCATATACCCACCTTTCGCTGAACTCTGTCGGGTGCAGCCGTTTCCGTTCAGTTCTAATCTTAATTTTGAGCTGGTGCTCAAAATATCGGATTAGATCCTGATCCGAAAGACGACCTCCCCGCAAGACTTCCTCCAGACGCGTCATCCAAATCACCATTCTAGCCGTGGCCAGTAGCGACAGAAACACCATCCGCTTCACTCCAGAGTACGGGGGCGACACATTGTCCACAGCGTATGCGCGATCAATGAGCACAAGCTCCCGCGGCGCGATACGAGCAGTCAACTCGCCGACACGCGCCCACAACGGGCGAACGCGCGAACAATGGAAGAAGGCGTGCGCAGACGTCTCCTTAATTCCAAGGACGCAACGTTCACAATCTGGCAAATCCGCCAGGCCCATTGCGAACCGCTTGTCGTTGAGAGACAAACCATTCCGAGCCAATCGCCAGGTCAGAGAAAACTCAGAGTTGTTGAGCCAATCCGCACCTGGCGCCCAAGACCAATGAGAGCGATACTCCTCTCTCGACATGCCGAGCTTACTCCACAGTTCATCCTTCACGGCGCCCTCCACTAATCCCCGATAGAAGATTCTCCTAGGCCGTGAAAGGTCACTGGACCATGGAATGGCCCGAAGGGCCGTCAGACATTCGAGTAGGAATTTCGGCCGCCCCCAAGGCCTATTGCTAGTCCTTAGGAGCGGGGGAGTGATAGTGAGGCTAGGGAACATGTCCCTCACTACCCCCGCAAGCAACCGATCTTCCTCCAACGCGCGCCTGAGGAATGCCAACCTCGAAGCGAGCACGTGGCTCCTCAAGTGTGGCATCCCCAGACCCCCTTGACACGGACGGAGGCAACAGACTCCTTTGTCGACCATGTGTTTGCGTCCTCTCCAAAGACAGGAGAATAGCAAACGCTCGAGCGCCTTCTCATGATCGTCACAAAGGGGAAGTACAGACAGCCGGTAAAGGATTCTGGGAAAGAGGTATGTATTACACACCTCCGCCAGACCCTTCACGGAGAGACTCCGTCGACGCCAAATCTCGACCGACGCGCCGACCTTTGCCTGTACTTCTGACCAGTTTTTCTCCAACTGTAAGTCCGGACCGAACCAAACTCCGAGGAGCTTGACCGGCCCGTCCGTCCAGTCGAAGGGCCCCGGGAGGGAAACACCCTTCCAGGCACCTAACCGCAAGCCGGACGACTTGTCGCGGTTAATTCTGGCCCCTGTTACCTGTTCGTACCGTTCAAGCGCCTTCTGTACCGCCCTTATGTCCCTGCGGGAGGACACAAAGGTCGTTACGTCATCGGCGTACGCGGAAACCCTGGCTCGAGCTCCACCAGGGACAGCAATTCCACGCAGGACCGGACTGCACGTCTCGTCCCTTAGCCGGCGAAGGAGAGGCTCCAACGCCAGGACGTAAAGGAGAGGCGACAGTGGACAACCCTGTCGGACCGACCTAGACAGCGCGAAAGCGCCCGACAGCTTCCCGTTCACCTGTACCACAGCCTTGGGGGAGCGATACAGAAGGCTAATCCAGCGGCTGAAGTCGGGTTTGAATCCGGCGGCCTGCAGGACAGCGGCCAGGTAGCCATGGTCAATCCTATCAAATGCCTTGGACTGATCCAAATTGATCAGCGCGGCCTCTTCGTCGTCTTCTACACCCTCTACGATCGTGCGAATCAAGTGCAGGTTGCTCTGAATTGTTCGTCCCTTCACAGAACAAGTCTGATCCGGTTCCAACAGAGACTCGGCAACTAGCTGCAAGCGATTCGTCAGGATCTTGGCCAAAATCTTTAACTCTGTGTTTAGCAGAGTTATGGGCCTGTAATCATCTAATCCCCGCCCAACCTTCTTGCCTTTTCCCAACAGCGTGATCACGCCCCTGGTGATCCGACCGGGGATGGACCCCTGCCGAAACCAGTGGTTGAACACGACAGTCAAGAGCGGGACAAAAAGGTGCGACATCCTCAAGTACAATTCATAGGGCAAACCATCCAAACCTGGCGACTTGCCACTGCCGGTCTTCTTCAAAGCCGCGTAGACTTCGTCCTCCGTAATCTCCCCTTCGCAGCTAGCCGCTTCAGCCGGCAAAAGCCGGGGAAAGTCAGCCAAATAGCTGCGAAACTCCTCGTCACGGAGACCAGGCTCCTTGGTAAACCGGTGTTCGAAATGCTGCCGGAACGCCTCGCACATGTCGTCGGTGGACCGAAGGAGATGCCCCTCCGGGTCGCGCACTTCTCGAATGTACCGATCGCCGGCCCGACGAATTTCTTCCTTGCGCAGTTCTGCGCCCATGTTCACAGCTTCGGAAGACATCTTGCTTAACTTAGCTCTAATTACCTGGCCCATATAGCGCTCGCTAGTCGTGCGCCTCAGGGCCTCCCTGGCTAAGGCTATCTCGAGGGGATCCCCACCAGCCTCCGCCCGGGCGAAATTAGCACTAAGTGTCTTTGCCTCCGCAGCCTTATCTAGTTTGAGCCGCTGGCTATATTTGGTGGCGAAAGACCTAATGGAGTCCTTAAGGTTAACCCACCACTTATTCCCAATGACTCGCCCAATTAACGCCCGCTGAACTAGTTTTGTCAGCTGGTCACGAAAGTCCCGCCTGTCCAGTAAGGACTGATTGAACTTCCAATAACCAGCCAACCTAGGCCTAAAGTCTAACACCACACGGGCACAAACGAGTTTGTGGTCCGTGTAGCCTAGCCAGTGGAACGTTGGACATTCTAAGAAGTCTATGTCGGCCACTCTCACTAACATCCTATCCAGGTACGCAGATACCCGGGTAGAAGGCCAATTAAGCGCCCACGTCCACATACTCCCATCCGGATGATCGACCCGGTATCTATCGACGAGACCAAATTCGTCGATCAGATCAACCAGGCTACGATCATCATTCCTCCCGCTAGCGCCCCTCCCTCTATCCCATTTGGGGGTTAGGATGGCATTCCAGTCCCCAACTAAGATTAGCCGTGTTGAATGCACCATAAAGGGCTCCAACAGCCGAAAGAAAGAGACACGCTCACCTTGCTTATTGGGCGCATAAACCACAATCAGCCGGAACAATTTGCTTTTCACTGCAATATCGGCCACGATCAGCCGGCCCTCGGCACCGACATGGACAAGGTCAACCTTCGCGTCCAGGGTACGCTTGACCAGCAAAGAAACACCTCTGGCTTGCCGGCTCCCATATGCTGAATAGACGACAAAGTCGTTAGACAGCACACACGAGTCGACTTCGCAAACAAAGTGAGTCTCTTGGATCGCGGCCACATCCACGCCGAAGGACAAGAGGTCACGAAGCAGGCGAGCCGCCTTACCCCGATCCCTCAGGCCCTTCGCATTCAAGCTGGCTATCTTAATAGACATCTTTTAAACCTGAAAAAGAGAAAAAGAAAAACAGGCAACAAAGGCTCTCTAGATGCATACGGGGCGAAAATCTCGGGCAGACAGGACCCCGACGGACTGTCCCAGGGAACCAGTTCCTATGTCGGACGTAATCCGTCCGTCTGAGACAATACCGCCAACGTCCGTGGGGTACATTAGTTTTACCACCCTATATAAACTGGGGTGGAGTAAAACAGGGAACCTCCCCGAACAATTTTTAGACATTTTTCTAAGTTCTGCTGAGCTTTCAATGTACATCCTTAGTTTAGGATAAAGTTTTTTCGCTTCCGCGATGTGGTCCCAGACCCGCAGGTTACCCCCGGTATTCCGTACGAGGGTAATTACTCCTGGGGCCTGGGGAAAGTTTTTGGGGTCCTCCGTAGATAGACCGTCAACTGTGGTCATCTTCAGCAGTGGTTTGAGTAGTTTTCGTCTTTGTGACGACCACCCTGCAGAGATGTCCTCCTCTACTTTCAATAGCGCTTCCCCTTTGGGCAGGGCTTTTATCTTTTTTGCCCGAGTGGGAGTGGACATAGGAGAAGGGGAGAGAGTGGGGGATAAAGCAACTGGTCTCAGGGGGGTTAATTTAAAGGTAGGGGACTGGGAAGCTTTCCGCGGGGACGAGGGGAGGCTTCTTGCCTTTTGCGCATACGTTTGCCTCTCCGGTGAGGCAGGAAGCGAGGAGCACCTGTGTGTTGTCGAACTCCTTTCTCTGCTCTTCCGCCGATTCTTGAAGTTCTCTTGCTGCTCTTCTTCGTCCTCCCGGCTGCGTTTCAACGACGCCGATCTTTGAGTCTCCATGGGCTCTTCCCTTGGTTGTTCCTTCGGGCCCTCATTTTGGGGAGGTTTTTTTGCCTTCCCCTGCTTGGTAGCTGCTTTGGGTGATGAGGGCACCTTTGACTCCGAAGGCTCCTGAGGTGGCGAGGGCGTTTTGGTCGGAGAAGGCGTTTTGGTCTGAGAAGGCGTTTTGGCCGGAGAAGGCGATTTCTCCGCTAGTGCCTTCGCCTTCTTTTTCTTGCCGACCGTCTGCCACTCATTCACCTTATCCGGAACAGACGATTTCGCCTCCGTTGGAGCTTCTGGTTGTTTCGCTGCCGGTTTCTCCTGCTGCTGCTTTGCTGGCTGGGTCCCAGGGGCCGGATCCTTTTTCGGGCACGCCTTGGCGACGTGATTGGAATCGCCGCAGACCCAGCAGAAGGGCTTCCTCCCCTCAACGATCACGTAAATTGATCTTCCCCTGCAGGTGATAATGTTGGGGATATTCCCGATCTTTTTTTGCTCGACCGTCACCTGCAGGGTGACGTCACCGGTGAGAAAGCCCTGCTTCGAGGTGAGCGCCTTCACCTCTTCGACCATGCCGAATTGTGTGAAAAACACCCCGACATGGTCTAACGAGATGTCCATGGGCACGCCGTGGAGAGTGATCTTTGATCTGCGCATGCCCATGTATTCTGTATCCAGGCGCAACGTCTTTGTTTCCATAAAGGAGCCGGCCAGTTTTCTTGCTTCCTCCGCAGAGCCAAGTAGAACATCCCACACGGCGTGGCTGCGCCTAGCCACCATCTTTCCATTGATCTTCAAGACCTTGATGGCCTCCTCCACCACGTCCCTGCTGACCCCGATAAGTTTGCGACTTTTCGGATCCCTGGTCAGCAGGGAAAGGATCCTGGGCTCAATGTTACTGAGCGTCTCGGGCACCGAGATAATCTCCGCTCCTGTCACGTATTTAGCGTATTTCTCCTTTAGAGACTCATAATACGTTGAATCCTTCCGCACTTTCTGGATGGTCCCCCCGGTCCAAGCCTTGTCGGGGGAAACCGTGTCTGCTGAACACCGCTGCCCGTCCTCCTTAGACGTAGAGGGCACCGGAGATGCAGGAGCTGCTGGTAGGGTTGCTACTCCTGGTCCTTTTTCCAAGGAGAGGGGTGAGGCAGGCAACCGCCAATCCCCCTCCTTCCTTTCCTCCCACCGAGGCCGTGGTGGGAGGAACGATCACATCTGGCCTATCGGAGGCCATTGCCTCCTAAGAGGCTAAGCGCGAGACACCTGCCTCCGGTGTTTCGCGTCCTTCGCAGGTCGCTACTTTACGCAGCCCAAGCAATAAACTTGGGTGGAGACCACAATGCCACACTTGACCAAAGTAATAGTAAGTATCACTATGGAACAGATACTACACTTTGATCCAAACCAAACCGACCACGCAAACATAAAAAAGTCCAGTGGGGGAGGGGTTGGTCATTATTTATTCAGCATAAATACATGAATTCTGGCACAAGGCCAACAAATGGGAGGGGGAACAAAAACTTGGGTTGGTCTTCCGTAACTATCTTATACCTAGCTAATCAGATTCACGACCCATACATACGTTACAATTTTCTCAGTCACCATAAAAATTTGTCCATCAACACTCATACCTATCAAGCACCAAAATACCGCAAAATCATACCAGGGACCTAAAAACACCCCAAATGTACATAAAAATTTGTGTATTTACAATATTTACAATAGTGTACAAAAATAAATTTAAAACTTTATTCATGAAATGACATGATGGGGAGGGGGAATGAAGAAACAAAAAACCCCAAAACAAAAAACAATTTCAAATGAATATATATACATGGGTTAGTAAGACCCAAACACACCCACATAATTAAAGAGGCCACTGTATTCTGCCTTAAAAGACAAAATCAAGCAGCTCTCTTTCTAAGGGGAATGGATAAGCAGGGGGCAAAAATAAATTGGACTGGAGAATGTATAAGGCTGACCCAGCCGAGAGTGAAAACGGGACAAAATAATACTTGGACAATGGGAATCTCGAACTGGATCATAACAAAAGCAATGGAGCCGGGAACAGGCCAGGACAAACACATTCACTCACATTAACTAGGCACAAAAAAGAACTTCTACCTTAACCACGGGAGGGGTTCCAAAGGAATCCACCCCGATGCAACTAGCAGATCTAAAAGAGAAAATCAAGGCTAGCCCCGGTCACGCGAACCAGGCTCGCCGCATATACCCACCTTTCGCTGAACTCTGTCGGGTGCAGCCGTTTTCGTTCAGTTCTAATCTTAATTTTGAGCTGGTGCTCAAAATATCGGATTAGATCCTGATCCGAAAGACGACCGCCCCGCAAGACTTCCTCCAGACGCGTCATCCAAATCACCATTCTAGCCGTGGCCAGTAGCGACAGAAACACCATCCGCTTCACTCCAGAGTACGGGGGCGACACATTGTCCACAGCGTATGCGCGATCAATGAGCACAAGCTCCCGCGGCGCGATACGAGCAGTCAACTCGCCAACACGCGCCCACAACGGGCGAACGCGCGAACAATGGAAGAAGGCGTGCGCAGACGTCTCCTTAATTCCAAGGACGCAACGTTCACAATCTGGCAAATCCGCCAGGCCCATTGCGAAACGCTTGTCGTTGAGAGACAAACCATTCCGAGCCAATCGCCAGGTCAGAGAAAACTCAGAGTTGTTGAGCCAATCCGCACCTGGCGCCCAAGACCAATGAGAGCGATACTCCTCTCTCGACATGCCGAGCTTACTCCACAGTTCATCCTTCACGGCGCCCTCCACTAATCCCCGATAGAAGATTCTCCTAGGCCGTGAAAGGTCACTGGACCATGGAATGGCCCGAAGGGCCGTCAGACATTCGAGCAGGAATTTCGGCCGCCCCCAAGGCCTATTGCTAGTCCTTAGGAGCGGGGGAGTGATAGTGAGGCTAGGGAACATGTCCCTCACTACCCCCGCAAGCAACCGATCTTCCTCCAACGCGCGCCTGAGGAATGCCAACCTCGAAGCGAGCACGTGGCTCCTCAAGTGTGGCATCCCCAGACCCCCTTGACACGGACGGAGGCAACAGACTCCTTTGTCGACCATGTGTTTGCGTCCTCTCCAAAGACAGGAGAATAGCAAACGCTCGAGCGCCTTCTCATGATCGTCACAAAGGGGAAGTACAGACAGCCGGTAAAGCATTCTGGGAAAGAGGTATGTATTACACACCTCCGCCAGACCCTTCACGGAGAGACTCCGTCGACGCCAAATCTCGACCGACGCGCCGACCTTTGCCTGTACTTCTGACCAGTTTTTCTCCAACTGTAAGTCCGGACCGAACCAAACTCCGAGGAGCTTGACCGGCCCGTCCGTCCAGTCGAAGGGCCCCGGGAGGGAAACACCCTTCCAGGCACCTAACCGCAAGCCGGACGACTTGTCGCGGTTAATTCTGGCCCCTGTTACCTGTTCGTACCGTTCAAGCGCCTTCTGTACCGCCCTTATGTCCCTGCGGGAGGACACAAAGGTCGTTACGTCATCGGCGTACGCGGAAACCCTGGCTCGAGCTCCACCAGGGACAGCAATTCCACGCAGGACCGGACTGCACGTCTCGTCCCTTAGCCGGCGAAGGAGAGGCTCCAACGCCAGGACGTAAAGGAGAGGCGACAGTGGACAACCCTGTCGGACCGACCTAGACAGCGCGAAAGCGCTCGACAGCTTCCCGTTCACCTGTACCACAGCCTTGGGGGAGCGATACAGAAGGCTAATCCAGCGGCTGAAGTCGGGTTTGAATCCGGCGGCCTGCAGGACAGCAGCCAGGTAGCCATGGTCAATCCTATCAAATGCCTTGGACTGATCCAAATTGATCAGCGCGGCCTCTTCGTCGTCTTCTACACCCTCTACGATCGTGCGAATCAAGTGCAGGTTGCTCTGAATTGTTCGTCCCTTCACAGAACAAGTCTGATCCGGTTCCAACAGAGACTCGGCAACTAGCTGCAAGCGATTCGTCAGGATCTTGGCCAAAATCTTTAACTCTGTGTTTAGCAGAGTTATGGGCCTGTAATCATCTAATCCCCGCCCAACCTTCTTGCCTTTTCCCAACAGCGTGATCACGCCCCTGGTGATCCGACCGGGGATGGACCCCTGCCGAAACCAGTGGTTGAACACGACAGTCAAGAGCGGGACAAAAAGGTGCGACATCCTCAAGTACAATTCATAGGGCAAACCATCCAAACCTGGCGACTTGCCACTGCCGGTCTTCTTCAAAGCCGCGTAGACTTCGTCCTCCGTAATCTCCCCTTCGCAGCTAGCCGCTTCAGCCGGCAAAAGCCGGGGAAAGTCAGCCAAATAGCTGCGAAACTCCTCGTCACGGAGACCAGGCTCCTTGGTAAACCGGTGTTCGAAATGCTGCCGGAACGCCTCGCACATGTCGTCAGTGGACCGAAGGAGATGCCCCTCCGGGTCGCGCACTTCTCGAATGTACCGATCGCCGGCCCGACGAATTTCTTCCTTGCGCAGTTCTGCGCCCATGTTCACAGCTTCGGAAGACATCTTGCTTAACTTAGCTCTAATTACCTGGCCCATATAGCGCTCGCTAGTCGTGCGCCTCAGGGCCTCCCTGGCTAAGGCTATCTCTAGGGGATCCCCACCAGCCTCCGCCCGGGCGAAATTAGCACTAAGTGTCTTTGCCTCCGCAGCCTTATCTAGTTTGAGCCGCTGGCTATATTTGGTGGCGAAAGACCTAATGGAGTCCTTAAGGTTAACCCACCACTTATTCCCAATGACTCGCCCAATTAACGCCCGCTGAACTAGTTTTGTCAGCTGGTCACGAAAGTCCCGCCTGTCCAGTAAGGACTGATTGAACTTCCAATAACCAGCCAACCTAGGCCTAAAGTCTAACACCACACGGGCACAAACGAGTTTGTGGTCCGTGTAGCCTAGCCAGTGGAACGTTGGACATTCTAAGAAGTCTATGTCGGCCACTCTCACTAACATCCTATCCAGGTACGCAGATACCCGGGTAGAAGGCCAATTAAGCGCCCACGTCCACATACTCCCATCCGGATGATCGACCCGGTATCTATCGACGAGACCAAATTCGTCGATCAGATCAACCAGGCTACGATCATCATTCCTCCCGCTAGCGCCCCTCCCTCTATCCCATTTGGGGGTTAGGATGGCATTCCAGTCCCCAACTAAGATTAGCCGTGTTGAATGCACCATAAAGGGCTCCAACAGCCGAAAGAAAGAGACACGCTCACCTTGCTTATTGGGCGCATAAACCACAATCAGCCGGAACAATTTGCTTTTCACTGCAATATCGGCCACGATCAGCCGGCCCTCGGCACCGACATGGACAAGGTCAACCTTCGCGTCCAGGGTACGCTTGACCAGCAAAGAAACACCTCTGGCTTGCCGGCTCCCATATGCTGAATAGACGACAAAGTCGTTAGACAGCACACACGAGTCGACTTCGCAAACAAAGTGAGTCTCTTGGATCGCGGCCACATCCACGCCGAAGGACAAGAGGTCACGAAGCAGGCGAGCCGCCTTACCCCGATCCCTCAGGCCCTTCGCATTCAAGCTGGCTATCTTAATAGACATCTTTTAAACCTGAAAAAGAGAAAAAGAAAAACAGGCAACAAAGGCTCTCTAGATGCATACGGGGCGAAAATCTCGGGCAGACAGGACCCCGACGGACTGTCCCAGGGAACCAGTTCCTATGTCGGACGTAATCCGTCCGTCTGAGACAATACCGCCAACGTCCGTGGGGTACATTAGTTTTACCACCCTATATAAACTGGGGTGGAGTAAAACAGGGAACCTCCCCGAACAATTTTTAGACATTTTTCTAAGTTCTGCTGAGCTTTCAATGTACATCCTTAGTTTAGGATAAAGTTTTTTCGCTTCCGCGATGTGGTCCCAGACCCGCAGGTTACCCCCGGTATTCCGTACGAGGGTAATTACTCCTGGGGCCTGGGGAAAGTTTTTGGGGTCCTCCGTAGATAGACCGTCAACTGTGGTCATCTTCAGCAGTGGTTTGAGTAGTTTTCGTCTTTGTGACGACCACCCTGCAGAGATGTCCTCCTCTACTTTCAATAGCGCTTCCCCTTTGGGCAGGGCTTTTATCTTTTTTGCCCGAGTGGGAGTGGACATAGGAGAAGGGGAGAGAGTGGGGGATAAAGCAACTGGTCTCAGGGGGGTTAATTTAAAGGTAGGGGACTGGGAAGCTTTCCGCGGGGACGAGGGGAGGCTTCTTGCCTTTTGCGCATACGTTTGCCTCTCCGGTGAGGCAGGAAGCGAGGAGCACCTGTGTGTTGTCGAACTCCTTTCTCTGCTCTTCCGCCGATTCTTGAAGTTCTCTTGCTGCTCTTCTTCGTCCTCCCGGCTGCGTTTCAACGACGCCGATCTTTGAGTCTCCATGGGCTCTTCCCTTGGTTGTTCCTTCGGGCCCTCATTTTGGGGAGGTTTTTTTGCCTTCCCCTGCTTGGTAGCTGCTTTGGGTGATGAGGGCACCTTTGACTCCGAAGGCTCCTGAGGTGGCGAGGGCGTTTTGGTCGGAGAAGGCGTTTTGGTCTGAGAAGGCGTTTTGGCCGGAGAAGGCGATTTCTCCGCTAGTGCCTTCGCCTTCTTTTTCTTGCCGACCGTCTGCCACTCATTCACCTTATCCGGAACAGACGATTTCGCCTCCGTTGGAGCTTCTGGTTGTTTCGCTGCCGGTTTCTCCTGCTGCTGCTTTGCTGGCTGGGTCCCAGGGGCCGGATCCTTTTTCGGGCACGCCTTGGCGACGTGATTGGAATCGCCGCAGACCCAGCAGAAGGGCTTCCTCCCCTCAACGATCACGTAAATTGATCTTCCCCTGCAGGTGATAATGTTGGGGATATTCCCGATCTTTTTTTGCTCGACCGTCACCTGCAGGGTGACGTCACCGGTGAGAAAGCCCTGCTTCGAGGTGAGCGCCTTCACCTCTTCGACCATGCCGAATTGTGTGAAAAACACCCCGACATGGTCTAACGAGATGTCCATGGGCACGCCGTGGAGAGTGATCTTTGATCTGCGCATGCCCATGTATTCTGTATCCAGGCGCAACGTCTTTGTTTCCATAAAGGAGCCGGCCAGTTTTCTTGCTTCCTCCGCAGAGCCAAGTAGAACATCCCACACGGCGTGGCTGCGCCTAGCCACCATCTTTCCATTGATCTTCAAGACCTTGATGGCCTCCTCCACCACGTCCCTGCTGACCCCGATAAGTTTGCGACTTTTCGGATCCCTGGTCAGCAGGGAAAGGATCCTGGGCTCAATGTTACTGAGCGTCTCGGGCACCGAGATAATCTCCGCTCCTGTCACGTATTTAGCGTATTTCTCCTTTAGAGACTCATAATACGTTGAATCCTTCCGCACTTTCTGGATGGTCCCCCCGGTCCAAGCCTTGTCGGGGGAAACCGTGTCTGCTGAACACCGCTGCCCGTCCTCCTTAGACGTAGAGGGCACCGGAGATGCAGGAGCTGCTGGTAGGGTTGCTACTCCTGGTCCTTTTTCCAAGGAGAGGGGTGAGGCAGGCAACCGCCAATCCCCCTCCTTTCCTCCCACCGAGGCCGTGGTGGGAGGAACGATCACATCTGGCCTATCGGAGGCCATTGCCTCCTAAGAGGCTAAGCGCGAGACACCTGCCTCCGGTGTTTCGCGTCCTTCGCAGGTCGCTACTTTACGCAGCCCAAGCAATAAACTTGGGTGGAGACCACAATGCCACACTTGACCAAAGTAATAGTAAGTATCACTATGGAACAGATACTACACTTTGATCCAAACCAAACCGACCACGCAAACATAAAAAAGTCCAGTGGGGGAGGGGTTGGTCATTTTCAATGCCTCCAAAACAAAGCTGTTATCAACTAACCACCATAGACAATCGCATCTACCTCCCATTAGCATGGGACAGGCTAGCCTCCCAGAGAGTAAAATACTACGCCTCCTTGGCCTTACACACTCGGCGGACCTCAAATGGAATGACTATATTGAATCCATTGCCAAATCTGCTGCTATGAAAGTCGACTCCCTGTGCAGGACCCGGAAATTTCTCCCACCTGAATCTATTCTGCACATATACAAATCTACCATCCGCCCGTGTATTGAATATTCCTGCCATATCTGGTCGGGTGCCCCTGCTGCTCTCCTTGGGCTTCTTGACAAAATACAAAGGAGGATCTGTAACGTGGTTGATACTGACCTAGCAGACCGGCTGCAGCCGCTCTCACACCGGCGTGATGTGGCTTCCCTGTGCCTCTTCTACAAGTATTTCATGGCTTCTGCTCCGATGAGCTTAGATCACTGGTGCCGCCTAAACACGAATTTACACGAGATACTAGATTAGCAACTAGGTCCCACCCTTTTACAGTTAAACAAATAAGATGTAACCGTAAATTCTACTCCAACAGCTTCTTTTCTCGCGCTTCCCGTCTGTGGAACTCCCTTCCACATGTCTGCTTTCCCGACAGTTACAATCTCCAGGTGTTTAAATGTAGGGTCAATAGATAGCTCCTATCACACTAACTCCCAACTATTCTCACAACACTCTCATCTGCCCAAGCCTTACCCGCCTATCACCCACCCGCTGTCATTTCTTATATTTAATCAGCCTTTCTCCACTCTACGTAGCCCTCTGCACAGTAGTGGCAGTGACATGCCTTGCTCGGGGTGAAAAGCTTATAAAAAAAAAATTCATTGCACGGACGTAAATGCAGAGTGGAATATCGATTTATTAATTTCAAAGAAATAAAGTATAATTTCATGAGATTTATGTACTTGTAATAAAGCTCCATCCATTTCGTGAAGACAATATAGACGTCATCCAAAATGAAGGCATCCAGAACCCTTGTTACAACCTCATTCCTCTTCTGCATGTCTTCAAATTTACTGTGCAGTAGGTTATTCAGGTTTGAGATCTGCCAAAACTTACGGGGAGTAATTGGAGGGTTTAACGGGGATTAACGAGGGGAACAGATTTTATGCCTATCTCTGTCAAAACAAAACTTTATGGCATTACGAGATTCTAAATAATCTTTCCAGCTCTATTGTGTTCTTCAAATAGAGCCTTTTCCTTCAATCTGAACTAACAGACACTGGCAGGTCAGCTTAGACTTTTCTACAATGTTACCCAATTTTACTATTTCAGAATTGAAATGTGCCAATTCTTATTTGCCAAGTCTTATGTACTGTGGCATAGCAAATTCAAAAATAACCTTATAGTTAATTATGTACCACACCTGGGTATGACACGTGGGTATGTCTCTAAGAAAAGAAAACTATGATTCTTTGCGAAATGTTTCTGGTTTAAATAGTCTACCCGAACAGCACACAAGACACACCAAAAAACAATTAATGCGTTTATTGAATAAAATACAACAGGTAAACTCTCTTCAAAAGTATGTATGGTGATTTAGTAATCGTAGCTTAGAAGTGGCACAAGGACAAAAGTAAGGGGTACCCAATGAGACTCGAACTCACTACACAACACTAATTCCTAATTATTACACCACCTCTAGGTGCCCCTTCAGAAATATGTATGTGCGCAGTTATTCAGTCACCACACGTCATGTTCTAGTTTATCTTTTTTGTAAACCGCAAAATATTAATTTCTGTCCACAGTCCAGCGACAATCAACTCGAATTGATAGACTCCACTGACCCTAACATCTTTTCTTTACTGTTGCAATGACTTGATGAAATCGTACCTAACAGTTTGGGAAAAAAAATCAAGATGCGAGTCTAAGAAGTGGATTTCCGCCGACATTATGCAACCAAGAGGTTTATAGGCTTCAGGAAGTCTTCCTCCTGTTTCTATAATGTTCTGATCTTACTGTGGTACTTTTTTAAAACTTTAATCCAAAAGAAATTGGAACAACAAAGATGCTTTTCTTTATCTTTGTTTCACTTATCCTGGGAGATGTATTTTGCAGAGACTTGAATGCCGATTTTTGTCCATATTCTTCATTAATATTTTCATTAGACCAAGTTGGATGAGGAGAAGTGGCAACAATATATACTTTGACTAAACTGGTAATGAATGCTGAAAAGTTTTCCTCTCAGATTCTATTAATTGTTGTAGTGGCCAATTTCTGTCGATGTATTGAGAAACTTTGTCCCATTCACAAAGAAAAACAGTACTTAGAATATTCACATTGTAGACATAGCAAGAGAACAACAAACTTAAGATATCCGCAAAGTTTCAATTATACCTGATAAATGATAAGTCACAGGTGTCCTTGACAACATTCAACGGTGAATGTGATCGATCCCGACTTGACAGCTCGGATACAGTCACTTTCTCACCGGCGCAATGTGGCTTCCCTGTGTCTTTTCTACAAATACTTTCACGGCCTCTGCTCCGATGACCTGAGCTCACTAGTGCTCCCTATATATAAATGTACTCAAGCCATTATCAACTAGGTCTCACCCTTTTACTATTAAATCAACAAATTGTAAACGCAAATTCTACTCCCTCAGCTTATTTTCACGCACTTCCCGCCTGTGGAATTCCCTTCAATTTACTTGCTTTCCCGAGAACTATAATCTCCAAGAATTTAAATGTAAAATCGATAGTCATCTCTTATCTCAATATCATTCATCCTCTCATTCATGCTCCTTTCCCCGTCCACTCCACTATCATCAGTATTCTCATCCTTCTCTTACCCACTTCCTGACGCCACGTATAACCAGTCACTCTTTCTCATAACTTTCCTCCTATGTAACCCCCTGCAAAACAGTGGCAATTAAATGTCTTGATTAGGGCGATATGATTATAAAAAAAATCTTGGTAGCTTTTTGATACCGTCATGAGTTTTTTACACGTGAACTGTATGAACAACTTGGATTGAAAAGTAAAAGATTTCTATCGAATAACATGACAAATTTTAGGTATTAGTGAACATCATTTATTCCTCTTAATTGTAAATTGAATTTTTAAATCTCTGGGCAGGTCTTTATAGTCACTTTGAATTATGAGAAGTGGTTCAGAGACGGATGTTACACAATAATCTCGGTCTTATGAAGTTGTCAGCCCACGCTCACAGCTATTATTTTTTTCACCATCATCAAACTCACTTTCCAAAGATTCAAATGCTTATGGGACTGGATGTGCGTTGTAATACAATAGATATCGGCTTGGAATGAGAAAGAAGAAAGATGAGTTCGAATTCCAGTTGAATTCGTTGCGTTCACTTATTTGCAAATACCCTTGAGAAAGATACTAATTCATCTCTTCTTTTTTTTAGCTTGAATAGCAGGACTAATAGTGTTTTATAGTCTTGTTTAGCAACCAGTAACAGAAAAAAATAGCAACGAACTGCTATAAAAATTTCTAACTAGTCAGTCATGTCTCTTTCGAGACATAATCGCCAAAGCGTGTATCACGTTTGGCACTTAACTGACTGGAGATGTCTTTATTAGGAGACATAAAGGATTAAGAAATAGGACATTTTCGTTAGAAACAAAAAAGAGAGTACTGGATTGTTATGTGATGTAGGTTCTTTAATATGGCAGTAAATGTTGGGAAAAGAACAAAGGAAAAACTTGAAGTGACTGAAATGTGGATCTACAGAAGGATGCTGCAAATATCATGGACCGAGAATGTGAGCAATGATGAGGTTTTTGAAATGATGGAAACGAAAAGAGAATTAATAGTGAGCATAAGGAAGAGACAACTGAAGTTCCTGGGACATGCAATGAGGAAAGAGGGCTCGGAGAATCTGATATTAATAGTCAGATCGAGGGGGGAAAGTGACAGGGGAAAGCAGCGGATAACATATTTGAAGGCACTAATCAGTTAGATGATGGAACGAGGTTTTTATTGTGTAGCAGAAGAAGTCTTGCTAAGAGCCACCAGAGATAGGGAGACGTGGAAAGCCATGATCGCCTACATCCTGAAAGGAACATAGAAGAAGATGAAGAAGAAGAAGAAGAAGAAGAAGAAGAAGAACGCAGAAACGATGTTTGGATATTGCACAGTCCATTTCTTTTTCTTTTAGTTTTCAAGACATTGGTGGTACCATGAAGAAATATAAATCAGCGGCATAATCGATTGGCTCTTTCGATATTCATGGGTACTGCAAAGGTGCATCTCTATTGACTGAGATTTTGTTGCACATATATTAACAGCATATGTGTGACGCAGACTTCTGCTATTGGTTTTAAATTTTGCATACTAAAAATTGGTAAGCTTTACTCACAACATGTGTCATACTAATTTTCTCAGTTATGTTTGGGCAAAATGACACTTTCTCACAGATCAGATAATTGTCTGAAAACATGAGAAGAAAGGAGAATAATTGTTAGTTTATTAGGCAATAATTATATATAATAAAGTCATATTTTTTGTTTTGAAGCTTTTATATTGTAAACCAGTGTTATTAAATGTATATGAATTATATAAAAATGTATAGCATAGCAATAATTGACATTCCTGAAAAAAGTATAAAAATTTATGCACTGTGTGTCGTATACGAACTTTTAAATATTTATGATTAGTGTTCATTTTTTCAGGTCTTTGCCGAAACACTCTCTTCATTATGGTCATTTTTAATAGAATATCAAGCTAAACCTCTCAGTCACTTACAACATTCATTTCAACAAGAATTCAAACAGTGTTCTGTAAGAATGTGAGACAAAATCCATCTACCCAGAAGTTATGAGATAAAAGTAAATCATTAAGCATGTGTCAGATTCAAATTTGAACGGTCATTACCTGACACATTTGGGCTCCCCGACATGGTGTTAGCAAGCTTGTAGCATTTGAACAATTATAACTGAATAGAGAGTACGATCCACTCTGAGTGCTTTGAGCCACATTCATTTTACGCTCAGAAAATCAAAACTTGACAATTTGATACATACTTGGGTTTAGAATAAACTTAAATCAGTTCTGACTCTTTGGGATTGTCTAGGGTTAGACTTGAAATAACGCGCGTCACTTAGGAAATATGCCACAAATGCCGTAAGTCTGCTGACGATTCCTTTGTGATATCGGTTTAATATTTTCATATATCTTGTATATTCTTTCTTAAATGTTTTCGAAATATTCGATAGAAACATTTTTGGCGTCCGTATTTCTAAATAAACTAGTTAATCTGTTGGTGACAATCTAAGATCATGAAAGCCTTCAGCAGCACCTCAAATAGTTTAAAAACGCAACGTATCTTCAATCGTAGAAACTCGGAGATTGGCAGCCCGAGAATGTCGTGTTCCGATTAATCTATGAACAGATTGCTTATTAATTTTCCATATTTAATATCATTAAATCTCCATTCTTCCTGTACAGGATAACTTTGGCAACATCTCCAACTTATGAATAGTGAGCTGTTTCTCTTAAAATGATACAAATGGTCCTTTGAGTCGTCTCTATTTTCTGAAACCGAAAACTTATTTTTTTAAAAATCAGAATTAACGTCTTCGGCTATGTTAGAAAGAACTTTTTTAAACAAAATGATAAAGATCTCTAAGAAGCAAATTGTAATTTTTTTAAGAAACGTGGAAAAGACGAAGAAAAGGTGTCTGAAGCTCAAATTACTTTATTTCAAAGGGGGTCTAAGGATGCATAAAGAAACGTAAGTTACGTGCTTTTCAAATATTGAAAGGACGTCTATATTCTGGTTATTACATACATACATACATACATGCATACACGCATACATACATGCATACATACATATATACATGCATACATGCATGCAGAGATACATACATGCATACATACATACATGCATACATACATACATGCATACATACATACATACATGCATACATGCATACATTCATATATACATACATGCATGCATACATACATGCATACATACATCCATGCATACATACATGCATACATACATACATGCATACATTCATATATACATACATCCATGCATACATACATGCATGCATACATACATACATGCATACATACATACATACAAATGTATACATAAATATATATAAAATCATATAATTATGAATTAAAAATAAAATGCGATACGAAATTTTATGTTTCGAGATTTCTATCTCATCATCAGGCAATGTTAGATGTTAGATGTGAAAATGATTTACATTTAAATACAAGAAATAATCCGTGTGATATTTATGTATGTGGAAAAACATAAAATTTATTTGTGTGTTCTTTTTGTAATATAACAATCTGGCCCCACCCGAGGAAGTGATGCAAGCGATGGTGTTTCCCGTCGGTGAAGGGGGCGGCGAAGCGACAAGACAGGTGTTTGTGAAATACATCCTGTCGAGGCCGGAGCGGATGTCATTTGACCTTATTTCCGACAGCGGCGGAAATGGCTACAGAGGCAAACAGATCAGGTGTCTCTTTGAATTACGTAGGCGTTGCGTGGGCGAGGCAAAACCGGAAGAAAAGTCCCGGTTCTAGAGACTATAAAAAGACCTCGACACACGGATTCGCCAGCAGAGAACGGCCAGGGGAAGCAGAGAAAAACCACAGGCAAGACTACACTCCCGTCAACCCATTCTATGTGCGCTCTCACTCTCCTGTTCTCTATTCCACACGGTTCGTCGTCATTAATAAAAATATAACCTTATATTTTTATATATGCGTGTTTGTTGCTTTGTCGTCGTACGGCGATATATAACATTTTAACTAATCAGAATAAAGTTTGATTTTGAAATTTGGCAAGTAGTTTCTATTTTTAGGGAATACATGCTTTCATTCTTCCATCCATCACTGGATTTTATAACCTTTGATGTATGCATTCATGTACCAAAAACTCCTTTTCGCTTTTCCATATCTTAATCTCTTCACAAAGCAAAAAGGAAAGCGATGAAGAAGGAAAGAAAATTTTTTTCATATTCTAATATAACTTAAAGGGGCTATTTGTGTAAATCTATTCTTCCTATCAGTATTTAATTAATTCTAATTTTTCAAAATATTCAATTTATAAATAACATTTTATAACTATTTCTTATTATAATTTACTTCGTATTATCATTATCCGGCCTTTCTAATATCTATTTATTTATCATAATTTTTTATTATATATATATATATATATATATATATATAATAGCAACGAAAATAGAGTATTTTAATGACACGTATTAAAATTTAGACAACTGGTTTCGCCCAGTACTTTTCAAGCCTAGACACTGGGATTTTTATAATAAATAGCTATTCATAAGTTTTGTTCGTTCAAGAATTTGTTTTTATATATATATATATATATATATATATATATATATATATATAAATTGGTTATTTCGCTACCTATGGTTTTACCTTTCGGTGTTTCTTCTTCTTTTTCTATGTCCCCTATCCTTTCAGTACGTAGGCGATCATGGTTTTCACGTCTACCTACCCCTGGTGGCTCTTAGTATGTTTTCTCTTGTTACACAACGCAACCCCCGTTCCGTCATCCACATGCTCAGGCCTTTCAAATATGTTATCCGCTGCCTTCCTCTGTCTCTTTTTCCTTTTATCTTGCCTGTCAGTATCAGGTTCTTCAAACCCTCTTTCCTCATTCCATATCCCGGGAACTTCAGTTGTCTATTCCTGATGCTCACTATTAATTTTCTGTTCGTTGCCATTCTTTCCAAAACATCATTATTGCTTATATGCTCAGTCCATGATATCCGCAGCATCCTTCTGTAGAAGCACATTTCCGCTGTTTCAAGTTTTTTCCGTAACTTCGATAATATTGTCTAGCATTCACTGACATCTTGAAGAACTGACACCACGCAGCGATCTTGCACTCTCTTTGTTTCTAGTGAAGTTTTCCACTGCCTTATGACTCTATTCAGCTTCTGGAACGCGTCCTTCACCATGCCAATTCGCCTTCATTTCTCTGTGTTGCACTTTCCATCTCCTGTTAGAAAACTTCCTAGGTATCTAAATTTTTGTACCTGCTTGATTCTAGTATCCACCACCTGTATTTGGAATTTTGGGTTGCTCTTCTTGCTGTTGGCCATGCATTCATTTTTCTTGCAGTTTATTGGTACTCCTTTTTTGTCACTCTCCTCAACTACTTTCTATAGAAGGTCTTGTAGTTTTCTTTCCGTGTCTGTAATCAGCACTGTATCATCTGCATACCTTATGTAGTTCAAATGAAAGCCTCCGTTAACAAATCCTGGCGTAGCATCTAGGGTCCTCAAATTATTCTCGCTGTACAAGTTGAACAGATCCAGTGAAAAGATACATCCTTGTCTTACTCTATTTTCTATCTTTGTAAATCTGCTGAAATCTTTACCTAACCGTATGCAGGCAGTTATCTGCCAGTAGAGATTCTTGATTACTCTAATATATTTCCTAAAAAGGTCGAGGCTGTTGAGCATCTCGATCAATTGTTTGTGGCTTATTTTGTCGAATGCTTTCGCATCTAGGTTGTGAAATAACACCTTTACAAATAAAAAATATTTAAAGGTTCTACAACATAATTGTATTGAACACTTTTTAGTACAATTGTGTATTGGTCTGATGTAATTATGACCATAACATAACTAATTAACTATACATATATTGTTGAGATGTGATGAAGTTTACTAATAAAATTGATGTTTTTCCTCTAACTTTACTGATAAAAAATATTCTCACAGGCCAGGTATTTGTCGTAAATTACTCGATTTCTAGATAACGATAAATTGTTAACTAGCAGTATAGCCCGGCGTTGCTCGAGTGTAATGAAAGTTTTAAAACTAATTCATGGTCCTGGAGCTCATACACTTTGGACATTGGCACGGAAGACTAAAATGCAATAGTTTTTTCAGTTATAGCGAAACCGTAGAAATGAATGGATATAAGTAAAATTTTGATTTCCTGGTATCGATATCAAATACGTTTTTTCGTCGTAAACTGAATTTTGAAACCTAAATAAGTCCTCTGAGTAAATGGCATAATGGCTGAGACTAAGAACTAGAATTATACCTACTTAGAGCCAAACCCGAAACTAAAACTAAAATAAAAGGGCTGAAAAGATTACAGACATACAGGCAGATAAACAGACACACACACAAACATCTTGCCTTATATATATATATATATATATATATATATATATATATATATTATCGATTTTCTGCACTATTGTAAGAACTGCTGCCTTGAAACTTCTGAATATCGTTTCTTATGTCTTTGTCTATGAGTGTATCAAATTTGATTAAAAAATAACCACTCCTTCTATAACACTATTTTTTCGATTTTTGATTTTCGATATTTATCGGGGGGGGGGGGGGGGGGTAACCGCGACACAAAACCTAGCTAGAACACTCGCAGACGCTTACAGTACAACTGTGTCAATTTTCAAGAAAATAGGTTCAGCCGTTTCGGAGTCTATACGCAACGGACACACACACACAGACAAACACACACGCACACATACACACACACAAAGATGCATTTATAAATAAGTTTAGATATGAATAATGTGAAGAAATTTCTTAAGCAATATATATATATATATACATATATATTTTAAACGTGTTATTAACGTACGTAAACAATATATATATATGTGTGTGTGTGTGTGTGTGTGCGTGTGTGTTCCATCAATATTTATTTTATTTTACCGTTTGTTTCATTTGTAGCATTCTACTAAAAAGCAAATAAAATAACATTGGGTTACTGTTCTCTGCATTACCAGCTTTTCTTATCCTCGTCTGTTTAACGCACGAGATAAAGCATTGAAATCATATATATATATATATATATGTTCAAATAAATATCTGATATCACAGAATTTATAGACAGTTTTCACCAGACAATACATCATATTTTTCCCTTTAAAAAGTTAAGATTTTTTGGCCAACACATTATCAGAAGAATCGTTAACTAGTAGTGAAATGTTAACAAAATCTCAGGAAATCAACAAACTGGGAAGAGACAAAGAACTACGATGAAAATACAATTTGATTTTTTAAAAACCGAGGAAAAAGTAGGTAAATGAAAAAAATACAGAATAAATTGTTCTATAGAATTTAAAAACAACACCCAACAGTAGAGAGAAGGAACGAATAAATTTCCCGCTCTGCAGGCACCAAAACGATCTTTGCTGTTTATTGCATAATACCTCTAATGTATGCTGATGAATTGATTTGCCCACCATACACATGTTTATGTGTGTGTGTGTGCAAAATGTATGAAAAGCTGTAAACGTTTTGTTTAAAGTGTATATTTATTGTTAATATTATTAACAATATTATTTATGTTTTGTAATGCAATAGGATGTGCGTTGTGGTGCATTGGATATCGGCTCGGAACGAGGAATTGGGGACCCGAGTTCGAATTCCAGCTGAATTCATTGCATTCGCTTTCGCACAAATACCCTTGGGAAAGGTATTAATCCGTCTCTTCCTTCCAGTTATGTGTTAAATAACAGGACAGCTTGGATTCTATAGTCTTGGTCGGCAACCAGCCTACCGCAGAAAGCAATGGCAACCTACTGCGGGATAATGTTCTTCCGAGTCAGTCATGTCTCTCTCGAGACATGATCGCCCAAGCGTGTATCACGTATGGCACTTAACTGGATGAATGCATTAGGAGTCCATAATGTTATCAGATACCATTATGAACACTTAATGCATTAATATAAAAGACAAATAATGATAATGACAATAAATGTACAGTTCAAACAAAACGGTCACAGCTTCTCAAACCTTTTTCAACCTATAACAATTTCTTTTGTTGAAACAACCCCTATTTCTGCTTCCAATACATATATACATATATATATTAATTTCATTATTGCAATGGTTTATAAAATATTTACATCACTACAAGAAAAATTTCTACTACACTATTTATTTTCTTAGGAGTATTGTCTTCATCTTTGTTGCCATTTGTATCACGTTTCGGCCGTTATACGCTCCAGCCTTCATCAGGTTCTAAGAGATTTATCGTTCTCATTCCTTGTGAGAAGCCTCTGTTGGTAGTTATGACTTATCTCGTTGTAACTTGTCTTTTTAAGTTATTTGTTCACAATAACAACTGAGTTTCCGAGTCTTATAAACCTAATATTCAGTAAGCATTTTTTTTACTTGATTTCATATTGCTTTATTGATTTTAATGGTTTTCTCTTTTATTTTTTACCAGTGTTCATATCACAATGTTACTTCTTTTTCTATAGTATTTTTTTAACACATCTCACATTGGATATTTTTTGCTTGTTGTTTTTTTTACACTAATAGTTTTCTTTGGCACTCCGTATTACTAGTTCACACATTGTATTCAAATCTTTGCTTAGCCGTCTTTGGAGATTTTTGTAGCCTATCATATATGCATGCTGATTCCAGGCCTAATCCCAGGCTACAGAAGGGGTGGGGTGAAATTAGATAGTAGGGTTATAGGGAGATAACTTTGGGGTTAAAAATCTGGATTGCAAAAGAAAGCAGGTTGGCTTTGTGTCTGGATATGTCACTTTTTAATTTTATCTGGAAAAGTGGGATCATAGTTTATTTAAATCTTCAACTCCATATTTACCTAATTCACAATTTTTGATTGAACAATATTCAAACTCCTAAAAGCATTTTCTTAATTTTCTAAATAACCATAAATTCATCTTATATTTTTAAAATGAAATCATTTTTACAATTTATTTTAACATTTCACTTAAAGAACAACAGCATTGTTCCAAAACATGAAATTGTTCGTGTAGTGATACAAAGTTTTTATAAAATATTTAATAACAAATTTGCAAAATTAAGCCCTACTCTGTATCGAGCACTCTATATAAAATTAAATGCTTGAACAGTGAGTTTTAATCTACGTGTTCTTTCACTTTCTTATATATATATATATATATATATATATATAGTGAGAGAGAGAGAGAGACAGACAGACAGAGAGAGACAGAGAGAAAATCTCTGATTCAGTTCTCTCACTTAAAGTAAGTAAATGTATTTACAGTTATCTCTGCTGTGTTTGAATTCGTGACTGTCTCTTTTGAGATATCCCTTTCTATCTTAACATCTGTGCACATGCGTGTGTGAAACTGATTTTCTTTCCGACAGGAAGTTGTATTCATTCAATAGAGAGTACTGAAATTCCATTTAATGCTGACTCAATCAAAACCCCGGAGCATTGTTCAATAAGTGAAATGCAGTATTCAAGAAAGTGTATCTCATTAATTTACTAGATTGATATTGATCGACCATTATCTGTGAACTTACCCCATTCTAACCCGCGCCAAGAGGATTTTGGCCAATGACATTTACGTGAATGCATAAAATTCTTCAGTTTGCTTACAACTTAGCCAACACAATCGGGTTCACAGCTACACCAATGTGGTCAATATTCATGTAAGTAATCAATAAATTGATATTAACGTGATATTCGTAATAAAAATATTTCCTCAATTATTTTGCTGTGGAAGAGACAAATTATGTAAATGAATATATGATATGGGTGAATAATAAGAGGAACTCATTTAAAATGATTTTAGTGGTTTTGGAAAAAAAATCAAATTCGCATACGCATACAAGCGAAAGCAAAAATTAACAGTTCCAAAGAGATCTCAAGAAATCAAACAATACGGATAACTGTAAATATATTTACATACTTTAAGCATGACAAGAAAGATAACTACATCAGAGATTCAATAAGCTGCTATCAACTAACCACAATAGACAATCGCATCTACCTCCCATTTGCATGGAACAGGCTTGCATCCCAGAGAGTAAAACACTACGCCTCCTTGGCCTGACACTTTCGGCGGGCCTCAAATGGAATGACTATATCGAATCCATTGCCAGATCCGCCGCTATGAAAGTCAGTTCTCTGTGCAGGGCACGGAAGTTTTTCCTGTCTGAATCTCTGCTGCACATATATAAATCAACCATCCGCCCGTGTATTGAATACTGCTGCCACAGCTGGTCGGGTGCCCCTGTTACTCTCCTCGGGCTTCTTGACAAAATACAACTGAGAATCTGTAACGTGATCGATACTGACTTGGCAGACCGGCTGCAACCACTCTCTCACCGTCGTGATGTGGCTTCATTGTGCCTCTTCTATACATACTTTCACGGCTTCTGCTCCGATGAACTTAGATCATTGGTACCGCCTAGGTATGAATTTACACGAGATAGTAGATTAGCAACTAGGTCCCACCCTTTTACAGTGAAACAGATAAGATGTAACCGTAATTTCTACTCCAACAGCTTCTTTTATCGCGCTTCCCGCCTGTGGAATTCCCTTCCACATGCCTGCTTCCCCGACCGCTACAATCTCCAGGAGTTTAAATGTAAGGTCAATAGACACCTCCTATCACACTAACTTGCATCTATTCTCCCAACACTCTCACCATCTACCTACCCCTCATTCTCGGTTTCCTTACCCGTCTCTCACCTTTCTTCTGACATTTCCTATAGCTAACCATCATTTTTCACCACTTTCCCCTCTATGTAACCCCATGCGCAATAGTGGCAGTGAAATGCCGTGTTCTGGGTGAAACGATTATAAAAAAAGAATGCATTTTGATAAATATTAACCTCTTTTGGACTAAACATATTATTTTAGTTGAATTAATTGGTTGAATGAAGAAACCCGCCAAAAACCAAAGATATCTATAAGCTGAATAGATATATCTTTCATGTTGATTATATTCTACGGTGTTCAAAATTTCTGGATTGAACTCACTTACAAATCATTAGTGGTTGTAATAAGCAAAAAATAGTATTTGCAGTTTCCTTATGAAAGACAATAGTTTATCACTGATATGCTAACCACTTAACACAACGGACGGAAGGTTGGCTAGTTGATTTTGTATGGTAGCATATCAGACAAGTTCATGAAAATTTATTTACTTACGAGTGTATCCCTTCCATAAAAAATAACGGTAAAATATGAGAGGATTATATATATATATATATATATATATATATATATATATATATATATATTCTAAACATACTGTTAAATATAAGAGACAATGAATGTCTATTATGTTTAAACATGAGCCGTTCTAATAGACATTTCATCGTCTCTTATATTTAAAAGTATATGTTTAGAAAATTATCTGCTGCCTTGATACACTATATATATATATATATATATATATACACACACACACACACACAGAACTATCTTTAATAGAATAGAGAGTATATATATATATATATATATATATATATATATATATATATCCTTCACTACTCTACGAAATAATTATTTCAACAGGATAGAGAAATAATGCGCTATTAAAGAGCAAACATGTAGCACGGTTTTAATATCGGGTAGTAAAGTTTAATAACTGGTAGTAAAGAGAATTAACTGAGCCGACGCTACCTCGCTATTGTCACTCTGCTTCTGTGCCTTCTTCGGATCTGTACACATACAGACATACAACCTCAGCCTATAATGATGCATCAGTTAGCAAGAGAAACGCTTTCTCGTTTTGACATGCATTTGCTTAATATCAGTTACGTTCATAAAACTGTTGAATATATGGCATTATTTACTTCTGTGATGTTTTCCAGTGGCCTGTCCGTTAATAGTAATTTCAATAGAAAATTATATATTCGTACGGCATGTTTATTGTGCTTCCTCATATGGATTCTTGGACATTGGTCCCTTTCTGATATTTATGGGAGTGCGTTATTTTGCATATTATCTGAGTGATGTGGCTTGTCGCTTTAATGATTAAGACTCTGTTGTTTTTAAAGGATTCTGTTCTAATTTCATATGATTCATCTTCATCAATGACAGAAACAGTGAAATTGTTTATGTCGCAGCTGGATGCATTCGTTTTATTTCTTGCGAAATCATTATTTCAAATCCTATTTATTAGAGTTTCTACCTCACCTTCTGTCATATTGTTTTTTTTTCACTTTTGCCACATTTATATTTGAGTTAGGATAATTTTTGTATTTTGTCTAATTACGGAGTCATTTTTCCTGCTGTATTTTTGTATTACACATTATTGTCTTTCGCATGATGCTGCTGCGAACATTGGAAAGCATATTTTTGTCTAGATAGGGTATTATTTCAATTCTTGCTATATCTCTCCATTTCTGGTGTCTCAGATAATTTATGTTACTTTTTAGAAGTTTCGAGTGCAGTGAAAAAAATCCTATGGTTATTTATACTCGGTCACGATTGCATTTCGTTCGCTTTTTTTTTTCATTAAGTCACCAGCACCAAGGCTGGAGTTAATCCTGCTTTTGTGAGCTTGTGTTTCATCGTTGGTGGAATAATTTGTTCTAGTTTTTGAACCCCAGATTCGCTCATCTCTGATGGACGGGGCCCTTGGACTTTGTGGTGACGACCTATCCGATATGAGTTTTTGATTGTAAATACTAATAATTTGGGACCTTTTATCCTCAACTGCTAAAGGAGAATTTTCTTAATGATACCTCTTCTAGAGTGATTGTCGACCAAAGCTGCCGGGCGCTACCAGGTATTTCTATACCACGGATTATTATTATTATTATTATTATTATTATTATTATTATTATTATTATTATTATTAATTTCCTTTGATTTCTGGTGTATACGCAATTTTCCCATATATATATATATATATATATATATATATATATATATCAGCATGCAGTGTGGGCATAGAAAAATCCAAAGAAGTATCCTTTACATATAGTGGTAGGATAATTCTGTAAGAGAACTCTAAACATATATGCATATAAATACATATAGAACAAATACAAGACAAATTAAGTCAGACGCGTTATTTCATGGTGATATATATATATATATATATATATATATATATATATATATATAATAGTTTCGCTCCAAAGCCAGGCATTTTACTGCCACTGTTGAGCAGGAGGTTACATAGAAGGAAAATTATGAGAAAATGTGACAGGTTACAGTGGGTGTAAAGAAAATGGTAAAAAAAAAGATGAGAATACTGATGAGAGTGGAGCGAACAGAGAAATTAGCATGAGAGAGAGAGCATGCAAGTTATTTATATAGAAGATGACTATTGATTTTACATTTGAATTCTTGAAGATTGTAGCTGTCAAGAAAGCAAGTAAACAGAAGGGAATTTCACAGGTGGGAAATGCGAAAGAAAAAGCTAATAAAGTAGAATTTGCGTTTACAATTTATTGGCTTCACAGTAAAATGGTGGGACCTTAGTTGCTAACCTTATGGATCGAGTAAATTCATGTATAGGGAGTACCAGTGAGTTAAGTTTATCTGAGCAGAAGCAGTGAAAGTATTTGTAAAAAAGACACGGGGAAGCCACATTGCGCCGGTGAGAAAGTGACTGTACCCGAGCTGCCAAGTCGGGATCGATCACATTACAGATTCTCCGTTGGATTTTGTCAAGGACCCCTAGGTGGATAGCAGAAGCACCCGACCAGATATGGCAGCAGTATTCAATGCACAGGCGGATTGGTAGATTTGTATATGTGCAGGATTGTTTCAGATGGGAAAAACGTCCAGGCCCGGCAGAGTGAACCTACCTTCTTGACAGCGGATTTATCTATGGATTCTATATAGTCATCCTACTTGAGGTCTGTTTCGAGAGTTAACTCTAGCAGGCGCAGTGTTTTACTTTCAGGGAGACTAGACTGATCCACGCTAATGGAGATAGGAGCGATTGTCCGTGGTGGTTAACAGATAGAGACCTTAAGATTACAAATGTCATTATGGCATTTTCGATTGGGCATTTTGAAAAGAAAGTGTAATCACATCCATTTTACATAGATAATGTTCTTCATAAGATGTTAGCAATTATTTTGAGTAGAGTTTTTTTAGTATTTCTGAACGGTTTGTGCTACTAGGGATACCTTCAATAAGTATATAGGAACCTTTGCAAATCAAACGTATTGTATTCGGGTCTGTTTGTTTCGTTGTCTGTTAATGTCCAAGACCCGCAAGGTGGATTCACGTAAAACTATCAATGAAGCTTGGTCTGACACGAACTGATTAGATTCGGGGGTTCGACCCGGTACGGGATAGACTTTCTTGATTATTTTACCGTTTTTTAATAAGACAAATTTCGCACGTTTCCCATGGAAATTAATTTGGATATTAAAAGTAAAAAGGAACTCTTCTACAATTTTTGCAGTCTAATTTTTAATTTCACTTTACATCTATCATTGTTTTTTGTATTTTCACTCTTGAGGGCAGACATTGCTGTTGTTCTCATTTTAATAATCATCTCTTGCTAACTGATCGGTTAACATCGGTATTGTTTGATTGCTCTTATTATATATATTATAATATTTATCGGGGTGCCTGGTTCGAATTCCAGTTGAATTGCTTGCATTCACTTACTCACAGATACCCCTGGGAAAGATAGTAATCCGTTTCTTCTTTTAAGCTATGGGTCAAATAATAGGACAGATTGGGTTTTATACCCTTGACTAGCAATCAGTCTACCGCAGAAAGCATTGGCAAACTACTACGGGATAATCTTCTACCCAATCAATCATGTCTCTCCTTTTACGTATGGCCCTTAACTGACTGAGTAGGATATGCGTTGTGGTGCAGTAGATATCGACTCGGAACGACAAACTGGGAAGCCGAGTTCGAATTCCAGTTGAATTCTTTGCATTCACTTACGTTCAAATAACGTTACGAACGGTAGTAATCCGTCTTTTTCCTTCAGTTATGAGCTAAATAATAGAACAGATTGGGTTCTAGAGCCTTGGATTGCAAACCAGTCTACTGTAGAAATCAATGGCAACCTACTGCGGAATAATCTTCTGCCAAGTCAGTCATGTCTCTTTCGAGACATAATCGCCCAACATGTGTATCACTATGGCACTTTACTGACTGATAGTTAGTTCAATGATTTTACCGAGAAAATAACATTCATAGTAAATTATTAAAATTTTCTGTTATTTAAGTAAATCACTGGTGCCCTCTAGGTATGAATTTGGACGAGATACTAGATTAGCAAGTAGGTTCCACACTTTTACAGTGAAACAGATAAGATGTAACCGTAATTTCTACTCTAACAGCTTCTTTTCTTGCACTTCCCGCCTGTGGAATTCCCTTCCGTATAATTGCTTCCCCGACAGCTACAATATCCAGGAGTTTAAATGTATGGTCAATAGACACGTCTTAACACACTAACTCGCACCCATTCTCTCAAACACTTTTCCCATCCACGCAACCCACATCCTCGGCATCCTTATCCGTCTATCACCCTCCTTCTGAGATTTCCTATTAGTTTCCCCTATGTAACCCACTAACCATTCTTTCTCATAAGTTTCCCCTTTGTAACCCCTTAACCACTCTTTTTCATCACTTTCCCCTATGTAACCCCCTGCGCAACAGTGGCAGTGAAATGCCTTGCTTGGGGTGAAATGATTTTTAAAAAATCCATTAATTATGCGTGCACACACACACACACAGGCTCACACATATGCATACAGCGTTGAGATGTAATAGTTTTTGGCGAAAAATTGTTACTTTTCACTAGTTTCGCTGATAGAAGACACTTTGGCAAGAACATTTTTTATCATCATGTGCCGACATCGATGAGGACATCGTTATAATCTGTTCACTGATTCGGGCTGGTTTTATTTTCTGCTTGATTGTAGAAGAAAATAAACCCAGCCCTGATAAGTGAAAATATTATAACTGCGTCTTCACGAACCTTCGAAATTAGCATGAAGCTGCTCAGTGAAAATTGCAAATCATTTTAATGAAACTAGAATATTGTCTATCTCGTTCCCTCTCTTTCTCTCTAACTATATATATATATATATATATATATATATATATATATATATGGTTAAATAAAAAGAAGACAAGAGGAAAACATTATTTCACTCGCCATTGAAATACAATTTTCCTATTGTCTTCTTTTTATTTAACCATCCTGTCCTTAATCTCAGATCATAACTGAGTATATTTTTACACACACACACACACACACACACACTCACACACACACACATATATATATGTGTGTGTTTGTGTGTGTGTGTGTGAAAAGTGTATGTGTATAATTATAAATATCAACATATATATATATATATATATATATATATATATATGCAATTTGTTATATATATTCTATTATTTATATATTATATATGCGTGGTACTTATTTGAAAGCGCTCAATATTAGTGTTAGGGCTGACATATTCATATAGATAGGTGTGAGTTTGTAACCCTGGTTTTCACGCTCTTATTACTTAGATTTTTGTCATAAGATTAGACCAGTACAGTGTTGTATTAAAAAGTGTTCAATAAAATTCAATTGTAGAACTTTTTAATATTTTTCATTTGTAAACGAGTTATTACGCGACCAAGAATAACGTGAAATATAAAAAAACAGCCAAGTCTTACAACGGTGGTAAAAATACGTAGACTGTGCCAGGAAAAAAGTTAACCATTATTTTATTCCCAAACAAAAATTAATTAGTAAATAAAAGAACAGAAATTATGACTAAGTGTAACCATACCATAAAATACATATTACGTCCAAAATATCCCCGTTACGTGAGCGTTAAAAAAAAAACCGTAATTCAGTTATTGCAAATCAGTTATTGAAGTCACAAGAAACCTAAGTCTCGTAATAAATCGTTTACAAATGAAATATCGAGAATACTAAAATCAACAAGGTAGAGAATTTTTTTTTTTAATTTTTTTTTTAATCATTTCACCCCGAGCAAGGCAGAAATTCCACTGATGTGCGCGGGGCTACATAACTGTAAAAAGATTAATTAGAAAAGAGTGAGGAGTACAAACTAGTTAGAAAGGAGCAATAGACAGATGAGAATTCAGGTGCGATGACAGATACATAGGTAGAGAGAAAGAGAAGGTTATACGGGGGTGGGGAGATAGTTAGAGTCCGATGGTTAGTAGATGAGTATTGACTTTGCATTTAAATTTCTGGAGGTTTTAGCCGTCAGGAAAGCAAGAATATGGGAGCGAGTTCCACAGGCGGGAAGTGCGAGAGAAGAAGCTGCAGGAGTAGAATTGTCGTCTGCATTTGGCTAACCTAACTGTGAATGGGTGGGACGCAGTTGCCAGTCTGGTTGCACGAGTAAACACCTGTTGAAGAGCACCAGTTCGTCCGAGCAGAAGCCATGAAAGTATTTATAGAACAGACAAAGGGAGGCTACATTTCGACAGTTGGGAAGTGGATGCAGTCGAGCCGCCAGATCAGTACCTATCACATTACAGACTCTCCATTGGAGCCTGTCAAGAACACTGAGGAGAACGGCAGGGGCGCCTGACCATAAATGGCAGCAGTACTCCATGCACGGACGGATGGTTGACTTGTATATATGCAAGATATATGAAGTGTTCTAACAGAAAACAGAAAGTTTAACCTTGAGATAGGAAGGCATGTAGTTATGGCGAAGGATGCATTCCTAACGCTGAGAGAAGGCAAAAGTTCACCACAAAGTAGAAACCTAAGTCGCGTAATAAATCGTTTACAAATGAAATATATATATATATATATATAACATTTTTGAATTGGCCTGTTGTAACAATAATTTGTATTCTAAAAATTTCTAGCATTTCTTCATTTGTGGAACTCTCTTCCGTCTTCATACTTTCAGACAACTTTGTTTTTCAAAAATTGAAATCCATCGTCAGCTTCATTTTATTGTTTTGATTAATCTTCTAGTCTTCTTCCTTTCTAATGTTTTTGCTTTCATTTTTATTCTTCTTTCGCACTCAGTAACTGGTATTGCCATTATGGCATCACTTTTATTGGGGTGATAAGATTAAAAACATATATGCGTCTGTGCAATTGAGCAGGCGTGTGCGTAAAGTTATAAAATAAGCCTGAGCTTTTTTTTAAACACGGGATTACAGATTTAAAAAAAGAATCCCCTTTTCAAAAGTTAGAATCATTGTACGCTTAGAACCGGTTAATTTGGTTCATAAAGAAAGTTTTCTTTGCATAATGAGCTTGGAAAAGAATGATAATTACAGTGATTAATTCGCCAGGATTGAAGGTTTTCTTTATTTTGTGGTAATGTTTACTCCTACGAATGAAATCTTGAAAATTCGTGCAGTAGTTCTTGTCATTATTTTTTCCCTACATTTAATCTTTCCTGAAACGGAATGTATACTCAGCGAAAGTTAATATCTCTTTCCGGCAATCAAAAGTTAAGTCCAAAGGTGGAAAATGTACAAAGAGGGAAGAAGTTTGATCAAGTTGTTTACAAGTTTTTAGCTAATTGTCCAAATTGCCTTTGACCTTATTCGGTGGATGGTGACTCGCTGATATAAACAAACAAGACAAATAAATCAGAAGCTCTTGAATGATAATTGCGTGTAAAAGAAGACAATCCCGATCGAATTAAGATGCGTTAGAAAACTGTATGAGATTCGTAATCTTTTAAATGATGAGATAATGCGGGACAATCAAATCGAAACTACATCGAAGTAGATTATAAGATAAACTGATTCGTTTTCTATCCTTTGAAAGAAAACATTATAGAACTGTTTTCGCGATTTTTTTACCAAAAATAGATCACCCAGTACCTTTTTAAATAGGTTGAATCTGTTCACATCAGTACTGATATATTTTCTTTCAATTTGCTTTTATTTTTTACATCGGTAACACTAGATGCAAGGCACTGGTTATGGAAAAATTAGAAACAGAGACAGTAATTATGAACGGAAAGAGTAAGCGTAATATTGTTACTTTTTTTTTTAACCTAGCGGCTTTAACGAATCAAGTCATAAAAATATGATAGAGCACTGTCATTGGAAAAAGGTCTGTGTTTAAGACATCTTTTCCCTGGGCGTTGTACAAGGGTATGCTTATTTTATAAATATTTTTCTAACAATCTGAATGCGTTGAAAAACACGGAATCTAGCTCACAGAGCCGTTGTTTTTAAGCCAACGAACGACTTAAATTTAATAATCCTCATTCAGACAACCTTATATAACAAACTTTGACCAATTATCATGCACTTTTGAGGGAGTAATTATAATATCCTCAGTTTCTTTGAATAAAGAAACATTAGTCCTTCATCGACCGAACAACTTGTACGACTGTTAATAGAAATTCTCAAATTTACAGTGGACATTTAACTCAGAGTAAATTATAAAAACTTTAAAACAGTACTTTTACTGTGAAACCGATAAAATGCAACCGCAACTTCTACTCCATCAGCTTCTTTTCTCGCACTTCCCGCCTGTGGAATTCCCTTCCATTTACTTGCTTTCCCGACAACTACAGTCTCCAAGAATCTAAATATAAAGTCACTAGAATCTCACTAAGTTTCATCCTCTCTCTCATGCCCCCTTCTCCGTCTACACCTCTCTCATCTGTATTTTCATCCTTCTCTTACCTATTTCCTGACAACCCCTATAACCTGTCACTCTTTCTCATAACTTTCCTCCTATGTAACTCTCTGCAAACCAGTGGTAGTAAAATGCCTTGCTTAGGGCGATATGATTTAAAAAAAAGCAATCTGAATGCGTCAAAAACATGGGACGTATCTCACAGAGCCATCTTTTTTTTTAGCCAACGAACGACTTAAGTTTGATAATTCTCAGTTAGCCAACATACATAACAAACTTTAACCGATTATCATGCACTTTTGAGGGAGTGATTATAATATTCTTAGTTTCTTTTCATAAAGAAACATTAGTCATTCATCAACCGAACATCTTGTACAACTGTCAGTAGAATTTATCAAATCTGCAGTAGACTTGTAACTCAGAGTAAATAATTATAAAACCTTTAAAACTTAATGAAATAATACTCGAAAATGAGAACCAGACGTGGAAACAACAAAACAGTTATTATTTATTATCTGTTTGTTATGTAGAAATGTAGACACGAGATAAAGTAATACTGAATAGAATTTTGATTTTCTGGTCAAATTTACATAAAATACGTGTTAAAATCCGAGAATATAATAGAATAAAGAATAATTTAAAAATAGTTTTTTTTTCATAATTTTTTATGGGTGTATATAATAAGTGTTAAGCTAATTTACCCTAAACCACACGAGAAAATATTTTTGTTTTACCCAGAATTTTTCTGTGGAGTGATCAAAGACAGATGCTACTATTATGGCCAGACATGGAAAAAGAGTAGAAATTTCCTTTGGCACATGTGTTAAAGACCTGTCCGTGTGCTCTGCCATCCGATAGTGAGAATGTCATGTGTATGTGTGTGTAGTCTAGTGGATCATTTCTTATTGGTTTAGTGTGAGTCAATTTTTTTATAGATGTATACAATGAGTGTCAAGATAATTTACCTTAAACCACACGAGAAAATATATTTTTTTACCCAGAACCTTTGTTGAGCGATCAATGACAAATGCTAGTATTATGGCCTGACATGGAAAAAGAGTTGAAACTTTCGTTGGTGCATGTGTTAAAGATCTGTCCTTGTGATCTGCCATCTGATAGTGAGAATGTGATGCGTATGTGTGCGTAGTGTAGTGGACCGATTCTTATTGGTTTAGAGCGAGTCAATAAATAGTAATAATAACTAATATAAACTTTTCCCATAAAATTTTTTAGATAAATACTTTCCATTATCTAGTAGATTTTAATATTACTTTCTGTATTTAGGTGGTTCTTTCTAAATATTTTTATTTGAACTAGTGTGGCATTACAGCATCTTTATTCTGTTTTTATTTTCTTTTAAAGTTACTTAAAATAATCAGTTTAACAGTTGCTGCTCTTGGAAGTTCTCAAGTCAGCTGCTTTCTGATATTTTGTACAAATCATTATGTAACTCCAGGCTTTTTAAGGAGCTGAATAGATTTAGTAGGTTAATCTTATGTAACAATTTGTTGTATTCGGCGAAACTACCACTAACGCAACCTATTCTATCTTCAGTTACTTTCTCTGCTATACTTGATGTGCTATAACTGAAAATTACACTTGCACGTACCGAGAACGTCACGTCTTCAAATATTGACTAAAACGGCTATATATATATATATATATATATATATATATATATATATATATATATATATATTTTTTAATCATTTCACCCCGAGCAAGGCAGAAACGCCACTGATGTGCAGGGGGTTACATAAATGTAGAAAGATTAATTAGAAAAGAGTGAGGAGTACAAGCTAGTTAGAAAGGAACAATAGAAAGCTGAGAAAGCAGGTGCAATGACAGATACATGGGCGGAGAGAACGTGAAGATTATACAGGGGAGGGGAGAGAGCTAGAGTCCAGTGGTTAGTAGGTGAGTATTAACTTTGCTTTTAAATTTCTGGAGGTCGTAGCCGTCAGGAAAGCAAGAATACGGGAGTGAGTTCCACAGGCGGGAAGTGCGAGAGAGGAAGCTGCAGGAGTAGAAAATAATAGCAGTATATCCCGGCGTTGCTCGGGAATAATGAAAGTTTTAAAACTGGAGCTCAAATTCAGCCTGAAGAATATTTGTGTGAATTTTGGTGAGAATCGGATAAAAATTGTGTATTTGTATAAAGAACATACAGACAGATAAACAGGCACACACACAGACACCTTGCCTTTTATATATATATAAATATCGATTTTCGATTTTCTGCACTATTGTAGGAACTGCAACCTTGAAACTTCTGAATATCGTTTCTTATGTCTTTGTCTATGAGTTCATCAAATTTGATTAAAATCGGACCACTCCTTCTATAACCCGATGTTTTTGATTATCGATTTTCGATATTTATCTGGGGTACCTCGACATAATACTAGCTAAGAACACTCGCGGACGCTTATAGTACAACTGTGTAAATTTTCAAGAAAATCGGTTCAGCCGTTTCGGAGTTTATATGTAACGGACACACACACACACACACAAAGTTCCATTTATCAATAAGTTTAGATAATATAATACTTCATATATATATATATATATATATATATATATATAAAGACTTATTTTACAGACACATGTCTCTTACCTGAGCGGTGTTATTTTAGTCAGGGCAAAACTTCGAAGTCGGCATAACAGAAATAATACTGTTCAGCTAAGTCATAATTTTCTCCACATTATTTTTATTAACGCTCTAACCTTGTGACAAAAACTTTCTACTTGACTAAAATACCTTTCCTCAAGTAAACTACCTCAAAAAAACAAAAAAATTGGCATTAAACACCATTACATTTTCACCCCCCCCCATATATATATATATATATATATAGCAAAGTGTTCACCACTGCATAGAATTAAGGCTAAAGAACTCTTGCAATATATTTTACCTGTCCCCACAAGAGAATATGATGCAAGTAATTGTGCAGAATTGACATGACGTAAGATATCACTAACTTTCCTTTTGAAATCGCAACTTCGCTGGGACGGTCATGGTTCAAGAATGAGTGACGTCAGAATATCTAAATTCTTTATGTAAAGGCTCTGACAGTGAACAAATGAGTGTTAAGCTGCCTTGGATCATGTATAAATACATGCTAAAGAAACGTCTCTTATTTGTAAATTAGCCTGATATTAACATTGAGCAGTTTCACCTGGATAGAAATAAATGGTGATATTTGTGCCGGAGTTGTATCAGAAATTTGAAAATCAGTTTTATTGACTCGTTGAGAGAAGAAAGTTGGTTGGGTGTTTTGTTTTATGGAATATCTACTTCAGTGGGTCATTTAATGACAACAAAATTTTGAAACAAATTCATACCGAAAGTTTAGGAAATATATTTGCATGTTTACATATATATTTGAAACATTTTTCAATTACTCATATGTACAATCCTACTTCTTTTAGGAAATTTCCAATCTTGGATGAGCTATTTTTAAAAAAGTTATTAAATTACTCACTTGGTAATAGTTTGTTTACACTAAATCAAATTCTACCCACTCTAACAGTACATGTTTCACTGAACATTTCTCTTGGTATGTATTGCATATTGGGGATTCGGTACCCTCTAGTAAATAACGAAAGGTTATACAAGGATTCGTCATCGGAGGCTACATTTTCAACAATTTAAGGTACGCAGATGGTACTGTGCTGATAGCAGACACGGAAAGGAAACTACACGACTTCCTACTGATGGTAGCTGAAGAGAGTGACAAGAAAGGACTACAAATAAACTGCAAGAAAACCGAATGCATGTTCATCAGCAAAAAGGGCAGCCCAAAATGACAAATACAGGTGGGGGATACTAAAATCAAGCTGGTACAAAAATTTCAATACCTAGGAAGGGTTTTAACAGAAAACGGAAAGTGCGACACAGAGATCCGAAGTCGAATCGTCATGGCGAAGGAAGCATTGCAGAAGTAAAGTATGAAGAAACAGAACGATTTCGCTAGAAACAAATAAGAGAGTACTGGATTGCTATGCGATGTCGGGTCTACAATATGGCAGTTAATGATGGACAATATGATCGAAGATGAAGGAAAAACTTGAAGCGGTTGAAATATGGTTATACAGTATTGCGAATATGATGGATCAAGCATGTGAGCAATGATGAGGTGTTGGAAAGGATGGAGACGAAAAGTAAATTAATACTGAACGTCAGGAAGAGACAGCTAAGGTTCCTGGGACATGCAATGGGGAAGGAGGGATTGAAGAACGTCATACAAAAAGGCCAGATGGAAGGAAAAGAGACACGGAAAAGCAGCGGATAACGTATTTGAAGGGTCTTATCAGGTGGATGACAGAACGAGGGTTGCGTGGTGTAATAGGGGAATGCGTGCTAAGAGCCACCAGGGATAGGGAGATGTGAAAAGCCATGATCGCCTACGCCCTGAAAGGACAGGGCACATAAAAGAAGAAAACAGAACGTAGTTGTGGCCTGTGTGCAAGCGGGTCTTCACGACTTTTTCTTTTTTATGTATTCTAAGTTCTATTCTAGAACTAGCAGTTTCAATCGGGTAGTTAAAGGAATAATAAGAATACAAAACATATGATGAATTTACATTGTGAAAACTTACACAACGTCCACCCTCGTCACTTTTATATATATAGATAAGAATGTAGAATGTCTCTGTTGGATTAGGTTGGGAGGGGGAGGGGCAACATATATAGATATAGAAAATATAAGTTGGGGCGATCGATTCTATATTATAATCAATACATAAACTGACCCCTGTCTTTGTGGGGTGATAATATATATTTTTCTACACCTAATTTTGGCTGTACGAAAAATTTCAGCGTGTCATTAGCGTTCTAAAATTTGGATCTACATCTGAGCCCAACTCCCGTCGAGCAAGACCGCAAAATGTAGACGCTGAGTCGAATTTATTAAACAGACAAATACTTACACAACGTCCACCCTCGTCACTTTTATAGATATAGATAATGGATTTAATGTTTTTGAGTTTGTCATTAATGAATGTATCTCAATGAGGTTGCCATTTTTAATGATAATTCTCTTTACTACCGTTTTATAATCAGAGTATGGAACAGTTGTGTTTGTTATTCCATCCATCAAGTATTTTTGCTTCCGAATCCACCATGTCATTTCCTGGTATCCAAAGAAGGCTTGTGATCTAACAAACATGACTTCTTTATTTTTAGACAAATGGTAGATTTCGTTTACTACTTGTGTGGTTTTAATACAGTAAATGCAGATAAAGAGTCTGTGAAAATTATGAATTTACTGTGGGTCGTTGTGGTTATTTTTCAAGTACTAAATTAATAGCAATTATTTCAGCAATATATATTGAAGCTATCTTTGTAATTCTTTTCAGTTGCTTAATCCGTTTTAGTATCGCAGCACATACTACCCCATTTTCTCTTTTTGCTTCATCTGTATATATATATATATATATATATATATAAAGATGGTCTGAGTAGTTATTTTAATGTTCAGTATTTCAAACTGGTATACAACAGGGTTTGTTTTGAATTATGGATATCTTGTAAAATTATTTTAGGTTGGTTTATGATCCAAGGAGGTGTCGAAGAATTAATTGATTTATGAATTTGTGTTTTATCTATTTGATTTTCTATGACGTTATCAATGCTTAAACTGACAGGTCTGATGAATTCTTCATTTTGCTGGAAATGTTCTGTTTATTGTGGTTGGTAAACAATACTGTAGGCTGCATTTAGGAGGCATGATGCTCGTTTTAGGTAGTATTGGAGGGTAAGTTTTTCACGTCGTAGTTTAAGAGATGGTTCATCTGCTTCCGTGTATAGATTTACATCAAAACGGTGTTATATGCTTCAAGGTCTATTCAATGTCCTTGATGGTTTATATTATCAAGTTTTTTCAAATATTATCAAGTTTTTTCAAATATGTTTTTTCTGGATCCTCTAAATATAAAGCAGACGCAATCAAGTTTTGATATGATTATAAAGCGATATAATTTTAATAGTGTTTCTTTGCTTCCTCCCCAATGGGTGTGTGCTATGATTCTAAGTTTTACAAGTGGATCTCAAGTATTAAATATGAGAAATAAAGAAGAATTTGCGATCAAAAATGACATCTAAGTATTTGTATTTTTCTACAACTGGAATATTAGTGTGATCAATTTTCAGTACTTGGTCAAGGTGAAGTTTATGTTGATTGCAAAAATGGACACATTTCGTTTTTTTCTGTTGAAAATTTTAGTCCATTCTCTGTGGTCTATTTGTTGAGCTTTTCAATGCATATATGTAGTTGTCTTTCTATATTGTTCATATTTCTTGCTCTATAACATATCAGGATGTCATCCACATACAAAGCACAGTTTGTTTTGCTATTTAAGCTTTTCACAATATCACTTGTTTTGACATTAAGCAGCGTACCTTGAGATACACCCATTTCTTGTTATTTTTCTTCAGAGAAAATATCTCCTCTTTCAACTCTGAATATTTTTTCTTGCATGACATTGTTGATAAATATTAACATTCAGCCTTCTAGCCCAAGTTTGTAAGGTCTTTCATTATGCCGTACATTCACGTTGTGTCATATGCCTTTTGAAGATCAAAGAAAATTGCAACTAGATGCTTTTGTTTAAAATGAAAGCCTTTCTGATAAATGTTTCTGAGCTGATGATACATAGGGCTTCTTCGACTTCTAAAAACGGGTTGATATTCAGTTATTAATTTCTTACTTTCTTGATACTAGGTCAGTCTGGCATTTATCATTCTCTCTAGTGTTTTGCAGATACAAGTGCTAAGAATAATGGGCCTGTAGATGTTAGCATTTGTATTGTCTCTTATAGGTTTAGGTATTGGCAAAAATAGTTTGTTTCTATGTTTAAGAGATATCCCTCTTCTATATACTGTTGTAGATTTTTAGGAGGTAATTCTTACTAGATGGCATGGGTAATTCTTTTATAAATTGATAGTGAATTTTGTCTGGTCCAACTGCTGTATTGTTGGCTTTATTTAGGGATTCCATCAGTTTTGCAGTAGATAAAATTTGGTTGTAGGTTTCAGTATTTTTGTTTTTGAATTTGATTTTTACTTTTTCTGCTTTTGTTTTGATGGTTTGAACATTTTTATTTATTTATTTTTTGGGGGAATTTTGCGAGAAAGTTTCGGCAAAATGGTTTGCAATAACTTACTCGTCGTTAATGTTTTGATTATTATGGGTAAGATGTTTGGTAGGAGTATTGCTATTTTTGCCAGTTATTTTCCTAATAATCTGCCATACTTTTTATGATTTTGTGTTATCATTTATTTTGGCAACGTAATATTTCCATGTATCTCTTTTGAATTCTTAGAGGATGTTTTGGGCTTTCTCTCTGCTATTTTTGTAACTGTTGAAATCCTCGTAATGGGTTTATTTTAAATTTCATTAGGGTCGCTTATCGTAATCTAACAGCTTTTTTACATTCTCATTGAACCATGACCTATTGTATTTTGAAGAGGCGGAGTTTTTTGGTATATGTTTTTCGGCTATTTTTAAAAGGGTGTTGGTAAAATAATATGATGTCTTATTCCTTGTTTTTTATCGGCTTCTGCAATTAGTTCGACTAGAATTGGAATTTTAAATCTATTCCAGTTAGCGTTTTGTAAGTTCCCGTTCGAATTTTTTATTTATTTATTTTGTCGGTGGTGTTTTCTAGTATAATCGGAAAGTGGTCACGTTCACTTGTGGCATCGTTTACTTTCCAGTTATAATTCAAGAAAAGATTAGTCATATATTGTTTAATCTATTGCTGATTATGTGCCTGTTGCTAGGTATGTGTTGATTCATTGTTATACATGCATAACTGATGTTTGTTTAATACAGATTCTATTATTTTGAACTTTTTGTCCGTTTTCTTGCTTCCCCGGATATCATTATGGAGTTGAAGTGCCCAATTATAATAAAGGGTCTTGGTACTTGGGACATCAAATTGTTTAGCTCCGATTCTTTGAGTTCTTCATTTGAGGGAATATATAGTGAACGCTCTCTTTTCTTTTGTGGAGGATTGCCGGCACAGCGATTACTTGTATATTCGTATTTATAGTGATTTTATTGTTCGGTATATTATTGTTAATTAGTACTGATAATCCCCCACAGTCTATCAGTCTGCTACTTAATATAGTTGTACGATTGATAGTTTTTGATGTTGATGGTACAGTTTTTAGATGAGTTTCTTGAAGGCATATAATATGTTTAATATGTTCATATCTTTTGTTTCACCGTTTCTTTTCCGGTCCTTTTACTCATTTTAAACTCCACAAATCTTTCTAAGGTGTTTTTGTAAATTTGGCCATTCATGTGAAATCAAATACAGTAATATTAGTTTACGGTGTTTACTTTCCTGATTTCTTTTATTGATATTTGTTTTTGTGTTACATAGTCATACGACTGCGCTCCCATAAAGGAGTCGGAAATCGCTCTAGCCTCTGGAAAAAAAACATTTTGTGCCTAATTTGCACCGCATCATTTTCTTTTCTATAAACTTCACAATCTCTAGAGAACGCAGGGTGGTTCTCATGAAAACTGGCCCGTCTTCTTTCTCTTTGTCATTCCTTTTCCGTATGGGCTGGGTTTCTTTCTGCGCATTTGCTACAGACCTGTTGTCCCCGGCATATATCTTTGCGGTGTCCAAATCTCTAGCCCTTAAAACACCGCAAGGCAGCTGGTACACTTTCGACCGTGAAAGCTGTTTTAACTTCCCTTGGGAGAGTAGGATGAATCGAACAAGGGTATATATGCTTTGGTTAATATAATTTCACAACTCCTCTTTACAGTAATTATTTTGTAATCGGTGACTTCCTGTTTTAGCAGTGCTGTTTTCTTTCTTCTTCTCTTGCTAATCTCAGTTCTTGACTTTTATGATTCCCTTACAAACGTTCAAACTCTCAAGCAGATAAGCCTTACATTTATATTGCTGGAACTTTACTATTGTTAGATTTTCTGCATGTTTTTCTCGGTTACTTCCACCAAAATATTTACATTTCTAAATTTTAAACTTATTTCGGATTCGCCTTGCTAGTAATCCTTTCAATGAGAAAGGCTGATAATTTATGTAGTTTTTCATTGATCCTATGCTCCATCACCCAACACGGGATCCACCTTGAGTTGGAAATTAACCAAGGTGTAGATCCATTCACCTTGGTTGAGACGTGAGGTACATTATTAGTATGCTAGAACAGGTGAGTAAAACTCTGAACCCCTGTCAATTACAGGTTTCTGTAACCAATAACAAGTATCGTTTAACATATCAGAGGTTATGATTTTACTCAATCAGTTGACCCTGAGACACCGCCTTCTAGTACCTATAGATAAGAGGATGATTCGATAATTGTCATAAATGCAAATGAAATAATACTGTCCGGTCTAAATATATAGACGCTAGAGCTTGTCCCGACCAGCTGATTGATCGGATTGGTCCTATCCGACCGTCCATCATACCAAATGAGGGACAAAGTTGTGTGCTGCTAGTCATTGACCACACTGTCACGGAGCAATAACAGTTCAACCAGCAAGATTTTGTCCTAGCACCTTACGGATCACCATCAACGGCCAACAGCTGCACTCAGTGTATTTTACAACCCATGCCGACAGGGTGGTAGAGAAGAAAGACCACCGCAAAAACATCAGTAAGTATTCCTGTTGCTATATCCCGCGATCCAGTATTTTGACTTGTATGCAGCTCACTAGGATGACTGAAATGTCATGGGATATACACTTATATATATATATATATATGTATATATATATATATATATATATATATATATATATATATAGATATTTTAATTCAGATACTTCAATCCAAGGGAAAAAAGCAGGAAGGTAAATTCCCAAAAACCCGATCCTAATTAATATTAAAAATTTATTTTAATATTAAAAAATGATACAGGAAGAGAGCTCCATGTAATAAAATATTACAGAGCAAATATATATTAAAAAAGGATTAATTCAAAGATGTTGAATGGCCATTTCGATATGAAGATCCCCACGGGGGACGACACATCACCTCAGCAACAGAAAAAACCTTTCAGAAACTGGAGAAAAATTAGTCTACTTTTCCTTTTTAAATAGATTGCAAAGAAATTAAAAAATAAATAATAAAATAAAGTAAAATAAAAATAAAGGGAAAGAAAAAGAAAAAGAAAACGAAAAAGAAAAAGAAAAAGATAGAATAAAATCGAAAAAAAAAAATTAATTACAATTATTATATACATACCTATAGAAGTACACACATACATACATATATATACACACACAATTCTACGAATAAGAATACATATATACATACACATACACACACATACATTCAATTTATTACACACTTATATACATATACATGCGCATACACACATATATATGTGTGTACACACCTATATACAAAAAATTCATATACACATAATATACATGTGTACACATACATGCACACATATACACACACACACACACACACACACACACACATATATATATATATATATATATATACATATTCCATATGCACTCACACACATACATATTAATGAATATTATGAAAAGGAGCATTTAAATAGCTAAAAAATTTTTTAAAAATTACATATAGCCCACATACATAAATACATATATACATATATATACATATATATACAAATATGCACATATACATAAAAAAAAAAATTAAAATTAAAAAAATTTTTTTTTTAAAAAATTAATAGAAAATTAATAGGCTCAGCTTGTACTCCTAAAAGTTTTCGTGATAGGTGTCGTCTGTGTTTATTGGAGAAGATTCTGATTTTGAAGTATCCTCATCAGGACTTACATTTGAACTTTAGGAGGGAATTTATAAACAAGTGCCGCCATAGGGCGGATTTTAAAATTTAACTTCTAATTTTTAAATTTAAATTCTAAATTTTTCTATAATTTTTTTAATATTTTAAAAATTTTTTTTAATTTTAATTTTAATTTTTTTTTTTATGTATATGTGTATGTTTGTGTATGGATGTGCATATTTGTATATATATGTATATATATGTATATATGTATTTATGTATGTGGGCTATATGTAATTTTCAAAAAAAATTTTTAGCTATTTAAATGCTCCTTTTCATAATATTCATTAATATGTATGTGTGAGTGCATATGGAATATGTATATATATATATATATATATATATATATATATGTGTGTGTGTGTGTGTGTGTGTGTGTGTGTGTGTGTGTATATGTGTGCATGTATGTGTACACATGTATATTATGTGTACATGAATTTTCTGTATATAGGTGTGTACACACATATATATGTGTGTATGCGCATGTATATGTATATAAGTGTGTAATAAATTGAATGTATGTGTGTGTATGTGTATGTATATATGTATTCTTATTCGTAGAATTGTGTGTGTATATATATGTATGTATGTGTGTACTTCTATAGGTATGTATATAATAATTGTAATTAATTTTTTTTTTTATTTTATTCTATCTTTTTCTTTTTCTTTTTCGTTTTCTTTTTCTTTTTCTTTCCCTTTACTTTTATTTTTATTTTATTTTATTTTATTATTTATTTTTTAATTTCTTTGCAATCTATTTAAAAAGGAAAAGTAGACTAATTTTTCTCCAGTTTCTGAAAGGTTTTTTCTGCTGCTTAGGTGATGTGTCGTCCCCCGTGGGGATCTTCATATCGAAATGGCCATTCAACATCTTTGAATTAATCCTTTTTTAATATATATATATATATATATATATATATATATATATATATAGTCGTCTGCGGATAGATCTGTTTCATGTATCGCAGCTCATCAGTACGGTTAAATATCCGATTGCTTTTTACCCAGGATTGAAACCAGACCAAATTGGCGTCAGTCAGCGATACTACCTCTGAGCTATTGGCACTCGGTAGAAGGAGGCAGACTTTTAGCGTGTGATATGCCATTTATTCATGCGTCAGTAGTGAGAGTGTTCTAATTCATTACTGCATCAATGTTATATATATATATATAGTGTGTAGCTTAATATCAAAAGACATTTTAAAAGCGAAACAACCGGTTTTTTCCAGCTCTTCAGGCCTCATAGTGAAATTATAACTTGGAATACAATAGAATACAATGAAATTGGCGATAGAAAAAATAAATGTAGGAAAAAACTATGAATTGAAAACAAAATACAATGTAAAGATGATAGCAAGCCCCAACAAACATTCCCGCTCTTTACAGAGAGAAGGTTTGTGGGTCCTGTTATAAAGTGTTTCCACCACTTTCAAATGAAATATACCGTATGACCGAGACACTACCGTGAACAAGCCAACACTGAAATTAGCAGCACATTTTCTGTTATTTAACAGGTGCTTATATATAGTGAAACCATAGGTATTTGGGACAAGTTTATTCAAAGACAAGGCGCGATTTTTGATCTTAGTAGGAACGTGCTGTTTAATTCTCATATACAGGCTCTGATTAGTTCTTCCTATGTAGCTGGCACCGCAATCACAATTTTATTTATAAATAACACTTCGTGACGAGGGAGAACATCCTTGCACCCAGAATTGAAAATAAGCCGGGTTTGAAAAACGTCACGAAGTTTAGCCGAGAAAAAACAATCACGAACACTCGATGAAATCAATCTAGTCAAGCTTTCACAACCAGTCCTAATTTATGGAAATCTAAAATCAACAGGGAATTTTAAAACTGTACAAGGGTTGATCTTTTCTGAATTCCACTTTCGTGTCGCAGATAACGGAATGAACAGTATTAGGGCGATAGTCTAAACCACATCAGGTCTCCGCCACAAATTGATTTCGCTATCCAGAAACGACTCAGAACGTATCATTAATGTCCTATCAATTAGGGTTTTAATAATATTTATTCTTCATTTCCTCAGAGAAAAATAATACCAGCTCTTATATGGCCCCGCTAATGTTGGTTTCTGATATACTGAGGTGAGAAAGGTTATTGGTGTCCGGTGTACGGGAACATCCTGACAAGCCAGTTCAGAATTAGATTCTTTATCAACAGTAAATGCCAGAGCTGGATTAATAACATTAAGAAAAAAGAGAAATTGATTAGCCCCAACTTCATTATTAAATAAACAAAAAGTATCTTCAACCTATTGACAATACAGTTGAGGATGAAGTACACCGTCACGCACTCTCTCCTCGTAATAACTCAGAAAAATATTGACTCATATCTGACTCAAAGAAAGCCCATTGTAACTCCGTCAAACTGCCGGTACACAGTATTATCAAAACTAAATTCAACAATCAACGTGGCAAATTCCATCGGTTCATCAAATACAGACTCAAGAAAACTAGTTGGAGTCAAAGGATCTGCGATTAAGTAAATCACAGTAAATATCAATTATCTCCAAAAGCGGAACACAAGTAATTGAAAAACAAACATTAAAAGAATACATGAACTTACTTGAAGAAAACATATTTCATTTACGGTCAAAAAGAAAATGAATCCTTTGTACAAAATTCTCTCATGAGATGACACAACGGTTGCAAAATAATGACAGCCATTCTGACCAGGATTTCTGGTAGCCCATATAAACGAGGACGAATTGATCCGGACGGTCGAATTTCGTTTGAAATTTCCTGAGGAAATTTTTAACTTTTACCCAACTTAAAAACAATATCTGAAATTTTACTTCTTTTGGGGTAGCTACATCACACGTATCCACAAATCCTAGCTTTGTAAATTTAGATTTGTTTTTCGAAATCGACGACATCCTAGCTACATAATCTGCGCGGTTCAAAATAAAAACACCAACACCTTATCCGGTCTGAAGATCACATTATTTATATTCATATATATATATATATATATATATATATATATATATATATATAGATAGATAGATAGATAGATAGATAGATAGCAAAGAATGGGTGACTTTAACCAAGCGGTTTCATGCCGAATTCAAAGAATTTGAAGATAATATGAATGCTATGTGTTTGCTGTTGTGCCCATTTGTTTAATTCGAGACACAACATTACAAAGCCTTCCCTAATGAGTGAAAAAATTATAATGGTGTCTTCAGAAAACTTGGAAAATGGCAAGAAACTTCCCCGTTTGAAGTGGTTTACTTTAAAACTATCAAAACTCTTATCGCTACCCCGATATTGATCACCATACCATAATGCACGTACTTGCCAAACTACCTTTTAACAGTAAGATGACTGCAAAAACAACAATTATTGCCACAACCGAAAAAACACATACAATATATATATATATATATATATATATATATATATATATATATATATATATATAATTATGTTTAGTTCGCCAGAAAATCTTCCTTAACACAAATATTATTACAAAAACCAAGCATATTGTGTCAATTAATTTTATGATAGGCTTACGAATTTTATCAAATCTCACGCTAGAAGGAAACGCTTTCAGAAAATATCAAAAACACTTATTTACACAGTTATAATTCACTAATCAAGATTCTAATGTTATTTAATATTCTGTTGCGGTGAAGTTCATGCGATCGTCTATTTCGTTATCCTGAAGTCAGTGTTCTCAGGTTGATTGACAAGATTTTAATAAAGTTCTGGCAATATATTCTATACTTTGCTAATTTTAAACAAAAATGGTGTTTGTAGTTACCGATGATGTAGAGAATAATAGAATAAGAACCTTGAGACATTACAGATATCAATTCTATACATATGTTTTCAATTAGTAGAAGCTGCGTGATTTCTGATACATTTAATTTAATATTTCTGCTGACATTTGCAAAAGTCACTGGAGCATTTCTTTGAAGACCCCACACATCATTCATAGCAAAGAAGAATTTTGTGTTCGAGAAAATATATTGACAGTTCTTGGTGAATAATCAAAGTTTTATTTTTAACAATTGAAAACAATTATTTTTCAAAATGTGTGGCTTTTAGTTTTTAATACTAATTTATTTCTGCTTTCGCTGACAATATTTTTGTCTTCTTTCTTCCATTTTAGGAATTCTAGGTCATTTTTCTTCAACTTGGTCATTTTCTGTCCCTTTAGATGAATAAGAATTTCTTTTTTTGTGTCTGTAGCTTTTATTTTGCAAGATTTTATCGTTTTAATTTATGTCATTTCCTTTCTCATTCTAAAATGTTTCTCTTTCCATCTTCTCTATTTTTTCATATGCTTTCTCTTTTTTTCATTGCGTCTTGACATTCTATGTTTTTTACTTGTACAGTTTATTTTTCTATCTTCTTTGTATAAGTTTTAATTTGGCATTCACTTTCACTTTTGTTTTTTTATTCATGATGTTTTATTTAATTTATGTTCTGTTCATCTTCTCTTGTAGCATTTAATTTTCATAGCATAGTTTTTCATTTTTATTTTACCTCCTAAACTTCCATTTTTTTATTTCTCTTTTTTGCCTCATTTTCATTTCACTCCTATATTTGCATTTCGTAAACAAAACAAAAAGTACCGGATAATTCTATCACAGATCAATTAGATATATGTTACAACAGAAATATGTATATTTCTGAGACAAGTTAGTCAGTCAGTTAAGTGCCATGCGCGATACACGCTTTGGGCGATCATGTCTCGAAAGAGACATGACTGACCGGGCAGAAGATTATTCCGCAGTAGGTTGCCATTGCTTTCTGCGGTAGACTGGTTGCCGACCAAGGCTATAGAACCCAATCCGTCCTGTTATTTAACCCATAACTGGAAGGAAGAGACGGATTAATACCTTTCCCAAGGGTATTTGCGCGTAAGTGAATGCAAGGAATTCAACTGGAATTCGAACTCGGTTCCCCGTTTTCTCGTTCCGAGCCGATATCCACTGCGCCACAACGCACATCCGGACAAGTTAGTATTTACTCTATTTACATTATTTGGACTATAACCTTCATCTTTGTTATCAATTTACGACTTTATATACGAGTGAATAAGGAACGAAGAAAAACTTTACAACGTCCAAAACATCAATTTAAAACAGTGCTAGATATATAATATAGATCTGTGAATATTTATTATAAATTATATTTTAGAACATGTACAATTTTTTATATCCACTACAAAGTGTACAATTTAAAATTACCATGGCTTGGTAAAAAATGTCAGTTCGTAACTAACAAAGGTTTGGCATGTGTTTCGTCGTGTTACATTTAGTTAAGTTGTCTTCTGTGTTTCCAACTCGAACTCTGTTTCCTCCATTCACTAAAGACAGGTTGTTCTATTTTCGCAAAATATCTGTTGTTTATAAATTCAAATGCCGATGTGAAGCTGTGTAAATAGGACGAACCAATCTGATGTTGGAAATGCGTGTAGCGCAGCACGCCCCCGTAAACGTACGTTCGGGTAGTCTTAGACGGTTTTTAAGAGCAGCTTAGTGCGTTGCACGCTCCGGCATTCTTCAGGTGCTAGGAATTTCGATCCAAAACCCATATTATAATCACTGGGGTATATCATTCTCATTCCCGGTGGGATGCCACTTCTGGTAATCATCTGTAGTAATCACTTTTTAACTTAACTATATATATATATATATATATATATATATATATATATATATATATAGTTGAAAGTGAATAAGGAACGAAGAAAGAAAATCTTTACAACGTCCAAAACATCAATTTAAAACAGTGCTAGATATATAATATAGAGCTGTGAATATTTATTATAAATTGTACGCGCCGGCCTTTTTCAGGTGCTAGGAATTTAGAACCGAAACCTTTATTACGATAACTGAGGTATATAATTCTCATTCCAAGTGCGAAGCAACTTCTGGTAGTGATGACATATTTCCCTTTAACTAAGAGAGTTAAGTTATTTGTTGTTCATCACTGCTGTAAACTAGTATTGAACTCATAACTCTTTGGGTCAAGTCACTGGTATTAACCAATGTCTGTATCCACGTGAACGAGGGAAAAAGTGGATGACCGCCCCCTATGGGATGAAGTTGAAATAATAGATGGTGGACGCCACTGGAAACTATGTAAACTTATCGTATCTACGCATGTGCTAGACTACAAAAATCGTTTTAAGCCGACCAAGCATGAAAATGAAAATATAATTTAAGCCAGTAATACGGAACTCTAGATAAAATCATTAGCCTCAAAAAGATTGCAGTATGAGTTCTGGTAAAATACTTGAGAAAATCATTAATATCTAAAACAAAATTGCAATATGAACACGGGTAAATATTTTTACTGAAACATTATGTTTATAAATCCAAGAAATTCACTTGCTGTTGTCAAGGACACATGTCCTAGTGGATATTGTTGGTTAGTTCCAATGACTTAGCGGCATGACTACCAGAAGTGGCTTTGCATAAGGAATGAGAACGATATACACCAGTGTTAGTAAAACATGGTTCGGTTCGAGCCTAGCAACTGAAGAAGCCTGTGACGTACAATGGCCGAAACGTCGTAGAATGATAACAAAGATGAGGATAATAATCCAAATGGTGTAGATAGTCTAACAAGAAATGTGGTTCTGCAGAAAGATGCTAAAAATGAGATAAATCGAAAATCTGAAAAACAACATTGTTATTGACAATGGAAATAAAAGGAACACTTATCAGGAAGTAAAAAATTGAAATTGCTTTCTTTCTCTCCCTTAAACTGTCTTGTGAATATCAAGTTTTCTAAACCTGCCTTAACTATTACGTGCTACAGAAAGATCAACTGCATCTTCCTGATGCCAAGCATAAGCTTCCTTTTTGTTTCTATTTTCTCTAAAGTCGCGTGTTTCCAACATGTTCGGTCCATGATATCCTCATCATCTTTCTGTAGAAGCGCATATGTATTAGTGAATACATCTCTCTCTCTCTCTCTCTCTCTCTATATATATATATATATATATATATATATATATATATATATATTCTAAATTGTTGCTGAGCAAAGTGTTATGTCATCACAAGACAAACTTGTCTTTGATGGTGGATGTTTTTTATGTTAACGTCCCTGTAACCTCTCTGTGAGCCGAAAGCTTAGAACCAACCTAATAAAAATTATTCAAATGTTGGAGAATTTTTCTTTTTATTTGCACCTGAAATTAAAACCAAAACACGATGTTTAGAATTAATTAAACATAATAGACATTCATTGTCTATTTAACAGTATGTTTAGAAAATTATCTGCTGTCTCGATACACACACACACACACACATATATATATATATATATATACACACACAAAATACGCAAGAATCCATTCTTTACTGAAGCTTACGCAGCAATCATAAACACATTAATCAAATAGAATAATTTGTAGGAAATACTATAAATTACCACCAACTATAATCTCATTCAAAATTAATTGCTTGATTGTGTACTTTATTTAAAATATGCATAAATCTAAGAAAATACAATTAAAATCTTATGTATAAAAGTTTATCAATCTTATTTTTATGAAAATATTATTTAGAGATTTTGCCGAATTGTACTCATCTGTACTTTATAGAATTGACTCCTCTGAGATATCCCGACTTCACAATTTTAAAATATATCAAAATCATTAGTATTTTAACCAGAACCTTTTATTTGTAATCTTTACATAGTAAATGTTTAGATCTTTTATATTTTGATATTTTTTAATAATTTTAATTTAAGTATCTATTTAAATCGTCCATTGTTCTTAAAAAATAAAACAGAAATTTCCTATTAAGACCTTCACAATGAACATTAAAATATAAAATATTCAAAAATTTGTAATAGAGAATAGTATTCAAATACATATTTTTATTCTGGGTTTATATTAAACGAAAATTATGTATTTATAATTGTCCATATTTTAAACACTACTGTAATTACCTAGTTAACATAATACTTGACCACAAATACAGTTATCCATTAAAAATTGCAACGTTCAAAACATTAATTGATAACAGTGTTCAATATAAAAATAGGGCAATGAATATTTATTATTAATTATTACGTTAGAAGATGACCAAACTACAAACTACTAAAAATGTGTACATTTGGTTTCAACATTGAAAATACAATGTCTCATCAGATAGTTAATAATGATAGTAATAAACGTTGTATTTTAAAATAATATAAAACAACATGTCCCTTTAATTTTTGATTTTTTATTTCGTACGAGGTAAAAAGATATTGAAAAAGAGGAAAAAGGAAGAAGGAAGAAAAGATCAGAAAAGATGATAAATAAAGAAAAGAAAAAAAAGAGTAAAGGGGAAAATACAGAAGAAATAGAAAGTGAAGAGGAAAATAACCGAGAAAATATAGAGAGGAAAGAGCCAATGAAAACGGCTCAGAGAGAGAAATTTTAAATTTTGACCGGAGGTGAGTAGCAGACGTATGTTGATATCGGTTACAGCCTATCTGGTCTCAAATCTTTTAACATTTAAAAAAAATGGTAATCTTACATTAAAAAAAAGAAATGAAAGAAGAAGAGGAAAAATATGGAAAAAAAAGTAGAAAGTAAACAGGAAAATGAAGAGAAAAAATATGAGAAAATCTAGAGAAAGAAGGAAGTGGAGAGACAATGGGAAAGGCCAAGAGAGAGAAATGAAATATCTTTAAAAATAAATGTTTATCAGCCAGTCAGTTAAGTGCCATACGTGATACACGCTTGGACGATCATGTCTCGAAAGAGACATGATTGACTGGGCAGAAGAAAATCTCGTATTAGGTTGCCATTACTTTAAGCGGGAGACTGGTTGCCATTCAAGGCTATAAAACCGAATTTGTCCATAACTGGAGGAAAAAATAGATTAATACTTTTCTTAAGGGTATTTTGCGTAAGCGAATGCAAGGAATTCGATCTTAGCTCTACGATTTTTCGTTCCCAGCCGATATCTACTGCAGCACACTGAACACCCAACGTTTATCATTATCATTATTAACTATCTGATGAGACAGTGTTTTTTCAATGTTGAAACGAAATGTATAGTTTTGTAGTAGTTTATATTTTGCACATGTTCTACTGTAATAATTATATATATATATATATATATATATATATATATATATATATATATATAGTGTATCGAGGCAGCAAATAATTTTCTAAACATATACAATACAACAGAAGAGGAACATGAATCCTATAAACAAGTCATCCAAAAAACGCTAAACAAATTATATAAAGAAAAAATACTTTTACCAAACATCAATCATAACTTAATTAACCTATCGGATTACCAACTCACTCCAGATGAAATAGAATTCCTTAATCTCGGACCAAATTTTCATGTTGCACAGAAACAATTCAGTGTTTAAACAAATGGAGAACGGCTCATGATTAAACATAATAGACATTCATTATTTCTTATATTTAATAGTATATGTTTAGAAAATTATTTGCTGCCTCGATACACTAAATTTAAGTTACATGATGCCGCAGCATTAAATGATCCTAACACCAAGAAATTTCAATGGAACCTCATTAAATGTCAAATGCACACAGCCAAACAGAAATTACAATTAATCAACACGGAAATTGTACATATTAAAGGAATCTTATAGTCTTCTACCACAAGTGAAAAATTCAAGGAAATATTGGTTTATTATACAATACAACAGAAAAGGAACATGAATACTATAAACAAGTCATCCCAAAAATGCTAAACAAATTATATAAAGGAAAAATACTTTTACCAAACATCAATGACAACTTCATTAACCTATCGGATTACCGACTCACTCCAGATGAAATAGAATTCCTTAATCTCGGACCAAATTTACATGTCACACAGAACCCTAAATCAATGTTTAAACAAATGAAGAACGGCTCATGACTAAACATAATAGACATTCATTGTCTCTTATATTTAACAGTATATGTTTAGAATATATATATATATATATATATATATATATATATATATATGTGTGTGTGTGAATTAAATCCGTTCTTGTAAGTCAAGTGGTGTATCATTTATCTGCATATATATGGATGTATTGGGCTCTATATACATATATGTATATATTGGACATGTATAATGATAATATACACGCTAAAACGTCTGCCTCCTTCTACCGAGCGTCCATAGCTCAGAGGTAGAATCACCGACTGCCGCCAATTTGCTCGGTTTTCAATCCCAGGTAAAAAGCCATTGGAGTCTAACTGTACTGATGAGCTGTGATACAGCAAAACAAATCTCTCTGTACTCGCGTATATACAAATGGTCATGTTGCTTTATTATAAATATTTATGTCTATTTACAAATGGCTGTACTAGTATATAGACAGATAGATATATTATATAGAAGTAACCACACATACACACACACACACACACACACACACACATATATATATTATAAGAAATTGAAAAAAAAACCGTAGATATATAGATATATGCTGAGTATACAGATGACAAGGCAGGAAATGTTCCGACAGGGTTCACATATTTAAATTAGCATACTCTCATGAAGAGTGTTTCTTGTCACATTTTACCTTTTGCTCTTCTGTAATTTACTGATCCTAACAACAAAAATATTGCTAATGATTTGCCCAAAGTGCTTTGAATCCTTGACTAGAGTTCTTAACTCACTCGTTAACAAGAGCGCACTTTCTTTGACTCGCATCTGGATCTGTCGCTCTACGAGTTAATGAGTACAGCAAAGCCATCATCGTCTTGCCCTGCCGTTTCACCTTTATCTCTCGACAGCCTCTGTTCTACCGAAGATTTCTTAGCTTTGTCAACTGCATGACCCTTTGTTATAAGGGTGGGGAATTAGAGTGAAAATGGCAACATTAAAAGGCTAAATGACAACTCTTTGCACCGAATCAATAAATAAAAATCTGATAGGTATTATTTTTTCTTACGAATTGGATTTTATCTAAGAGTTTTTAATGAAAAAAAAATTCTTCATGTTTGCACGGATCCCTTTTATAGCTTGTTTCAGATATGGTGAGTATAACCTAATGAGACCATCTCTCACTCTTTATTTTCAATTGTTATAGCAAAATATTACGATCTTTTAAATAAAATAAATGGCTACATTAAAATACATGCATATATATGCGTACATTTTAATGTAGTCAGTTATTTGGCTTGGTTTCTTTGTTGGGACAACATGACTGCTGATAACCTACCAGGTCTCTGTTGCGTAATATTTTGAGGAAAATCCTTTTCTATACGCTTCATTAATCTGATAGCGTGATCGAATATGATGTTCCTCGCAGTCATTTAAAAATTTGAGAGTTTAATCAGTATATTCTTATAATTTCATCAGAATAAAGTAACATATTTTATTTCCCTGTTGTCTTATTTTGTAATATATACATATTTCTAAAAAAGGAAAACCATTTTTAAGGTTCACAGAAAAGCGAAAGAAAAAAATAAGAAAAAGATACAGACAGACAAGTAGATAGACAGACTGACAGACAGACAGACAGTTAATTAGATTAATTCGTCAGGTGATTGAAATTTCGAACTGCACCATTTAGTCTTTCCTCGGGGTAAATTGTTTTAGTTCCACGAGACTTAGCTCTACCAGATTTTTCACTATCATTTAACTCCCAATAGCCATGTGGATATAAGCTTGATCGCGTCTACTGTTTTGACCCAAAGGGTTGTAAACTGGCTACAGCAGTGTTGAATAAAACCTTAGAGATTTAAGTTATAAGAAGTAACAATATAAGTAGTGTAAGTAAATATACTTAAAATTTTATTTTTACGTAATTTTTAAAAGATTTACTAAGTTTAGTCCACTCCTCATAATTTTACATTTCATATTTACCATTGTATTGCGACTATCTATGAATGTTTGCATGAAATTCTATGTAGTGTTTGGTCAACGAATACATCTTTTCTATTTATATAATGTTAAGCCCAGACGTCGCGTGTCCGACATCTGTATATGCTTATACTTTATTTCCTCCTATTTGGGGTCTATTTCTCATTGAGCCGTTTTTCATTGGCTCTTTCCTCTTGTTTCTTTTTCTCTTGTTTTCTTCTTTTTCTTAATTTCCTCTGTGTCCATTTCTTTTGTTATTTCACTTTTTAATTTCTCACTTTTCCTATCCTCTTTACCTCATACGAAAAATCTTGCCAATAAAAGGAAGTGAATTTTCATAAATTTTCTTTTGAAAAAATAACGTTTATTACCATCATTACTAACTACCTGAAGAGACATTGTTCTTCTAATATCAAAACAAAATATACAATTTTGTAGTAGTTTGTACATGTTCTAAAGTATCATTTATAATAAATACTCATTGCTCTATTTTTATATTAAGCACCTTTTAAATAAATGTTTTGAACGTTGCAAATATTTTCTTCGTTCCTTATCCATTTGGATTATATCTATCTATCTATCTATCTATCTATCTATCTATCTATCTAATCACTGCTGATAACCTATGATGCTTCTGTTGCGTAATGGTTTAAAGAAAATCATTTTCTATACGTTTCATTAATCTAATCGCGTGAGCGAATATGGTGATCCTTGCAGTCATTTAAAAGGTTTGAGAGTTTAATCAGTGTATTATTATAATTTCATTAAAACAAAATAAAATATTTTATTTCCTCGTTGTCTTACTTTGTAATATATTATACTTCTAAAATCGGAAAAGCATTCCTTGAGGTTCAGAGGAAAGCGAAAGAAAAAAATTATGGCATAGTAAAGAGACTTATCGCCAGATATAAGTTCCTCTAATGGACTCTCTCTTGACACAGGACAGCACAACCATCTCAAGTCACTTGATATAGGCTTCCGTGTTGAATCTAAGGCTCTCTCTAACAAATTCAAAAGGGCTTTTCTTATCAGAACGATCATAGTGAGATATTCCAGTTATCATATTTTCGTAATTGTTATTAGAATCATTTAACTTTTTTAGTCCTGCTGTAAGACATAGTCTTCAACCAACCATACGCTTGACTAAGTGCAGCGCTATCTTCACAAGGCAATTGATATAGGCTTCGGCGTTGAATTTGAGAATATGGGGAAGATGAATGAAACATAGCATCACCATTAATAGTGATCATATCAAACACCTTCGTAAACAATATCACACTCATCTAAATCTTTTAGAATTCTCAGCTAGTTCCTCAGATTGACACCCAAACACTCTAAAATGTCCGTTTTGGAACTTCGCCCAAAATAGCATGGCGTTTACAATTTTTTTTCTCGCGATATAAATTGAGCCACGGTACTCTTTGTCTCCCACACGTTGACTAACTGACCCTACTATATTTTGCAATCAAGAAAACAAAAAAGAAGCGCAAATATACACGTCACAAAAGCAAAAACTGAGTGCTCTAATGTAATTTCTTCTGCACACATTGTTCTACAATGAAGTTTGCAACCTTAATGAAATATTCATTGGTAATAATTTCCGAAAATCGGAAATCAAAAAAATCATTTACTGCACATTCTTAGGTAAACGTTTTCAGGTGGCATAAGGTGGAAAGATTATATTGGATCAACTGCTCGATCTGTTGCCCGAAAAGTTGGTTTTTGTAACATGCTAGTCAATTCTTCTCGTGAGAATTTATCTTAAACATTTATAAGTCGTTCATTCGTTCTTGCATTGCATACTTCTACAAGATGCTGTTTGGTGCTACACATATATATTTAGAGATTATTTAAGAACTCCAAAGAAGAATTTGCTATTTTATCGATCCTGCTCTGATATATAGGCAGCAGTCACTTGTCCACCACCGTAACGTAACTCTCCCGGACTTTTCTATAAAAGAGTGTCCATAAAGTCTGGATGCATTTTAAAAATTTATAACCTTATTTTTCTTTGTGATAGAAATAATCTGTAAAAGATGTTCTAAAGTTTAATATACCTAGTTTTAAGTACAGTTATTGAATAATTCTTTACCACAAAATTTGCCACAATTTTTAGATAATTAAACAGATGGATCGGATGGAATGGACCATTTTGTTGGCCTCCACGTTTGACAGATTTGACTCTATTAGATTTTTTATGGGAATATGTGAAAACAATTGTGTTGTAAAAAGTGATAAAATATATTTTGAACTGACAACGTCCTTTTATTTATGGTAATGTGAAGGTCTTCAAAACAATTGTGTATACAAACAAACCTAGTTCATTAGAAGATTGGAAAACTAAAATAACTAATGTGATTTCAGGCATCACTGTACATCAGTTGCCAATGTTTTCCGTGAACTGCAAAATAGTATTGCCCTTTGAATTGCTAATGATGGAAGACATGTGGAAACTTAAATAAAATTTCAATAAAACCTTAAAACATATAGACATGCTTCTTTCTAATCCTTTTTACAAATTATTTCTATCGCCAATAAAAAATAAATTTATAAATTATTTAAAGCCCACTCGAATTTTGTGCACGCCCTGTATTTTTATGTAAATATTCTGTTGAGATTTTTTGGTGCTGAGGTTTTAAGAATTTAAGGGCAGTTAGATCTCATCATTTTAAAATTGAAATAGCAATATGTAACCCTAAATTCTATTCTATTCTTTCGCTTGTGAATCTCTCTTTCGGTTTTATGCTTCCCAGTCAACTGTGATATTTTAAAATATAAATGCAATATCAATCATTATATTGTCTTTTATTCTTTGCTTTCCTTAATAAAATACTTTATCTTATATACGTTCACCCTCAGAAACTATTTGCGTCTAAGTGACCTTATTTCCTTGTTTTGGATGAAAAGATTAATTAAAAGCTTTAAAAAAATTTCCGAAAAATTTAAAGTTTTACCTTAAAACAGCAAATAATTAAATTTTATATGCCGCTTCAAAAGTTATCTGTGTCTTAACGCAAAAAATCCGCATGTTCGATACGTAACCTCTTTTTCAAAAAATCATAGATTGGGAAAAATCAGTAGACGGAATCATTCTCTTTTATTCGTGTGCTTCTAGAGCAAGATAGACAGTCAATACTAGATTTTTGAAGCGTGGAAAGTGATCAATGCATAATAGATTTCCCGCTTCGTAATTCTCAATAGTTCCTGCTTAATTAACAAAAGTTATAAATCACAGTTCCCAACCCATAAATATTTTGTTTCAGTCTGATCAGAGATAGTCATGTGTCGCACCCAAATAGTTAAGCTGGTAATTAAAAGGTGATTCTTCTACATCAAGCTTGTATAATGGGTTTCATCAAATACTGCTGCGAAAATAACATCTAAGTGTAAACATGAATAGAAAGGTCATCAACTCATTTTATTTTTGAACAGACGCGACCTAACGATAAACGCTTAAAATTTAATAAAAAAAATAAATTTCACGTTTTATATTACAAAGCGTTTGCAAATTATAACTGTCGGTATTTCTTACAAAAAACTTTAAAAATAAATATTAAAGTACTATCACTCAGGAAAATATATTCTTTATAAAACAACAAGCTTTTCAGAAATTGCTTAGTCAAGAATTATAATCGGGAGGCATTAAATTCAGATGTTGGTCACGCACTTACCACATAATCGCATAGGTTAACTTTAACTAATCATTTCATCATAAAATACCAATATATAGGCACTGATATGAAACTCACTATGAATCATATATTATTATACAGAAGAAATAGCAAACCTTATGTATGTCAAAATAGGACAACATTTTCTTTATACTTATAGAGTATTTAATACTTCGATTTCTGTTGTTGCTAGGCTCTATGAAATCATTGCACACAGAAATTCACTTGCATGCTATATAAGTTTAAAATGTAGCGTTCCTAAAATACCAGGATGAGGCTAATTAAAATCTTTTCACTTAGATACGGAGAAAACAAAAATTTCTAAAAATGCGTATAAATGGTAGAAATAGCTCGAACAAAATATGAATTTTTGACAGTTTCTCAACAAATCTGATCTGAACCGGATATACAAGAAGATCTCCGTCAAATGAAAAAAAAATGATGAGAAAAATTAGTTCATGTCGATTGAATTTAATAATAATTGTTTGATTAAATTCTTCTTGTCTCTATATATCATTCACAAGTCTAGGTAGGTATGCGTCAATATATATATATATATATCTTTTATGCATATATATATATATATATATATATATATATATGTGTGTGTGTGTGTGTGTGTGTGTGTGTGTGTGTGTGTGCGGGTATATATATATAAGGAAGAAATTTATTTTTTTCAAAATAAAATATTAAGAAGAAAAACTAATATAAAAGACCTTCTCATTACCATAAATAGAGGGAAGTTGTCAGTTCAAAATATATGTTATCACTTTTTACAAATGCTGAGAAATATAGAAAAGTATATTAAATGATTTCTCCCTGACGCACACATTATTAAAATATAGTAATTACATATATCTAATATTTAATACGCATATTTTAATGTAATAATAGCTAAACATGCCCTGTTTTCCAAGACAATAACCCACATATACGAACTGATGTAGACAAAGACAGACAGTTACACGAAATAAAGAATAATCTCTGTATGCAATCAGTGTGATACGCACATAACGAATGCGGTCAGAGGAAGGCAGCTAGCTTCTATAAATGTTTGTCTGAACATGAATTAGGAGTAATAGCAAAACGAAAAAAATATCCCAGTGTTACAAAAAACAGTAATGTGTGGAGAAGCATGATCAACCATTTTCTGAGAGGACAGGACGTTTAGAATTTCGTGTGGTATGGTTATTTTCAGAGTAATTTTGGCAACCTTTCGTCGTTCTCAGAGATAGATATTACATTTATGTCTGTTAGAGGCTAAAAATGAACGTCGTTCTATGCGTTAAGCCTGCAAAAGTAAAATATATCGACATACTACAACATCTATTCTCACGAGAAGATTTGACCTATCATCACTTTGCGCAAATGGTCATATGTAAATATCTAATTCAAATCTCCTATGCAATTTTCAGTTTCGCTAAAATTTTGGGCGACAACTGCAACCTCTTTACATTTTTGACTGTTGCACTCTTCGTTGTCCCATCATCTCTTTTAGCAAAAGGTCATATGTACATTTCTAATGCAAATCTTCTATGCACTTTCCAGTTTCGCTAGAATTTTGGTCGACAATTGCAAACTCATTACATTGTTCAGATTGTTGATCTCTTCGTTGTCCCATCATCTCTTTGAGAAAATGGTCATATGTAAATATCTAATTCTAATCTCCGATGGATTTTCCAGTTTCGCTAAATTTCTGGTTGACAACTGCAAACTCTTTAAATTGTTAGACTGTTGCTCTCTTCGTTGTCCCATCATCTCTTTGAGCCAATGGTCATAAGTTAATCTAATACAAATCTCCGATGAACTTCTCAGTCTCTCTAAAATTTTGGACAACAACTGCAAACTCTGTACATTGTTCACAGTGTTGCTCTCTTCGTTGTCCCATCATCTCTTTGAGCAAATAGTCATACGTAAATATCTAATGCAAATCTCCGATGCAATTTCCAGTTTCACTAAGATTCTGTTCGACAATTTCATTCTGTTTAAATTATCAGACTGTTTCTCTTTTCGGTGTTTGCATATTCATGACGTTTCCACCGTTATAAACTCTGGCATTCTTCAGGTGATTGGATCTTTCAAACTGAACCCATAATTTCGTCTCCCGTGGTCGATTGTTTTAATTTCACTTGCCATGTCTCTCCCGGATATTTAAGTATCAGTTTTCTCCCGTTAAAGCAACTCTTCACGTTTTGTTCACCTCTGCTATAGTAGGTATTGAACTCCCAACATGCCTCGAAAGAGATATGACTGACTCGGCAGAAGATTATCCCGTAGTAGGTTGCCATTGCTTTCTGCAGTAGACTGGTTGCCGACCAAGGCTATAGAACCCAATCTGTCCTGTTATTTAACCCATAACTGGAAGGAAGAAACGGATTAATACATTTCCCAAGGGTATTTGCGCGTAAGTGAATGCAATGAATTCGGCTGGAATTCGAACTCGGCTCGCCGATTTCTTGTTCCGAGCCGATATCCAATGCACCAGAACGCACAAAGACAATATGGCAATACAAACAACAGCGCAAACAATGTAAATAATGTAAATATATCATCTCAGAAATATAGACAAATTATTATTTGTATTTTATCAAGAATCATTGAATAAACAGCAGAAGAACCATAACATGTGCTACAGCAATATGCCAAGCATGGACTAATGGTAGAACTGTAAATAGGTAAGATAGATTCTTTCGATAAAAATATATATAAAGATAAAATGACCCAATTTTTCTAGCAGTAGACTTAGCAATTGAGTCACTATTAATTTTCTACTTCAGGTCAGGGAAAAGCATTAACCCGAGAGACGGCAATAAGTCACTCTCTTGGAGATTAGCATCAGCCATTCTAAATATTAAAAAAAATTATACATTCATATCAACAATCTATTTGGCTATACAAGATAATTAATGAATATTCACTGATTTTAGAGGCCAGAATCGATTTTACTTCACCAGCGGCTGGTCTGCAACACAATATTCTAACCGACTTTTTCTGTGGCAAATGCCTTAAAGACTTAATTATATCATTTACCGAGCTTCTGATGCACGCAGGTTCACGAAGAACGCTTACATATAAAGCAAAATATGTTTCAATAGAAAAAATAAATCCTGCCTAAATTTGCCCAAAGGAGTTTGTCAATGCTTTTTCCGCAGAAAGCAATGAGAAAACCCCATTCAGATCACGTTTTATGTCACGTGATTATCATTGAGGAGAGATTTGATATCTGTTTCTTTTTTTTTCTTTTTTTCAGTCTCAAAATTAGGAGTGGCGACATTGCAGTTTTTGATTTCATGTCAACGTTCAACATATTTTCTTAAGACGAAAAAACGTCTACAGATGGATGTGCAAGCGCATAATCGCTAAAATGGAAGAGTCTCTCATTATATTATAGAGAAATGAATACACCGAAAAATGATTTCCGGAATTCGTTATGTGAATATTTCAGTTTTGTCCTAACTATCTATCTATCTATCTATCTATCTATCTATCTATCTATCTATCTATCTATCTATCTTTGATATCTATCTATCTATCTATCTATATATATATATATATATATCGATTTTGATGCCTATCTATCTATCTAGCTATCTATTTTTATATCTATCTATCTATCTATCTATTTTTATATCTATCTATCTACTTTTATATCTATCTATCTATCTATTTTGATATCTATCTATCTATCTATCTCTCTCTCTCTATATATATATATTTGATGTCTATCTATCTATCTGTCTATCTATATTTGATATCTATCTATCTATCTATCTATCTATCTCTCTATCTATCTATCTATCTATCTATATATATATATATATATATATATATATATATATATATATATATTCATATCTAAAACTGACGCCATTTCGGTCGGGTTTCAGTCCTGGGTAAAAGAGCAATCGGAGTCTAACCGTACTGATGAGTGTGGTACGGCGAAACAGATCTGTCTGCGGATGACTATATATATATATATACTTCTCTGCAAAAGTATTAGGACAAGAACTATTTTGTCTTTCATGAGGCATATTGACAGAAAATTAAAAATTTAATCAATGTAATTTTATTTGATTTACTCAACAATTGCTCTAACAAGAAAAAATACTTGTTACAAAATAAATTTAATATTTAGTATAATAGCCTTTTACTTTGATCACAGACTTCATTCTGTCAGGCATTGATATCACAAGTTTCTTCGATGTACCTAATGGTATCTCCTGCCAAGAAGCTTGTATTTTTTCCCAAAGCGTGTCTTGCGAATTAACATGACATTTACCAATATTTTTTATCCAAGATATCCCATAGATGTTCAAAAGAGTAGTTTCCAAATAACTTGTTTAATATAAAATAGGAAAAGTTAAATATAAATTCTTTTTAATACATTTCTTTTACACCTAGTTTTAAACAATCAATATTGATTAGCAATTTATTCGCCTTTTACCCTGTATTTTAATTTCAGTAAGGTTTTTAAGAAAATCACCACTGTCCTAATACTTTTGCACACTACCAGTAGCGTGCAAAAGTGTTAGAAAAGGTGTGATTTAAACTTTATTTTCGTGTCTCATAAAATATAATATAGTTCTTGTCCTAATACTTTTGCACAGTACTGTATACACACACAGACACAGACACAGACACACACATACACACACACACACACACACATATATATATATATATATATATCGGTGTATTTCGGCAGCAAATTCTCTTTTAGGGATGTCAAATTAAATAAATTACAAACATTATGCAAGCTTATTTTCAATAAAATTCGTTCATAGTTAAGAATAATCTTTCATGTATTATAATTGAAAGATGTGAGAAAACTTAACCCGTCACATAATAGAATCAGCTACGAATACTGCAGTAATATTCTAAAACGTTTCTAACAAGAAACGTCTTTTTCATGCATTAAATATGTGACATGACCATGACATTATTACACAATAAACCCATACTAGATAATTATCACTTTCTAATAAAGGCGAAGCATAACTGTCAACCGTTTCCTTTGAAGCGTAAAGAAAAAAATGACAGTAACATATAGCAACACAATTTTGTAGTTATGTTTTGTTACTAGATGATATCGGTTGAAGATTGAAAGTAAGAAATTTGAGAAATGGAAAATAAAGACAACTTTAAATGTGACAGCGTCTTTCTCACTTCATTTAATTGTTATACACGAAAGATTGTACGTGAGTATGAAGGGATTTTATTTAGAAAAAGCAGACATAATATCTTTCATTTATTTAATCTGACATATTGCTATATACCTACCTATATACAGGAATGGAAAGCTCCTATCCTCTTAAATACGTGGACAATATTAGAGTAGAAGGGATTCGTCTACTGGCAATTAGTTCACTTTCAGTGTATCTACTACACGCAGGTTGCGAGTCTTGTACTTGTTTATATACTATTATTTCCATCCTCCATTTTGGTGATTACGATTACGACACACACACACACACACACACACACACACACACACACACATATATATATATATATATATATAGTCATTGGAAAACGAGTTATTTGAAAATATTCAAATACGCTACAATATATATGTACTGACCACTTTTTAATACAACTGTGTACTGGTCTAATTTAATTATGATCAAAAGCTGATTAACTATATATATATATATATATATATATAGAGAGAGAGAGAGAGAGAGATAATCCGTCACTTAATAGAATCAGTAATGAATTAGAGCACTCTAACTACTGGCATATGATACATCATACGCTAAAAAGTCTGCCTCCATCTACAGAGCGCCCATTGTACGCACTCCTTTTCCAACCCTGAACTAAGACACCAGACAGCTCTATCAGAATATCTCTGGTCATTGAAAGACAATAATCTAACCCCCATAATTAAATGGAATATCATTAAAAAATTCAGCACACCCACCAACTTCCAAGATTGCTGTCACTTATGCCTGGATGAAAAGATAACTATTGTAAAACACAAAGACCAATTGGATCTGCTGAATCTGAGGAGGGAACTAATTTTTAAATGTCAACACATGAGCCGGTTTAAACTATGTTAACATTTGAGCACCTCATTCATTCCTCTGAATATTTTACACACTATTCTACGGAATATATATTTAATTGTAAACCATTGTGATATATGTTGAGGGTTTTTTTTATAAAGTGGTTTTTATATGTCTATGGTATTGCTTACATAGTTGTTTTTGCTGGTGTTTGAGTATATATATATATATAGTGCGTGTGTGTGTGTGTGTGTGTGTTTGTATGTGTGTATATGCATATATGTATCTGTGTACGTTTACATATATGGCTATGCATATATATATATATGTGTATGCGGGTATGTGTTTACGCATTAACGTGTGTGTGTGAGTTGTATGTGTACATATATATGTTTTTTACAGTACTAAAGTTATACGGTATTATAACTGTACTGTTGACCGAGAAAATTACCTACATTATGGTATTATTATTATTATTATTATTATTATTATTATTATTATTGTAGTGTTAACCGAATAATTAGTATAATTTTGATTATATAGTGGTGTAGTGGTAATTATGATTAAAGCAAATTTCTTAACTATTATATCGTAATTGTTTAATTTTTTTAGGTTTTTTAAAAATTCCAATTTCTTATCCTTTCTCTAGTAATATATAATTTTTTTTAAAATAAATAATTAAGTTTAAACAACTAAATTTAAATAGAATAATCAGGCTTACTTTTAAATTAAGTTCTTTTAAATCTGTTAAATTTTTAAATTTTATATTGTATTATATTTGTTTTGTTGATTATTGAATTAGTATAATTTTGTTTATATAGTGGTGTGAGTATTTTGTGATCACAACAGATTAACTATTATCTCTTAAATATATTTTTAATATTTTAGACTCCAATTTCTTATCCTTTCACGATTAATTTATATTTATTTATTATTATTTTCTCATATCATCTTTTCCTTCTATTTTAAATTTATTCCTCTTTGCTTTCTTCTTCTTCCCTTTTCGTTTACGCTTTAAGATACTTACCCTTTTTTAGCTCTCTCTCTCTCTCTCTCTCTCTCTCTCTCTCTCTCTCTCTCTCTCTCTTAATATCGTTTTTTTTTCCTTTTGGATTCCCGTAAAATATATCAGAGCATGCTGATTAATAAGATTGAAGCTTCAACCTATACCAGTTCTTTGAGGTTTCTATTTGAACTGAGATGATCAGATTACTTTTCTTCTAAAACACTGCATCGCCTTAGCAAAAGTAAACGCATTTTTACCCTGAAAAGATCTAAGTGTTCCATGCAAAAAGAAGATGAAAAAGCGGTCGTTTTGAAACACAAAAGACACGAAACGGCTCTAAATGGCTTTGTGTGTATAGAATATTTTTTGATTGAGTGTATTTGTAAAGTAAACAAATAAATATATAAAGCAAGAAGAAAGAAACTCCTAGCCGACGCCTTTACTCAGTGGTGGGACTATCAGTCAATATTGAAAAAGTCACTTAAAGGACAAAACATGTCGGCTACATGCGCTCCTGTCTTTTTATTAAATATATATGGATTAAATTTTTAATGTATATTTATCTTTGAGTAGATAATCTTTTTTTATTATTATTATTAAACAGTTTATTTCATAATTTTCATATACCGGCCTGAATATTCAAGAACCCTGTTAGGAAAATATGGGTCCTCTGATAGGATTTTAACCTGGGAAAACCGTCATTATATCTGACGTAAATTGACCACTCGGACACGTAGGACCATCTGCTCAAACAAAGCTCAAATAATACTTTTGAACGCATATATTTCTCCCAGCTCTCGAAATATTCATATCTGTTTTGTTTTTTATTCTATCGTAAACAAAGAAAATTTCTTTTTATTTTAAATGGATTAAATCAGATATTTTTAACGTTATTTTTAATGGATTCTCATATTTTGAGAAGATTTCACTTTTATATTATTAAAAAACACATTCATTTAGATATTCGAGAAATCTTGTTGGGAAAATATACATCCTCCGTCAGGATTTGAACCCGCCTCCTCTCGTTATTAAATCTTTGTTTTTCCGTTGTAGATTGATGTGTCATGTCAAGTTATTTTGGGACTTTTTCTACATTATTAATTATCTATTAACGTTTTTTAGAGTACGGCTTCAGAAATCCTCAAGCACTTAGTGTTATGAGACCTACCCTTTTTGGACTCTAATGGACTCTTACTATTATTATGAATACCGGGAGAATGCCTCTCTCGGGGTGGAGGCGTCCTCGGCCTTCGGGCTGGGGTCACCAAATTAAGACCGAATAAAACCAGTTTATGACCAGTTTAGCGCGGTGGATAGGTAATGTTTTGATCAGTACCTGGGCGTACGCGCTCAGGTTCCCCACGTTAAAAAAGACCTTGTGTCACAGCTCTCTTAAGTGAGGGAGAAGGGTAAATATTGGAGTTGTGTTGTCACCCCGGTCTAATAATTGGCAGTCAGTCTGACGTGTAACACTCTTGTATTTGTTTTCCGTTTAATATATATGTTTCACTAATTCCCGAATTCGCATTTTCTTCCGGACCTATTTCGGTTCCACAACACTCAGGAAACATTTTAAAACTCATGCAAAATTTAATTTCCTAACTTGCAAAAACTGTTAAAATTATAGAATCACTCAATAAAAGAAAAGTCTGTTCATCTGTTCATAGCAAGGATAGCCGTTTCCATAAAGAAATACTCGGCAGTCGTCGGCAAATTAATAAGAAATACAATAGGTCCGAATTTATAAAATATTTCCCTTTGAAAAGAATTCATTTTCCTGATAAACAGTTTTAACATATTGTTGAGAAATTGAACTCTGAAGCCCCATAATCTTTAAGGATATTTTTTAATGATGGTAGTTTCTTTTTTAAATATGAATAACGTCTTAATTATATCATTATTTTCTATTCTAGTTAGAAGTTCTACTCATCTTATCTGTTATTACAGACGGGAAATCCTCAGTTGATTTAGTTTGTTGTTATATCCGATATTCCAGCCTGTATCCCCAGATCTAACGAAAAATTTCATTCTCCTCCAGTCGCTTGCAGCCATTTTGAATGATTCATCTGGGAAAACGGATATATATACACTACCGCAGATAATTATTAGGCCACTCCAGTTTTTTTTTTAAAAGAAATGATGTATTTCATAGTATTTTTAGTGGATAATTCTAAATGAAAATAGAATGGTTCTTTTCTTCTTATTATTTTACCAGATTTTACAAGGCAAGAAACAAAGATGAACTCATCCGAATTACCCTAAATTGTCTTCATTTTTTCATTGACGAAAATGCAATATAGGTAATTATTAAATATTTATAAATTCATTTGATGCACATGTTATAGTACAGTATTAACAAATGACACATTCTATTTTGACTTACAATTATTAAATTGGCAATAAATACTAAAAAATTGTATGAAATTCATCATTTTTAAAACATTAGAGTAGCCTAATGATTATGGTCGGTAGTGTAGCTGATAGTATATTGCATTTCCATGTTTGGCATCTATATGAGAGTCTACAAGTGACAAAGTTATTTAAAAAATGATACGAGTTCTTTTTCAATAATCTTTAGCCAAACATGAAATTAATAATAGACTGTCACTCAAATAAACACATTTCGCTGCAAGGTCAGTAAATCAACTGAGCGCCATACCTGGTACACGCTTGAGCGTCCATGACTCATATGATCAATGATTGACTAAGCAAAAGATTTTCTCACGGTAGTTTGTCATTTCTTCCTGCGGTAGACTGGTTTTCAACCAAGGTTATAGATCCAAATCTGTCCTGCTATTCAACACATAGTTTCAGGGAGAAGAGATGGATTAATACATTTCCCAAAGTTGCGTAAGTCAATACTACGGCATCAACTGAAATTTGAACTCGGCTTTCTAATTTCTCATTACGAACAGATATCTATTGCGCCATAATACTAGAAACAAAACGCGTAAAATCGATAAATTTAAGATAACCGCTATAAAAGATAGATATCGATCGTTTTATTTGATAATTTTTAAGCTTAATCTTAAGTGAATACAACAATTTCAGCTAAATTTCATACTCCAGATTTCCGATTTTTTATTCAAAAGCCGAATGAGAAATCGGATAATCGAGTTCTAATTCCAAATGTGTGTTTCTTAAATATACTTTTTTCAATAATTTTACCCAAATCCAATAATGCAACTAAGACGCAAAGCAGCTGAAAAAGTGAGATGTATTTAGGAGATAGAACTAGAAACTAAATCTTAAACCGGAAGCAAATGATAAAACCCCTCGACCTGCTCAAAAACGAGAAAAGAGTGTGAACCAAATGATGGGCCAAGCTATATACTCTTATACCATTATATTTCAATAACTTTCCAATAATAAGATGTTGGAAAACAGGATCTAAATTTGTGGTGAATTTAAATTCATGTTTGTAGTAAACTACCGTAGAGTGCGAATGAGTCCCTGGTTTGCATACAGTTCTTGCGACAGTCCAGAATAAAGATCACTTAGCTCGACGGCGGGTAACGCTTCGTGCGAGGAGAAAATAATGAAAATAGGTCAAATCGTCTGGTTTATTGAGCAATCGTTATTAGCTTAATATAATCTGTGCATTGATGGTTCTTTTGTCAATCAGTAGCAATCTGAAACAATAAAAATCCTAGAAGACAACAGGGGAAGGAACATTATTCTAGGTGAGTGTTGTGCTGTTTCTACTTTTTCTAGAGTCGTTAAAGTATAATTAGAAATAATGATGCGGCATGACATTGATTTTATTTTTGCTTTTGTTGCAGCCTTGTTAGCGGCCAGCAATAAAACACGAAGACGGAAAAATGTTTTAAAATATATTAACAAGAGGATGTGCGTTGTGGCGCAGTGGATATCGGCTCGGAACGAGAACTCGGGGAACCGAGTTCGAATTCCAGTTGAATTCCTTGCATTCACTTACGCGCAAATAACCTTGGGAAAGGTATTAATCCATCTCTTCCCTCCAGTTATGGGTTAAATAATAGGACAGATTGGGTTCTATAGCCTTGGTCGGCAACCAGTCTACCGCAGAAAGCAATGGCAACCTACTGCGGGATAATCTTCTGCACAGTCAGTCATGTCTCTTTCGAGACATGATCGCCCAAGCGTGTATCGCGCATGGCACTTAACTGACTGACTGACTGAACAAGGGACAGTAGTACAAACAGGTACAACATGAGAAGATCACCAGTGTGACTATATTAGTCCGGCTACGAGAACAGTTTACTGGAAAGCTCTCTACTGGAACAGATCTCTTCCACCTCTGCACAAAGAAGAAACTGCTGCTTATTTATAGTTTAAAAGAATTCATGTGTGCCATGGGTAAATTACCACAACGTTTACAGTTTTCTTGTTTTTGTTTAAGTAGACGATCCTCTTAGTTATTATCTTGAACTAGTAGTTATATATGTGATAGACACATTTTGTTGTCTATATACTAGGATTTTTTAGAGATGTGGGTGAAAACTGGATTTATATTAGCCCAAACTGATGTTATGTATAAAATAGATGCATGGAGTTAAACTGCATCGAAGCGGAATATATGAAACAAGCATACACATTAATGTGCAATTCGATTCAGTTGATATCGGCTCGGAACAAGAAACCGTAGAGCCGAGTTCGAATTTCAATTAGATTTACTTCGCTTCTCCCTCTAACTATATGTCAAATAGCTTGACTGATTGGCTTATACAGCCATGGTTGGCAAAAAGTCTACTGCAAAAACTAATAGCAACCTACTGCAGGACAATTTTCTGCACGCACAATGATGTCTCGAAAGAGACATGATCGCCCAAGCGTGTATTATGTATGCTACTTAACTGACTGATACATATTATTACATGATTTCGTATGCATATTAAATATTTTTTACATTGCATGCCTCAAATTTAGTGAAAGATATTTAATTTTGTATGAGTTGCCCTTTTTTTTAGTAATAATAGCTTGTAAAATTATGAAACTTTCTTGCAGTGATCGCCATAATAGTTTACAATTATTTACTAATTTTGGACTTATGTTGGTAGTTATATTTTGAATATTTGTGACATGTTAATCGATATGTGCAAGGATTTTGCAAAGGTTCGCAAAGGACAAATCAGTCTCTAAATTGATGTAGTCACATTTTAAAAATTCAATGTTGTTATTTTTTATATTATTGATATTCGAGAAAGAATAACAACAGAAAAATGTTTGTTTTTGCATTGGATGCTTATCTTAGGTTTAATGTAACTGATTTGGAAGCTTATTTTAGGTTCCATGTTATTGAAAATAACGTATTTTGAACTTTTTTACTATATGATAAATCTAGAGTATTTGTTAGGATTCTTAAGTGACTCATAAAATGCATATATATATATATATATATATATATATATATAATACGCGAAAGATTATCCGTTAGTATGAACGGATTTTATTAAAAAGATAAGCAGATACAATGCAGACACAATGTTTGCAATCTATTTAATCAGACATGCCAAAAAGCATATTTGCTGCTTAAACACATACACACGCGTGTGAGGGAGAGTCTAGGATTAGGAATTATAGCTATTTACACTATGCATATTCAGTCAACTCATCCGGTTTCAGGTGAACAGGGCGCACGGCCCAGAGATAGGACAAGAACACTGTAGCTGCGTTAAAGACACTGTAAGGAGGAATGCAATATTCATGCTCAGAATGCTATCTGAAGGAGCAATACAAATGACGAAGGACATTTATCTGTGCTTTATAGACTACACAAAGGTGTCTGACAAAGTAAGTCACAAAGACTTGATAGAGAAGCTCGACAAGCTTGAGATTTTCGGAAAAGACGTTAGGATAATCAAGAATCAATATTGGCAGACACTGCATACGTACGGATAGTCAATTCAGCAGGTTTACAAAAATAGGAAGCGGCGAAAGACAAGGATATGTTTTATCACCGAAACATTTCAACCTGTACACAGAAGCAATTATGACGGGATCCGTTATTGACAGCCATAATCTCAACAATATAAGATACATGGATGACACGGCACTGATTGCTAGATGGAAAGGAAAATGCAGGACCTTCTAAAGAAGGCAGCAAAAGAAAGCGAGAAAAAAGGACTAAGCATAAGCATCAAGAAAACTAAATGTATTGTCATCAGCAGAAAGAAGAGCCCACCATGGCAACTACAAGTCGGAGAAACTAAAATAAAACAAGTAAATAAATTTGAATATCTGGGAAGTGTTCTGTCAAAGGTTGGAAAGTGCGACATGGAGATCTAAAGTTGCATTGGAATGGACAAGGACACATTTCAGAAGCTAACCAGTGTACTGAAAGACAAGAAAATCTCATTGGAAACAAAGAAAAGTGTGCTGGATTGCTATGGGATATATGTCCTTCTGTATGGAGGTGAATGTTATCAAGAAAGAAGGAGAGGAATGAGGCAGCAGAAATGTGGTTTAACAGAAAGATGCTAAGCATAAAATGGACGGAGCACGTGTGCAACGATAAGGTGTTGGAAAGGATGCAAACGAGAAGAAAACTCATACTTAACATCAGGAAGAGGCAGAGGAGGTTCCTGGGACACGGAATGATGAAAGATGTTCTGGATAATTTAGTACTCACAGGATGGATAGAAAGAAAGAGAGACAGGGAAAAGCAGAGTGAGACCTACTTGATAGTTCTGAGCAAATGCATGGTGGAGCAGCGTTTGGAATAGATACCAAGAGAAAAGATTTGGATAGTAACATGAGACAGAGTCAAGTTGAAGTCCATGATCGCCTACGTCCTGAAGGGACACAGCACATGAAAAAGATGTTCAGAAAATTGTCTTTATCTTTGGTGATATGACAATACTCCGCATAAAAATTATGTATGTGTGTATGTTATTAAAATACAAAGAATTGTTTTGATAAAGAATCGTTTTAAATGTTGGCTCGTTTTTGTTAGCTTTGTAATGATTAAAGCTGTATGGGTGCCGTGAAAATTCTGAGCGCTTTTGGCTTTTGACACTAAATCAAGCAGTTACAGAAATTTAAATAATTGGGTATTATAGTTATTTACACTGTGTATATTCAGACAACTGATTAACCGGTTTCTGATGAACAGAACGCACGGTCCAGAGATAGGACAAGAACAGTGTGGCCGCGTTCAAGATACCGGCACGAGAAATGCGATATTTATGCTCAGAATGTTATCTGAAAGAGCAATACAAATGCAGAAGGACCTTTATCTGTACTTTATAGACTACACAAAGGCGTTTGACAAAGTATGCCACAAAGACTTGCTAGGGACACAGCGTATTGGTATAGTCAAGGATGCAATCCAGAAGCTGAGTAGAGTATTAAGAGACAGGAGAATTTTGCTGGAAACAAAAAAGAAAGTATGGGATTGTTATGCGCAGTCTATACTTCAATATAGCAGAGAAAGACGAAGGAAAACCTAGAAACAACCGAAATTAGGTTCTACTGAAGGATGCTGGGGACAGAACATGAGAGCACGATGAGGTTTTTGAGAAGGTATGAACAAACAGTTAATCAAATCTTTTCTATCGAATGGTATAATGAAAGTTGTACTGAACGGGCAAGCTTACAGATCCTATTATACGAACCCGGGTGTCCGCCAAATCTTTATCTAAGGTCCTGCGCCTTTTCTGTTTTTCGTCAACGATCTCCATGATCTTTTCAGATCGTAGACATCTACGCTGACGACACAACAATTTATTCCCGCCTAGTTAAGAAATCTGTTCTCGAAAAGAACCTCCAATCAGTCGTGGACTGGGGTAAATAATAGCTAGTAAAGTTTTATTTTATTTTTTTTTAATCATTTCACCCCGAGCAAGGCGGAAATGCCACTGATGTGCAGGGGGTTACATAAATGTAAAAAGATTAATTAGAAAAGAGTGAGGAGTACAAGCTAGTTAGAAAAGAACAATAGAAAGCTGAGAAAGCAGGTGCGATGACAGATACATAGGTGGAGAGAAAGGGAAGGTTATACAGGGGAGGGGAGAGAGCTAGAGGCCAGTGGTTAGTAGATGAGTATTAACTTTGCATTTAAATTTCTGGAGGTTGTAGCCGTCAGGAAAGCAAGAATACGGGAGTGAGTTCCACAGGCGGGAAGTGCGAGAGAGGAAGCTGCAGGAGTAGAATTGTCGTCTGCATTTGGCTAACCTGACTGTGAATGGGTGGGACCCAGTTGCCAGTCTGGTTGCACGGGTAAACACCTGTTGAGGAGGCATCAGTGACTTAAGCTCATCCGAACAGAAGCCATGAAAATATTTATAGAAGAGACAGAGGGAGGCCACATTTCGACGATGGGAAAGTGGCTGCAGTCGAGTCGCCAGATCAGCACCTATCACATTACAGACTCTCCTTTGAAGCTTGTCAAGAACACTGAGGAGAACGGCAGGGGCACCTGACCATAAATGGCAGCAATACTCCATAAAACAAAGCTGCTATCCTTTAACTGCCATGGACAATATATCCTACCTGTCAGCACGCTAGTCTCCATACAACCAATACACTGCGCCTCCTCGGCCTCACACTCTCAGCTGAACTTAACTGGAACGACTACATTAAATTAATAGTTTCAATATGATCATTCCGTCCTTGAATTTTATACATCTTGTTGAGGAGCAATTTTTGTCTTGTCAGGTTTCTTATTTCTTTATGGATATCTGCTTTATTAGTCCTGCTCAATCTCTCTACTTCTGCACATTTGTTTTTGAGCAATTCCTACTTAACCTGTCTGCATTTGCTCCTTATTCCGTTCTGTAGTTTCCTGTATTCCATTCCATATCTTGGCATCATTATCTGTCTTCTTTGCATCTTGTCGAGTATCTTTTCAGTCCTCCACTCGCTTTTCTTCTGCGTCTGATTTCTTTTGGGGCAATGTTGTTTGCTGATGTTACTAGCGATTCGTTTTGTGCGTCCGATTTCGAGTTTCCTTTTCCAATTCGTTCCTCTTAGTTGTTTTTCCCGCTGTTAGTGGATTCTTTCTGCAGGTTGAGGTCATTAAAGATATTATGATTACCGTCGGAATTAATATAAAATCTAACAATTCAATTCTGCTAATGAAAAGACGGTCCCTCAATTTACTGTCATGTATTTGAGAATAGCCAAATAAAACTTCAATCCAATGTATTCTTATCGCCCGGAATAATTAAACAGCCACACTTAATAATAAATAAAGTATATCTAATAGCCACACCTATCGATAATTTGTTCCTTCTTCCCTGTCCCCCAACGATTCTTTACTTCTGGATAGATCTAAGCCATTCATTTTGTAGAGAATTTTACGCTGAGCTATTATCAATGGATTTATAAAGGCATCAATTTATTTTCATTGTAATACTCCGTTATATTCTAACATTGATTTCTCATCGAAATACGATCCCCTGTGGAATTTACCTTACAAACTACGAAGGATACTACTTTACTACATACATATATATATATATATATATATATATATATATATATATATATGATTATATAATTAAATTTGTTATACAATTTAAAATGAAGAATACATTGCGAGACGAAAATTTCTATATTTCCAAATTTCTATCTCGTCATCAAGCAAAGTTAGATGTCAGTAGTGAAAATGATTTCCTCATTTTTTAAAAAAAGTAAATGCCTGAGAACTCGAAACCGTAAAACCTTGGTTGCTCTTTACCTTTATATATATATATATATATATATATATATATATATATATGTGTGTGTGTGTGTGTGTGTGTGTGTGTGTGTCACAATAGGCGCCTATTCACGTCTGCTCGCAATAAGTGCAAGAGAATCCTAAATGACGCCAAATGGTTGTTCGCTGAGAGAATGCGACAGCGCATAGCTGACCGGAAGTTCGGCTCCAAGGACTACTGGCGGATATGCAAACGGATGCTTAACAACTGCAAATCGTCTATACCTCCTTTAATCCATGAAATGGAGGTTCTCACATCATCTGCGGACAAAGCTGAGTACTTTGCCGGCAAAGTCTCATCCAACTCCATGTTTAACTCATCTGGAATAAGCTCACCCGACTTCCCCGTTAGAACTGAGGCCAAACTGCACGACGTACATATCACCCCGAAGGTAGTATCCCGAGTAATTTCAAAACTTGTCCCCCATTAGGCGAGCGGTGAAGACGGAATCCCGGTGATAGTCCTTAAGAGGTGTGCCCCTGAACTCTCCCCTGCCCTGTCTAAACTGTTTAACTATTGCCTTTCTGCTTCCTGTTTTCCTGCATGCTGGAAGTTCTCTTCACTCGTTCCTGTTTTTAAGAATTGTGGTGAACCCTCGGACCCATCCAACTATCGCCCTATCAGTCTTTTACCTATATTCGGGAAAGTGTTGGAGGCCATAATCAATGCTGAAATAGTTCATCATCTTACTGTCCACAAACTCTTCTCTGACAAGAAATATGGCTTCCGCTTTGCCAGGTCCACTGCCGATATGCTAACAACCTTTAGGGAGTACATGCTCCAGGCCATCGATGAGTCAGGTGATGCTCGTGCAGTTGCTCTGGACATCTCCAAGGCTTTTGACAGGGTTTGACACTCTGGCCTCCTTTGCAAGCTACGGGGTTACGGCATTACCGGACGCCTGGTTGACCTAATCCCCTCTTTTTTAAACAACCGCAAAATGAAGGTCGTTTTGAATGGGCATGCCTCTTCATCCTAAAGCACGAATGCCGGTGTCCCCCAGGGCTATATCCAGGGCCCGACGCTCTTCCTTATTTTCATCAATGACCTCCCAGATGAGATCAAGTCCCAAGTAGGCATCTACGCAGATGGCACGACAATATACTCCCGCTTCAATAAGAAACATGGCATGGCGGACAGACACAATCTCGCTGCTAACCTTGAACGGGATCTACACTCTTTGGTGAATTGGGTCAAGGAGTGGCTTGTCAACTTCAATGCGTCCAAGACCAAGCTGTTGTCTGTCAACCATCACAGGCAACCTCTCCTGCCTCCCATAAGCATAGACCAAGCGATTCTCCCTGAGTGCAATACACTGCGCCTCCTCGGCCTTACCCTCTCTTCTGATCTCAAGTGGAACCGCTACATCGAATCCATAGCTAAATCCACTAAGAAGGTTGGGTCACTGTGTCGATCCAGGACGTTCTTTCCGTCTGAATCCATCCTGCATATATACAAGTCTACCATTTGCCCCTTCATGGAGTACAGCTGCCATTTATGGTTAGGCACCCCTGCCGCTCACCTCAGTGTTCTCGACAGGCTCCAAAGGAGAGTTAGTAACGTGATAGGTGCTGACTTGGCGGCTCGACTACACCCACTTCCCCACCGACGTGATGTGGCCTCCCTTTGTCTGTTCTATAAGTACTTTCATGGCTTCTGCTCAGATGAACTTAAGTCACTGGTGCCTCCTCAACAGGTGTTTACTCGTGCAACCAGAATGGCAACTGGGTCCCACCCATTCACAGTTAGGTTAGCCAAATGCAGACGACAATTCTACACCTGCAGCTTCTTCTCTCGCACTTCCCGCCTGTGGAACTCGCTCCCATATTCTTGCTTTCGTGACGGCTACAACCTCCAGAAATTTAAATGCAATGTCAATACTCATCTACTAACCACTTGACTCTAGCCCTTCCCCAACCCCGTATATCCTTCCCTTTCTCTCCCCCCTTGCAACCGTCATCACACGTGCATTTTCATCTTTCTGTTGCTTCTTCCTAATTGGTTTGTAATCCTTTTCTCTCTCCTCTAATTAATTTTCTTTCAGTTATGTAACCCCCGCACATCAGTGGCATTTACGCCTTGCCCGGGATGAAATGATTAAAACACACACACACACACACACACACACACACACACACACACACACACACACACACACACACATATATATATATATATTAAAAAAGGATTAATTCAAAGATGTTGAACATCTTCGAATTAATCCTTTTTTAATATATATTTGCTCTGTAATATTTTATTACATGGAGCTCTCTTCTTGTATCATTTTTTAATATTAAAATAAAATTTTTAATATTAATTAGGATCGGGTTTTTCGGAATTTACCTTCCTGCTTTTTTCACTTGGATTGAAGTATCTGAATTAATATATATATATATATATATATATATATATATATATGAAGTAAAATGGAGATACATGTGAGTGTATTTGTTTATCATAAATACACCTGTAATTGCTTAACTTAGATGAGATTATTGTATCATGTTCTTTGACAGAGCGTGGGTGTATTTTCATTCCAGATAATATTTCATGCGCTGATGAATTGGTTTCGCTTTTTATTTAAAAGAAGTTGTACTATTCCGCTCCTAAAGATAAAACACAGTGCTGGGAAATCGCGAAAATGTCTGTGGAAGACGAAGGACTGCTTTTATATTATGATTTTATTAATATTATATATTAATTTTTTTTTAAATTGTCTGGTTAACCTAATATATTGTCTTTCCCAAGTTGAATCCGTGTAACCTCAATATTCTGAACGGGAAATCATCTTTTAGCATAATTAGCCCATAAATGCAGCAATTAACAAATGCAACATTGTTTAAGTACATAACATAAAGGAAATAAATGTATATCACCTTTTTTATTTCATATTCTTTCATAACTTAAGCAATCATGGCTCTACACAAATTCCTTTTCTTTACTAACTGGGAACTGAGTTGAATTCTTTGATGAAAAAAAATGGAGGTTAACATTACCTTTTCCAGCGTTTGGAAAAATGAATAGCTTCAATATGATCATTCCGTTCTTGAATTTTATACATCTTGTTGAGGAGCAATTTTTGTCTTGTCAGGTTTCTTATTTCTTTATGGACATCTGCTTTATTAGTCCTGCTCAATCTCTCTACTTCTGCACATTTGTTTTTGAGCAATTCCTACTTAGCCTGTCTGCATTTGCTCCTTATTCCCTTCTGCAGTTTCCTGTATTCTATTCCATATCTTGGCATGATTATCTGTCTTCTTTGCATCTTGTCGAGTATCTTTTCAGTCCTCCACTCGCTTTTCTTCTGCGTCTGATTTCTTTTGGGGCAATGTTGAAGAGAGGGTAAGGCCGAGGAGGCGCAGTGTATTGAACTCAGGGAGAATCGCTTGGTCTATGCTTATGGGAGGCAGGAGAGGTTGCCTGTGATGGTTGACAGACAACAGCTTGGTCTTGGACGCATTGAAGTTGACAAGCCACTTCTTGCCCCAATTCACCAAAGAGTGTAGATCCCGTTCAAGGTATTGCTTCTCTTAAACCGGTTGTTACAATCTTATCCGTAAATTGCGATGAATTATTGCGAAATAGAAGTGAATCGTTTCCAAACACCTTCTTTACAGTTTGTTTAGAATTCCTTCTCCGAAACCAACTGCCACCCTACGCATGAGAGGCCAGAAGACGATATTAAACCGATAGCTGGGGTGGGAGAATGGAATGAAATGAATTCAGGCCTTTCCCATTTGCAAACTTGCGAGCAAAATAGATTAACCCGGAATTTAAACCTGGTTCTCCGATTTCATCTTCTACGCCGATATCTGTTATTATAATAGTGTATTCCGCTCACACTCTCAATTTTCATGTTTTTGATTCCAAATTCCATTCAAGTCAACAACACTTTTGCCATAATAGTTTTATTATTAAAGCTCAGATCACTATATTATTTAAGATTGTAGGACAGATAGATATAATCCTTTTGCACGTACTTCATGAAATCGAAAATTTTAGTGGGGTCAAGCTACGGTACTTTGCATTTTTATAAAAGGAAAAAATATTATTAAAGAACATTTTCTGTCTTAAATTTATATGATATTTCTTTTAAATATTAAACATTTTTAAATAATTTTAAGTACACCTACCAGTTCACTTCTATGTGCTGTGTCCATGCAAGGCATAGATGATCATGATTATACACAATTACTTGTCCTTTAGAGCAGTAAGATTTTGTTTTTTTATACTATCATTCGGGATTAATGTTCTGCAAACATTTATACAAGCTCGTTAGGTGGGTTATTCGCAGTTTTCTTCTGTCATTTTTACGTCCACATATCCTGTGGGTATCAAAATTGCCAAGCCATTTTTCCTTCTTATTTTCACTAGAAACTTCAACTCTGTCTTTCGGAATCTATGTGTAGTAGCAATTTTTCTCTGCGTTTTCGTATAAAACTTGGCCCTCGTCCAGATATCCAATCCATCATATTTTCAGCATCCTTCTGCATAATTTCGGATGGGTATGGAACGTGGCTCTTTCAAAATTTGTGCTAGGGGAAGGGCGCTCTTTACGTTTCTATAAAGGTAATCATATTCTCTCACCTAGTTTTTTAACACTCGCTTTAAGCTTTAGTCGCACGTAAGTAATCCACTCGGGAACGTTCATTATCAGGATTCTCTTGTAATTGAACTCTTTTACACTCCGGTCTGTATATATATATATACATATATATATATATATATATGCTTGTGTGTGTGTGATGCGATGGATGAATTGCCGTTTAAATTAACCATAAATATAATAAATACTGACATCCTATTTAAACAGAAGTATTTACCAATATTACACAAAAAAATTATTGAAATTATAAAAAGAAAATACATTAAATAAAATTCACATTAGCTTCAACCAAGGCTTCTAGACGACTTCGGGATCTCATGCTTCTCTTTTTTATGGTCTCCATGTTTAAATTGGCCAATGCTGCAATAACCCTTGCCTTCAGTTAATATTTGGTGTTTCAATGAGTTTATTCTTTTGCTCTACTGCGCCCTGCACATAATAATAAATGGATTTCACTCTGAAGTGTTAAATGTCCAGATGTAAGGTTTGATGTGTTGCCAAATATATAGTCTGCGAAAGGACGGCTTCATGACTTAGGGCTCACTATCTCCTCAAACTGCTTGATGTAAACCTTAGTATTGCATCTGAGGCGCTTTTGGGAAGAGAAATGGTGGCAGAACGTCGTCATTACTAGTGATCACTCCAAACACTTTCGTAATCTCCATTAGATTAATCTAACTCTTTCCGAATCCCATGAACTGTTCGTAGAGTGAACCCAAAACACTCTGAAATGTTTGTATTGGAACTTCCGGAGCGAATCCCAAGCAGTATGCTGTTTCAAAATTTCTCGCGAGTGAATTGCGTCATTAGGCTCATTTCTTACAGATGGTGTCCAACTATCCCTACTATACTGTGCAGTCGGGAAAATAAAAAACCCAAAGAATGCGCTTGCATGAAATTAAAAATATGTAAGATGGCCACAATGTACTCATTGCACTCTGTACATATAAATATTATTTCTCCACATACACACACACATACGCACACGTGTGTGTAAATGTATTTCCACATTGCATTCTAACTTTACTTACGCAGTTAAAATTATGAATAATTTGACCGTTTTAAATTAAAATGAAATGAAACTAGCACTAAGTACAGTAGAAAATATCATCAGAAAGTATAAGACGTATGGCGATGGTACAGCAAACCTTGCAAGAAATTGAAGACCGGGAAAAATAAATGAGAGGACTTCAAGGTAGATCAGCAGAAATCTGCAAAAAAAAAAAAAAACACTTCATTACTCGTTCTGAAATGAAAACTGATCTTGAGGGTGCTGGAATTAATGTAAGTAAGAATGCCATTAGCAGAGCTCTATATCGTACAGGCTTTCATTCAAGATCACCAAGAAAAAAGTTTCTTTTCTGAAAGCCAAACATGTCAAAGATCGATTAAAGTTTGTCGAAACTTATGAAAAGATGGAGACTCACTAGTTTCTTTGATTGCCTCTAGAAATATCAGAGATTATCACACTTTTACGAGATGGAGAATCACTAGTTTCTTTGATTGCCTCTTGAAATATCAGAGATTCTCACACTTTTACTAGATGGAGACTCACTCGTTTCTTTGATTGCCTCTAGAAATATCAGAGATTATCACACTTTTACTAGATGGAGACTCACTAGTTTCTTTGATTGCCTCTAGAAATATCAGGGATTATTCCGACTGTCTATATTAGAAAATTTTTAAATTTCTTAATATAGACTTGTATAATTTGCTGTAGTTTTTCACTTTATTTATCTACATCTGCCTAATTATTAATTACAATTTACATTTCTTTAAAATAAACTGCAAAAATTTATACTTGTAAAATCCGATGTATAAGTCAGCTTCTTCAGCAATAATATTCTTGATATATTCTCGGCCGGTTTTAAACACACTGTGCAAGGATATCTAAAATATAATGAAGATGAAAAAAAAAAAGAAATTGTTTTATTAATCTCCCGGAATTAGAGATATTAATACTTGGATATGTAAATTTTGCTGTGAATAGCATAGAATTTTATTCGCAACGACAATCCTCGTGAGGTAATAACCACCAGAGACCAAACCGGTCGACGAAACCAACTAATCAATCATTGGTGGGATTCTGCTTCTACGTCTTCCGCTGTTTCTATGCCGGCATTCATCATCCCAGTTCTCCGCCTCTGCAATCTCTTTCATTTATTCTCCATGTCGACTGACAGGACGCTAAGCCTCGAACATTGTTGCAGAGTAGGCAATGTTAAACTTTTGTTTGACTGACAACGCGCTGTCATCCGCATTTATTTCGAAACTGCTTGGGAATTTCGGCTGGTATTTATGGGCAGAAAGGTGAGCGGATTCTTATCAAAGCATCCAGCGTTTAAAGCAGGAAAAATGGATTTTCTGGAGAATTATTTTTGCCTTATATAATTATATACTTATTGTCATACGGAGTTTTCTTCTTTATTTTTCTTCTCTCTTGGTTGCAGTGTTGGATACTTTCGTATTCGGAGGGGCTTGAGGAGTGAAGCAATCATAAAAAATGAGAAGAAATACATGCAAACAACGGGTAGGGACTGAGCATAAACTAAGAAAAGTGATGCTAAGGTAAATAAAAAAAGGAAAATTAGATGGTGTCTCGGCAGGGTAATGGAAGGTAAATAAATAATAAATAAAAGAAAGAAAGAAAAAAAGAATGAATTGACAAATTATATCAGAACGGCATTTGGGAAAGGCAAACCAAAAAAATTGAATTAAATGAGGAATGGTAGACGATGTCGGGGAAAAGTCAAAATAAAAAAAACAAGAAAATTAAAATGAAACAAACAATTAAATCGAAGGAAATGAAAATTATAAAAGATAAATTAATGAAATATATATTTCATTACGGTATTGAAATGTTCAATGTCTTTATTTGCATGTTTTATTCATCTTTGTTTATATTTATGCAATGGTTCGGTCAATAGAGTTTCCAACCAGCATTCTAGTTTTTTTTATTTTTTTTTTTACAGATAAGTTATTCAACTAATTATTATAATTTTCTGACGTTTTTTATTAAAACTTATATTTGCAACATATTTATGAGAAATATTTTTCGACTATGATTAAAGAATTGGAAAGAGAATGCGACGAGCAGGGTTCGAATTCCAACTGAGTTCATTACTTACTCTTTCATATAAATAAACTTAAGAAAAAAGTAAACATTTGTCACTTCTCGTACATGCTAAATAATAAAGTAGCAAGGCTTATTACTCTCTCGTTCTTTGTGAGATCACAATACAAGGAATACACGGAAGAGAGACAGGTGCTGTCTCGAAAGAATACTTACTCTCATTTACTCTATCACTTACTAACTCACTCACTCCCCCACTCTCTCTCTATTTCTGTTTCACTCACTCTTTCTCTCACTCTCTCTCTCAATATATATATATATACTCGGTTCGGAATTTCCATCCATAGCAAAGATATATATATATATATATATATATATATATATATATATATATATATATATATTGATTGATTGATTGATTGATTGATTGATTGAATAATTGATTGTTTAATTACTTAGAGTTTAGTCATAATAAAATTAGAGGAGTACACAGTTGTAATAAAAAGTTCTCAATACAATTATATTATAGAATTTTTGAATATTCTTCATTTGTAAATGACTTATTACGCGACCTAGGTTTCTACCATGTGGTGTCTTCAGGCGATTTGCAATAACTGATTTTACCGGTTTATACCGTTTATTTTTACTATGCTCGTCGCGTTCTTTTCTGATTCTCTAATTATAGTGAAAAAATAACAATATATATATATATATTTATTAATGCTGCTGTGGTTGCAGTAAATATAGTTCTTTGGCGAAGCTAACGGATATTGTATCGTGAAGTGTATTTTTACTGGTTTGACTCGTTGAATATTTGGTATTGATATTGATCCCGGACCGAATTATTTGGATTCACGATCGAGTGATATAGGCTCGGATTGAGGAATTCTAGAACCCAGTTCGAATCCTAGTCATGTTTGTGACATTCACATTTAGGGAGATGCAAATTCATTTATTCTCACGCCATCTCTGGGTAAATAGCAACTGGGTTATATTGCTTGTGGTGCAACCAGTCTAAGAGAAGAGCAATACTATATTCAACATCTCCAACTATGGGTAAATAGGAGATCACGATGGACTTTGCAAGCTTGGTTGTCAACCAACCTGAATTCAAAACAGAATGTAGGCCGAGCGAAGCACATACTACGTAGGGATCGACCCTTTGTAGATAATAATGGACTCAACTGAGTGTACATATGATCCTGCCTATAGAGAGAACAGCAGAGTAGAATTAATCAGTTGAAGTTGTAATGTGAGAGAGTTGCCAGTTGGCATTTGCCTCTGCAACTATGACACTGTCAGCTCTCTGCCTTCGAGTAGAGGGCGTTCTCTGCTTCCGAGCAGATAGCAATAACCCAGTCGTGGTTCCGCCGAAGGGTAGAGGCACGACTGGGTAAAAATAGACAGACATTTTTTGGCCGGGCGATATGGCCCTGAAAGCCAAGATATAAACTGACCATGTGTCATATGTTGCTCTTACTGGGAGGGACAGCTAAATAATGAGTAGAGTTAATCAGTTGAAGTTGTAATATGAGAGAGTTGTAAGTTGGCATTTGCCTCTGCAACTATGACACTCTCAGCCCTCTGCCTTCGAGTAGAGGGCGCTCTCTGCTTCCTAGCAGATAGCAATAACCCAGTCGTGGTTCCGCCGAAGGGTAGAGGCACGACTGGGTAAAAATAGACAGACATTTTTTGGCCGGGCGATATGGCCCTGAAAGCCAAGATATAAACTGACCATGTGTCATATGTTGCCCTTACTGGGAGGGACAGCTAAATAATGAGTAGAGTTAATCAGTTGAAGTTGTAATGTGAGAGAGTTGTAAGTTGGCATTTGCCTCTGCAACTATGACACTGTCAGCCCTCTGCCTTCGAGTAGAGGGCGCTCTCTGCTTCCTAGCAGATAGCAATAACCCAGTCGTGGTTCCGCCGAAGGGTAGAAGCACGACTGGGCAAAAATAGACAGACATTTTTTGGCCGGGCCATATAGCCCGGAAAGCCCAGATATAAACTGACCATGTGTCATATGTTGCCCTTACTGGGAGGGACAGCTAAATAATGAGTAGAGTTAATCAGTTGAAGTTGTAATGTGAGAGAGTTGTAAGTTGGTACAGAGTTAAAGTTGTTTGGATCTAGACATTACCCGGATATACTATTTCACTTCAAGACTGTATATATTTATTTCTGCTAATAGTATTCCGGAATTGACTAACCCGTGTTCCAGTTTGTATATTTTGTTCAATATGACTTACATTTTCTATCTATATATCTGTTTTTGTTATTTATTATTGTGTGCTTTCCTCAATCCGAATCCACAACACTAATAAAAAATATTGTGAATATTGCTATGATTCTGTGATACCGACTGGAGTCGAGTTCGAGTGATTTGATTATTTCTCCATATTTTTAAGCATTATTGTCTATTGTTTCAGCTGTTGCATTATTTTTGATAGTGTTTACGATAATATATTTTGATGTTAATTAATTTTACTGTTTAGTATAATTTTCAGGGTATTTTATTTCTTTCTTGACAAAAGAAAAAGTATCCCTGCATTGTATGTAGTTTCGGCTTAAGAAAGTAGAATTATGCTACATTTTCTTCAATGCGTACGTAGCCAGTAGCTGGGGAGAAAGGTAAAGGTGCTACCATAAGAGAAATAATCACATCCTCGAATTGATCAGAAATTTTATTAAATTCGCTTTATGAAACGACCATTGCAAAGTGACTGAAAACCATACCTCTAAATGAGACAAGAACTGCGAATTAAATTCTGGAGCTGTAGCTATTCGGAAATCATTGCAAGAACGAAAAAGCCATCGTACCCGAGGATTCAAATGTATCGGGCTTGTTTAACTATTGCTTACACAAGATTATGCAACCTCTTCCAGAAAATTTGATTATGGTCCAGTAAGTACAAATTCGGCATAAACAAGAGATTATCGCTCTGGCTGTTGCGGAAATAGAAGATGTGCATGAGCAGACGTTTATTAAGCTTCAGTGTTTCTTCGAATTTTCTTGGATGTATAGATTCAGTCAGTCAGTTAAGTACCACACGTGATACATGCTTGGTCGATCTCGTCTCGAAGACAACAAAAGATTTTCCCACAGTATGTTTCCATTACTTTCTGCGGAAGATTGGTTTCTAACCAAGTCTATAGAAACAAATCTGTCTTGCTATTTTATCCATAACTGGAAGAAAAAGAGAAGGGGTTAATACTATTCAAAATGTATGTGTGCGTAAGAGAATATAACTAATTTAACTGGAATTCGAACTCAGCTCTCCGATTACTTGTTCCCGTGCCGATATCCACTGCACCACAAAACAAGCAATTCTTTCTTTTCTTGCGTCGACGCTCCTTCTTTTAACAATTTTATCAAAATATGAGGAGGCCAATAAAAACATACAGTCTTGAATTAAATATATCTCTTCTTAGAGGGGCAATCAGGTTTTGTTTTCATCCTGTTTAGTTATGTGTTAAGGAATTCATAGTTCAAAATCAAACAATTTAGAACCAACGTTACAGAGAAATGTAATATGATAGAAACGTTTGTAATTTGAAACTCAATCCTAAAATCTCATAAAATCTTTAATGACTAGAGACTTTAATATTCAATCATTTTGTCGGATTTCGTAAGCTGTGATTGCACAGAAAATCCGAGCTTACACACACCTATACCTTTTCAGTGGCCAATATAGATAGCATGTACATTTATACATTCACTAATATAAATGCTCTTTTTATAAGTTAGTTGATTCACTAAATTTTACCATGTGCTGGCGTCGTCAAAAATAAATGGATCAAATCTCTTATTAATCGACCAATAAGGAGTGAAGAAACTAATCTAAAATTTGATCAAATCCTGATCCACAAAGAAATAAATATGCATAAAATTTTGATTTTCTCTTCAGAGAGCCACGGGTTTTCTAACTTGACACGAAGCTCAAGTGACATATTTTCTCACCTTCCCTTTCGCAATGAATTCATTCAGTCTCGGTCTCTGTCAGAAAAGGAAGAAAGAAGATTACAGAGTGTTACTAATCGTCCGACTGACGCCAAGTCCTGTCAACCAAATTTTCCCCAATCTCTCTTTTAAACTACACTAATTGATTCTCCCCTTTCCTCATTACTTGTCGGAATAAAAAAAAAGGAGGAACAAATAAATCACTTCCGTTTCCATTCACACTCAAGACAAACTTGTTCACATACAATAATTGTACACACTCTGAGCAACACCCGATTTGTTTTATCTTCACAAATCTGCTTTGAGTGTAAGAAAACTTAACTCTCAAACACACATTCAAAACAAAAAGTTTATGCCAACCATTCAAACATAGGTGTTATTTCAGAACAGCAACATTAATGTCACCTGTACTCGTTAAATTTATTTACACTTATTGATACAACAAAAATATTTTATCTTTCAAATGCGGAGAGTACAGTTATGTTCGGCACAAGATTATTTTGCCGACGGTCCCTCTAATTCAAAATCGGTGATGGTCTAGATGATAGTAAAAAAAGGATAATGCAAAATTAATGATGCTGAATGCAAAAATAAAATAAAATAACCTGACGATGTTCGAAGAATACACTGGTAGAAGCGCTGTTTTAAAAACAAAAACTCTAGTTTACAAAAGTTATAGAATAATTAAAACAAATCTGGTTTTGTGAGAAAAAGTAACCACTTCAGCTGCAATTGATGCCATAGAAACTAATATTTTCTGGGGGCACACAGCTGAGACATTAGCAAAGAATGAAAGGGATGCAATTGGCAAATTATATTTTTAAGAATATAAAAAGAAGAAAATTAATTTAAGAAAAAAATGTGAGTCAAATTAAGAAATGAAGCAGTAACGAGATTCCAAATGTTGCTAATTAAAGAAGCAAGTCGAAACTTTTACACTCAAGAATAAATTTATTTTTTAATGTCTTTTAAATTATCTTAATTCTATATTGAATGGAAGCGTGGAAATGGATTGTAGTGAACTTGAAGATTAACAAAGGACGAACAACAAATACATCTGCAATCAGAGAAGCATCTTAAAAAAGAGTTCACACTTTTTTTTAATCTATATCGATAGTGGAAAAGTTACAGAAAGAAAATGGAAAAGACAGAAGAGATTAAACTGCTTCTTTGTATACGAGTCATCAAATTCTATTTCATTTTCAAATTAAAAATTTCATGTAATGATATTGACGCTTTTTCTAAACCTACTGCAATCTATCCGTATATATACACAGTTCGCCTAAAAATGTATACACACTTAAGGAAAGGAAACACTTCTCTTTCGTAGATTTTTGAAATTGAGATAACAATGCCACAGATAAACTTCACAGGAATACAGATTTTTCTTTAACAATACAGCGCATTGGCACACTATCCGCTAGACGTGTGAGCTTGAATGAGACATTGCTAATACGAAGAGGTGCAGCCGAGTTCTCATGCGATTTCATGATTGAGCACCTACATACCTCTATCTATGAGGAACTCAAAAATATGTTGTCTGTTGCAGAAAACTGATTATATTGGCAGCACTTAGACAAGATATTAAAAATTCATGTGTAGCAATACCATTAGATACTTTGGCCAACGTTTCCATACTAATAAATATCTCAAAATAAAGGGAACAATTTTGAGCAACTCATGTGGTTGTAGAGTCCAAGTTTAACTTGTATTAATCTCATGATGTCTAAATTAATTTCATATTACAATATTTATACAAGTATTTTTTGTCCTGAAGTCTGTGTACATTTTTGGGGTGAACTCTGTCTCTCTCTTTCTCTCTTATATATATATATATATATATATATAAACTTATACGGTTAAATAAAAGAGACAATGTATGTCTATTATGTTTAATCATGAGCCCTTCTAAACATCTTATTTTTCTTTAATTTCAGGTGAAAATAAAGACAAAAATTTTCTAACATTGGGATAATTTTTTATTAAGTTGGTTCTAAGCTTTCGGGTCACATGAGCAATCTTCAGAGAGCTTAAAGGGAAAGTGAACATAAAAACATTCACCATCAAAGACGATTTTATCTTGTGTTGACATAAAACTTTGCTAAGCGACGATAACATTTCGAGCTCTCACGCGGTATGACTTCATAGGACATCATTACAAATTTACGAACTGCTTTTGCTATTTGGTAACTGTTATCGTTGCTTAGCGAAGATTTATCTCAACACAAGATAAAATCGTCTTTGATGGTGGATGTTTTTATGTTAACATCCCTGTAACCTCTCCGAAGTTTGTTCATGTGAGCCGAAAGCTTAGAACCAACTTAATAAAAAAATTATACTAATGTTGGATACATTTTGTGTTTATTTTCATTTGGAATTAAAGCCAATATACGATGTTTAGAACGGCTTATGATTAAACATAACAGACATTCATTGTCTCTTATATTTAACAGTATATGTTTAGATAATTATCTGTTGCCTGGATACACTATATATATATATATATATATATATATATATATATATGTATATATATGAATTATTTTGAACATTATTTTTACCGATACTCGTATTTAAGTAGATATTCTGTTTTTAATTAAACAGTATATTATATTTATATCTACCGGCCTGGTTATTTCACGATAAATTTTTATGACGAATATATATATATATATATATATATATATATATATATATATATATATATATATATATATATAAAACTATTTTAGGAAACAAATAAACTATCATGAAATGTAAAAAATATTCGTGCTAAGCCTTTCTTTCTTTAGGACTTCATCTAACTGAAGTGATTTTTACATTGCTAATACATGTGTGTCCGAAGGAAAGAGGAAACTGACAATTTCTTATTTGCATTTAACTATAATCGTTTCGAGTTGGATGGAAAAACTGATGAACATTCTTTTGTTGAATTTATGTACTTGCCTCAGTCTTGGCCCATAGAAATAAAAAAATGAGTTTCAGAGTTATGTACTTCTAAAATATTTGTTTGGAAAAAAACCGAGCGACTTAATTCTCTTGAGGAATATTATCGACAATTTTCATTAAGAAATTTAAGTATGGGACAATTTTTTTGAATTCATGCCGTCACAGGACTAATGTTGCTGAATGCTAATGCTTCAGTCGAAACTCAAAATCTGTTAACTGATATCCATCTTGGTAAACGTTACAATACATTTTGAAATATATTATTAATGTTGCATTAATTGCGCAATTGCATTTTTGCTAGACATTTAGGATGGGCTTGTCGTATTCGTGTAACAAATTAAAATGTTCTTGATATTAAGTAAAGTTAATTATTACATAACTATCCCTATTACTAGATAACAGTAATTCACACATCTAATTATCAAGGAATGTAAATTTCTCTCAAACATTCCTGTAATTTACGTTGTTTTACGTATGTACTACTTCTGATTTTGAGGCAATTTGTATAATACTAAAGGTCGATTTTAAAACAGCGATATTGCACTATGTACGAAAATTGGGGTTTCCATTTGTATATAACGACACAATATTATTTTTCAAAACATTACTACGGTTTGAGGATATGAGTTTAAATTTAGTTTTAGGTACAAAATGGCAGCATTGGGATTTAATGCCGGTATTCAATCAATGATGTAACACTGTCATAAATTTCCCTATTTTTATGGAAAACAAATGTACAAATGTCATTCAATAAAATCTTCTCCAATTGCAACATTTACCCGTTATCAAATATAAATCAATCAGAATCAGGAATCATATAAAAATGGTCATATCAAAATACCAAAATAAAGATTAAATACAACATATATCTTTGTTGACGGCCAGCGATGAAAATCCATTCCATTTTTTTCTGATATAATTTAGATTTTGTTATTTTACAAGGGGAAAATTTTGACTAAGTCTCGAAAATAAAGCGCACATGAAATCTCATAAAACATAATAACAGTCCTCATTTTAAAACCAACAGTAATAAAATAGATATATTTCCTTCATGGATATTGTACGGGAACAATTTTTCGCTGTGTATTATCTAAGGTATCGCCGTTATAAACATTTCGTTTGTGACTTTCTATAAAATTAATTGTTTATTAAATTGGCCTTGTGTCAAACATAAACAAATTCCCTACAACTTAAGAGTTATCAGAAGATTATCAGAAAGTTGAAATGTGAAAGAATGAAAGTATTTCGTTTGTATCTTAAAGTAGAATTTTATTAACAGAACAGAATAACATCAGTTTGCAGGAGACAGGCAGATTGAATGATAAGAATAGGGGATGTCTACACATATTGCCTCTACATCAGATATGATTTCTTCAATGTCTATCCGTAAAGAAAATATCGATGGTAGTTTTGAGACACTCCAGAACTTTTAGTTTCTAAATATGCTTATTAAGGGTTATATATATTCTATTTTGTAGCATAGATTGCTCATGTCTTTTCATTAGACAAAAATGAATGTGATTTAATCTGCTCCCAAGAGAAATAGTAATAAGCAGTTAAGTAAATCCAGAGTTCTTGTTGTAAGTAGAAACATGTTTAATAAAGTCTCTGTTCTTTTCCTTTTTATGTGCGTCTAGAAAAGAAAGTGAAAGGAAGGTAAATCACCTAAAGAAAAATTGTACCTATCGTTAATTTTTAGGAGTTAGTTGAAGTATCTTATTTCTATTGTTGCTGTTGTTGTTATCGTCTTTTTCTTTGTAGACTGTGAGGATGGTTGAAGAAAGAAGATGACATAACGTAAATTAGTACACGAGAAAGAGGAGAACGAATGTGTGACGGGACCTTATGTCCGGGTCCGTGGCTTGAAGTTTTTGTCATATTTTTTAGTGTTATCTCTCTGCTCTCATCTGACTGACTGATTTGACTTTCTGTCATTCTTTCAGACTGGTTTAGTTTTTCACATAGGCTTGTTAACTTTTCTTTCAGTTTTGAAAATCGCTTCCTTTCATTTTTTAGAAAATTAATTGAACTTCGGATTGCAAAATTTGGCTTAGTCGTTTACTTTCAGTGCGGGGTCATTCCTTTTTCATATTTGCCAAATTTAGGATTTCACACGGAATTGTGAATTTTTTGTAAAAGTGAAGAAGGGACGAGAGTTGCTTTTAATTTCGTATTCACCCGAAAGTCTGTACGTGTTCATGTTTTGAATTTAAAAATTCAAGATAATTGAAATATATATATATATCTTATAAACTTCACTTCTATGCTAAATAATATTGTGATTCTATATTCTTATTTATCCTGTACGCTAGATCTCTTTTAAAACTTAAAAATACTTTAAACTTTTCGGTCTCCATTTAAGAAAAGGCATATTCAAAAGCTCTTTGAAAGAAAATAGGACTAACCAATCAGTTTCCAATTTGAAACTATTGACAAAGATGCAATCCAAAAATTTCAAAAACGTAAAACTGAAGCAGAGAGATTAGACAGGTAGTTTGAATTATAACAACAACAGGATTCTACACCTATTGCTTCTACATCAGATATGTTTTCTTCAATGCCTTTCCGTGAGGAAACTATCGCTTTGAGACAGTCCAGAACTTTCAGTTTCTAAATACGCTTATTAAGCTTTATATATATATTCCATTTTGTAGCATGGTTTGCTAGTGTCTTTTCTTTAGACTTAAAATTAATAGAACTTTTTGTTCAGGTCTGAACATAAAGGACGTTATAATAGGCCCAAAGAGTTGAGATTTCAATACCTGGCTACAACAGTGGTGAACAAACCTTGGAGATTTGAGCTAAAGTTGGATAACTGATACTGAAACATGCGGAAAGAACATGAAACGTGGAACTGGAACAATCTACATCGCTGAACGAAATAAAGAATTCAGTTCAAAATTTCAATCATCCTGAGCATCAGTCAGTCAGTTAAGGGCCATACGTGATACACGATTGGGCGATCATGTCTAGAAACTGACATGACTAACTGGGCAGAAGATTATCCCGCAGTAGGTTGTTATTGCTGTCTGCGGTAGACTGGTTGACAGCCAAAACTATAGAAGCCAATCTGTCCTGTTATTTAACCCATAACTAGAAGGAATAGACGGATTAATACTTTTCCAAGGGTATTTGCGCCTTAGTGAAATGCAACTAATAAAACCGGAATTCGAACTCGGCTCCCCGATATCTCGTTCCGAGCCGATATCCACTGCATCACAACGCACATCCATCCTGAGCGTACAACGGCCGAAACATCGGGAGTATGCCAACGAAGATAAGGACAGCAGTCTGAAAAGGGTAATAAATTTGTAAATAATATTTCCTCAATATTCTAATTGTGATAAAAAATTTTCTCTCACATAATTTTTTTTCTCGCAAGAACCGCTTTCCTTAACTATACAATCTTTACTTCCTCAAGTCAAGTGACAAACATTATCTACTGTAGCTAAGCTCATAATCATTTAACTTATTACTTCTTCCAATTACGTTGATGCTTACTGCCCCAGTCCAAACACAGATTCCTGTAGGATCATCAAAGTTAAGAAACGCCAAGCCTGGTAAGTACCTATAATGGTGAACGCTTTAGAATTGCTTTATGCTTGGGTGTAAGGGTTGAGTAATAGAAAATGACTCGCAATTGTTAATCGGAGAACCGGAATTTAATATCTGTTTGGTACTTTATATTCACCTATGCGCAAATACTTTCTTGGAAAATATGAATCCACTTCTTCTCATCCGAGCAATGGGTTAATTGGTAAGATTTTTATCACTAAATTATTATTACCCCAAGAAACATTCTAACAATCTAAAACATTGTCTAGCTTTAAATAAACTGAACAAAGAATTAGAAAACAATTAACTAGTCAAGCAATCAATCACTTGTTCATATCAACCTCCTCTACTTTGAGTTTCTCTTGGTCTTTGTATTTATTGAACATATAAAATGAAAGATAAAACTTGAATTTTAGGAGAGTCAAAATGAACGTCAGGTAGAATGGAATTCGGAAACCTACAGAAAATTTCCGATATTATCGATATATTTATGGCGCTAGTTTAATTGAAAGAAGTTTGAAGATATTAAAATGCCTTCCAGTTGGATTCCTTGAATTTATTTACGCAAAAATACCCTTGGGAAAGGTATTGATCCATCTCTTCCCTCGAGTTATGGGTTAAATATTAGGACAGATTGGTTTCTAGAGCCTTGGTCGGCAACGAGTCTACCTCAGAAAGCAATGGCAAACTGCTACGGGACAATCTTCTGCCCAGTCAGTCATGTCTCTTTCGAGACATGATCGCCTAAAGAGTGTATCACGTATGACAATGAACTGACTGACTGAATTCTTGCAATAAAAATTAAAGAAATTTGGAACATTAAAAGGATGCCCGCATTCTTACTTCATCGATCATCCAGAACGATCTTTTAGAACATTTCCCTGATAACCGAAAAGTTAATAATCTTAAGAAGAATTAGAACTATGTATACGGCATCATCATTAAACACTGGAAGAATACGGAAGCGTGTAATAAAAAAAAAAAACACTTTGTGTCTTTATGTTCCTGTGGTGAACAGAAAATCTACAGATATAAGAATAAACAAAATCAGTTGTTAATTATTCACAAAGAGTAAAAAAAATAACTTGCAAATCCACGAAAATAACGCTCTGATAAGAAATACATAGCATCATTAAAGACAGAGGTCTATTAAGAAAATGTTGGTTTAAATTAAAATAATTTATTTTCTTTTTTAATAGGAGAAAAATATGAAACAAGGAACAAGCAAACACTATAGAACGAGTTTCTTCTATGCACTGTGACACATTAGAACATTTGCAATGCTGGCTCTCCACGATTTCCTGTTTTTTGGATCTCTTATCAAATTTTGTCTTTTTTGTTATCACTTCTACCATCCATTTAATTTTGCAGTATAAATTATGCTTTGTTCTCCTTTGTCTATTTTGGCTTCAGTCCACTCAGTGAGTATTAAATTTTTAGGCACACAGGAATGTTCAACTTTCTCTGACTAATGTTTTTTATAAATATCAAGTTTAATAAAAAGGGATTAATTTTAGCGGTAAAAATAGTGAGGTTTTGACACGATGAAACCTGGTTTTAATAATAATGAGCAAAACTCTACACGTCCGAAAAATTATAGAAATAATATTTTCCTATTACAAAAACTTATTAATACTTTTCTTTTTTTTAAATTTTATTGCTATGTAAATTCCTGATACAAAGATTCTTCTTTATAAACAAAAGCCCACACACACACTAAAACACAAAAAAATGTTGGTGTTGCAAAAGTTATTTATTAGCCTTAGATTGGGTAGAATTATTGACGTAGGAATAGAATTTTTCTGGCTTCATTTTCCGAAGGAACAATTTGCTGTTTTTCAAAGCTAATATTTGAACATTTATATTTACAGGGGTTGGAAATCTTTACCTTTGTCAACTCCAGGTAAACGTAACCGTGTTACAACTATCGTAATTTCAGTTGTTCAAATCTGATCTATCTAAACTTATTTATAACTTTGTCTGTGTGTGCGTCTGTGTGTGTGTGTATCCGTTACCTATAGACTCCGAAACGGCTAAATCGATTTTCATGAAAATTTACACAGTTGTACTATAAGTGTCTGCGAGTGTTCCTAGCTAGGATTGTGTCGAGGTACCCCCGATAAATATCGAGAATCGATAATCGAAAAAATCGGTTATAGAAGGAGTGGTCCGATTTTAGTCAAATTTGATACACTCATAGACAAGGACATAAGAAACGATATTCAGAAATTTCAAGGTTGCAGTTCTTACAATATATCAGAAAATTTTATATCGATACCAAGAAATCAAAATTTGACTTACATCCAGTCATTTTTCTTTCAGTCTACTGTTTCGCTTTAAATGGAAACAACTATTGCTTTTTAGTCTTTCGTGCCAACGTCCAAAGAGTCTGAGCTCAAGGACCATGGATTAGTTTTAAAACTTTCATTTCACCCGGGCAACGCCGGGCTATACTGCTAACAGAGAGATAAAAGCAAAAGGAAAAGTATTCATTATCAGCAACAATCTGATTTCAATCAGGAAGATCAAGAATTTGAATAAGAAAAGAGGCTAACGCTTTCACTACTAAATGGATTAAAAAGAAGTGCATTTTGGGTAATTTTTTCGAACTTCAAACTGTTTTTAAGATGAGAAAGAGCGATAAATTATTTTGCATTTTTTACCTAAAATCCAGCATTACTGATTAAGATAACGGAAGCTCTGTTCGACATCAGAAGATGAAGAAATATATTGTATGAAGGTTGGATAGATAGAGGAAGGTCTTCAGCACATTCAGAAAAATCTGGAAGAAATATCAATATTGACTTTAATAAAAGCAAAAATCTGTAATTGAGTTTATGTTCTGTTACAAGATGTATGCTTGCTTAGAGTCAGCCTCACCTTTAATATGCTTGCATACATTCCTTTTCTGTTTCATGTGGTTGATTGGGTAGAACTGAGAATAAATAACATTTCAATTCTTGAATTTTTAACAAAGGAACTTGAAAAATTTGTAGAACAGTCTTATTTCGCATAAATCTAGGTAGCATCACTGACAGAGTTCAACGTTTCTTATTGTTGGCCTTGATAAAGAGGTAAAAATAATAGCATATGGTAGAGTGTCACCCCTATAAGTTTCGTCTGGAAAATAAACTTTTTACCGGGATTCAAATATCGATATGGAGATATGAATAAGTATAATCTTGGGAACTATATTAATCCGTCTCCTCCCTCCAAGTCTGCTTGGAGTTTTAGAACAAGGAGACGTAGAGTGTTGCACTTGCACTCAAATGCTCTTGAAAATAGTATGATTCTTCTCCCCACCAACTAGGAGTTAGTAAATTTTATATAACTAAAACCATTATTATCTCAAAAACATAAACAAATTTTGATTCTGGCATTAAATAACTGATAAGAGTTTGATATTCGCTAAACAAAACCAAAAATGACTAGTCGTTATCTGGCATCTTTATCTTTATATCTTTAACTTCTTACATAAAAATCACACAATTTAGTCAATGCCCTCTTACAGTAAACAGCTTTTAAGCCTAATAGTAGTTTATAAATTTTAGTAAAAAATAATAGTGGGATTCTCAATTTTGTCTTCATATTTGTAATTTTTTGAATAAAGATACTTAGTAAATTTTAATATATATGATTTAAACTAACATTCATTTTTGTTTCAATTTAGGAATATATAGTAACGGCCATAATATAAGGAAAGGAAACAACAAAGACATAAATATGTGTATTACTGAAAAAATAATGCAAAATTAGCAATAAAGATTTGGTGTAAGGTATAGATATTATACAATGTTACAAAAATTTATATAATAATTTTTTTTAGTAAAGATTAAATGGAACAAAGAAAATATGCTACTGGACAAAAGGAACGATGTTAAGTATTTGCATAAATTTTTAATTTACATTGTTAAAAAACACGTTAGAGCTTTTCAACAATAAGTAAAAGTTCATTTATCATTAGGACTTTATTTGTAAGCAATATGGCAAATTCTATAAAACGTTCCCTTTTGAAGAAAAAACTCATTATCGCTATCAAGAAAAAAGTCAATTTCAGAAATTTCTTACATTGTCCATAAGTCTAAAAGTTCCGTTCATTGTGTAATTAGCTGATATAAAACTGATAAAACGTTAGATGCAAAACCAAAAACCGGCAAAGAGAAGATCGAAGAATTGTTAGAATATCTACAAAAAGCCATGTTGAAACTGCTACATCAATTTCCCGTAAATTTAATGAAAACACAGATAATAAGAGCTCAAGGAAAACGGTTGCTCGCAGGTTAAAAAATGCAGGATTGCATGCCCGTAATCCATCTTCGAAGCCTCTCATTTCTAAGCAAAACCAAAAGGTTAGACTGGAGTATGCGAGAGAACATGTCGTTTGGATTGACGCACAATAAAATACATTTCATTTCAGTGACGTGTCCAAGTTTACTATATTTGGTTCTGAGGGCAAAACTTACGTAAGCCGTAGAACAAGTAAAAAACTGTCTTCTTAATGTGTCAAGAAAACTGTTAAGTTTGCTGGTGGCAGTGTGATGGTGTGGGGAATGATTTAATCTGCAGAAGTTGGCCCTACCACTTGCATACATGACAATATCAATGCCGAGATTTACGAAAGGCTACTACAGCAGCATGTGGTACCAAGATTACACCATAAACTTTATGAATCTCCTATTTTCATGTAGGACAATGCACCTCAGAAGGTTATGACATCATTGGAAGAAGAAATAATCGCCATAATGAAGTGGACATCCTCGAGCCCCGACCAGAATCCAATAGAAAATATTTGGAAGATAAGTGGAGGAAGGGCTCAGAAAAATAAAACTTTCGAAAAACCAGTATCACCTGGGAGTTATTCAAAGACGAATGGGAGGGAATTACTGCTGATTTTTGCCAGAAATTAATTAGATCATGTTGTTGATGATGCGGAAAATCATTGAAAATAAGGGGATGTTTACCAAATATTAAATTTTGTTGATATTTTTTCACAATCAAGTATTAACAAAATCGTTCCTTAACTTTTGTCCATTAGTTTATTTCCTTTGTTTCATTTAATCTTTATATAAAAAAAAACTTTTATGTATATTTTGTAACTTTGTATAATATTTATGCATTACAGTATAATCTTTATTCGGTAAAAATTTCATTTATAATCATGCATTAATTTTTAAGTAATACACGTATTTATATCTGTGTTGTTTCTGTTTCTTATATTATGGCCGCTACTGTACGTTAACCGCATATTCAGTAGAGGGAGAAACTGTTTTGATATGTGTTTGTAGGTCAGGATTTATTTCATGAATTTTAACAGAGAAATTAATTCCGCATAATGAGTTTTCGTTGGTATAAAATTACATTTCTTAATCAAAATCGACATGTTTTGTATCACTCGTAATTTCTTTAGTAAGTTAGTAATTAATTTATTTATTGTTTTAATGCCTGGAGTGTTACAACGTTTTCTCCCGATTTCCAGTTTATTTCTTTTCTTTTTTTTTATGATGAAATCGTTGTTTGGCAACATGACGCCAAGATTGAATTTATTCGTTTTGACATTCTTTTTCTGTTATTTTTCTTCTGACGAAAATTGTTTCGATGCAGCAACTTTAGAGCTCTTGTTCGACAACAAAAATAACGATTATTCTCACCTTTCTTGCTTTCTCTTTTGTATTTCGCTAGTCATGCGTTTCTCTCCATGACGTCTCGCAATCCATGCTGACGACATCCACACTCGTTTAACTCAGGAACATGACATTTTTTTTCTTTATTTTTGGCAAAATCAAAACAAAATGTTCATCAAAACTGGAGAAGACGTTTGTTAATTTTGTTTCGTCTTCTGTATTACTTTGATATACTCCTCGTGGTTGTTTTTGTTAATTTTTCATATTTTGTCAATCTGAAATATCAACGTTACTATCTTTTAAATGATAGATTTCGAGAAAAGCTCGAATTATACAGCTGCAGTGAAAGCTCAAATTTTATACTTGATAGGCTATCACGTCCATAATGTTACACGGTTGCCTCTGGTGTTTATCAAGAGCAATATATTAGAAAAATGAAATTTAGCATTATACTGGGTTAAATATAGTTTTTTTATTATTATCTGTTGGTATATATTTTTCTCGAATATTATAAAAATTATACCTAAGGTAAGTGGGTTGTCTCTCCCTGTCAACTTTACTCATTAGATGGCACAAGGAAAAGGATTCCCTTTTACCTGGTTTTTCGAAGGTTTAAGATGTTAGTTCTTTCGCTGCTTATATATATATATATATATGCCGACTTCGAGGGGACATTTATGATGGATAACAACCTTGACGAGAACATCATGACTGTTTCTTCACGAAACTTCAAAGTCCGGAATCTGGTCTGTGAAAAAGAAAAACTCTTTCTACGTATCAACGCTCTATCTACCCCCGCCCCGATGTCGGTCGATTACATTACTTTGACAAAATGTATTTTCAGTAAAACCACTGACAGCAACAAACTTGGCGCTAAACATTATCACAATTAAAAAAAATATATATATATATATATATATATATTATGTTTTAGAACATGTACATAATTTCTTATGTTCTAAAACATAATTTATAATAAATATCCACTGCTCTATACACCATATATCTAGCACTGTTTTTAAATTAATGTTTTGGACGGAAAATTTTTTTCTTTTTTCTCTCCTCATTCTATACTCACTCGGATATATATATATATATATATATATATATATATATATATATATATATATATATATATATATTCTTACTTTGTAAACCAGTCATTACGTGTTCTAGGTTTCTATCTTCTGCGGTCTTCGGGCGATTAGCAATAACTGATTTTACTGTGGAATATAGTGAACACAGACAAGCCTTACCACGGTGGCAAAATATGTAGACTGCGCTAGGAAAAAATGTTAGCGATTATGCTATTTCCCCAAAAAATGTATTATTGAATGAAAGGACAGAAATTATGACGAAGTGTAACAATACCAAAAAAATACTCATTAGGCTCATACAACCATGTATGGAAAGGTTATAATCTTTTGGTAATTTTAATGATCGCACATTCAGAAATTCACCTTTACGTGCGCATTAAAAACAATCACCATTATGTCAGCGTTCTTAAAAAAACGGTAAACGGTAAAATCAGTTATTGTAAATCGCCAGAAAGCACCATATGGTAGAAAATTAGGCCGTGTAATAACTCTTGTATAAATGAAAAAAATGTAAAATTTCTACAATATAATTGTATTGAACACGTTTTAATACAAATGTGTACTGGTCTAACTTTATTATGACCAAAAACTAAGTAATTAAACAATATATATATATATATATATATATATATATATATATATATATATATATATATAATGCAGGTTTCATTGAATAATATAGACAAGTGTTGTCTATTAATTTTGTGTAGGATCCGTTCGTACCGTCTGATAAACTTGATGGTGATATCGTTGAAAAACAACAAAAAATCACAGTAATTTTTTATTTTTTTATCGAGTTTAAGCTTTCGGCTCACATAAGCCATTATCAAAAAATAAATATTAACACACAGTAAACATAGAACATTTAAGTTATTAACAATAAAGAGAATTCAATGGAAAATACAGTTATAGCTTTCAGTTTGTTAAAGAGGTCATGTTTGTTCTTGTATAGTATGTCTAGATTTTCTTCCGCTAATTCAATTTGCCTTTTCACAAGGCTCCATTTATATTTCAAGGTGGTGATGGTGTGTTAAGCTGCTGGACCACGTAACTTAAATTGTGTGTATTTTGGCAGCATTTTTTCATTAATGCAGGTTTCATTGAATATTATAAACAAGTTAATTTTGTGTAGGATCACCATCAAGTATATCAGACGGTACGAATAGATCCTACATAAAATTAATAAACAAAACTTGTCTATATTATTCAATGAAACCTGAATTAATGAAAAACTGCTGCCAAAATACACACACAATATATATATATATATATATATATATATATGTATATATATATATAAATTGTCTGTTAGGATAGCTTTCAAGAATGAGACAGATTGTCGCCACTAGATTTACATACGCTCTATCCATGATATTAAGCAATTTAACCCTTCTCTTTAAACATTATATTTTCGACGACATTATAGTTGTATAGACGCTCAGTTCATTGCAAAATAAATATAAGTATGGTTCTACCCAAATATAGGAATCTACCAATATTAATGATTATAGTGCTATAATAATGTGTCGGATTATTAAGTGAAAAAATACTTTCTTTTATATATCTAAACTTATTTATGAATGGAACTTTCTCTGCGTGTATGTCTGTGTGTGTATCCGTTACCTATAGACTTCGAAACGGCTGAACCGATTTTCATGAAAAATTACACAGTTGTACTATAAGTGACTGCGAGTGTTCTTAGCTAGGTTTTGTGTCATGGTACCCCCGATAAATATCGAAAATCGAAAAAATCGGTTTATAGAAGGAGTTGTCCGATTTTAATCAAGTTTGATACACTCATAGACAAAGACATAAGAAACGATATTCAGAATTTTCAAGGTTGCAGTTCTTACAATAGTGCAGAAGATTGATAATATACACATATATATATATATATATATATATATATATATATATATATATATATATAAGGCAAGATGTTTGTGTGTGTGTGTCTGTTTATCTACCTGTATGTCTGTATTTTTTCAGCCCTTTTATTTTAGTTTTTGCTTCGGGTTTGGGTCTAAGTAGGTATAATTGTAGTTCTTAGTCTCAGCCATGATACCATTTACTCAGAGGACTTATTTAGGCTTCAAAATTCAGTTTACGACGAAAAAGACTTATTTGATATCGATACCAGGAAATCAAATTTTGACTTACATTCATTAATTTTTCTTTCAGTCTACGGCTTTGCTTGAACTGGAAACAACTATTGCTTTTTAGTCTTTCGTGCCACGTGTAACGAGTCTGAGCTCCAGGATCATAGATGAGTTTTAAAGCTTTCATTACACCCGAGCAACGCCGGGCTATACTGCTAGTATATATATATATATATATATATATATATATATATATATATATATTCGTGTGTGTGTGTGTGTGTCTGTATGTACAGAGGAGAAAATATGAATTCATAGATTTGTATCTAGAAGAGCACTGTAGACTTAGGGAATCAAAACCCGAAGAATTAGATTAATAACATCTTTTACAATCTTTACAAATTAAAAATTTTCAAATATTCTACAATATAATTGTTTTGAACAATTTTAATACAATCGTGTACTGGTCTAATTTTATTATAACACAGAGGTAATAATAATAATAATAATAATAATATGTGTGTGTGTGAATGAAAACCTTTATTTATCAAAGAAATATACCATAATATCACTACAAATGTAGCCATTTTGTTTCGACACTATCTGTGATTTATCAAGTGATGAGGTTTATTTTAAGTTGGTGAGTTTTAAAAGGTTCAAGACTTGCCAAACGCTTTTATTCTGGGAGGCACATACAGTGTAGACCAATGAAAATAAAGTAATTTATAATCTGAAGAATATAAGTATAGACTCTAAAAACAGTTTATTGGGGCATTAATATTAATACTTCATTAAAATATAGGTCAGTATTTTGTACCGACTATTAGATTCCCTTTACATTGTATTTATTACGAATGTTAAATTCTAAGTATAACAAAGCTTTAGATGTATATTATTATAATTTTGTTATATATTAAACGATTAAAAACGTGGACATACACATATTCAAATCTATAGACATCCCCATATGAACAAACAGACGAGCATATAGGAAATAAGAACACACACTGGAATAAAGACACATACACAGACGAATATACGCACACCTATATACATACACAATTTTTCAAATTTCGTTTTTATCCACGTGTCAATTTATCTGTTTGGAAAGCGTCTGTAAAGGCTTCAATATTTGATACATGTGAAAGCGAATTCTTACAATGGCAAGATCATTGAAGGAGCGAGGTCAATGCAGACAAAGTTATGTTTCAGTGTCTGAACAAATAAACATTATTACATATATACTCACGCAAATACGCAAGCTAAAAACAAAAATATACATGACACAAAACTGCACAGAAATTTAGGTTTGGTATATTAGGGCTTTGGTTATATGTAGGAATTCTAAGACCGGCCATGTTTGTTTATTTTTTTATTTTATTGTTCTCTGTCATTCCCTTGCTAACTGGACACATGGCTTGGAGGTGATCCCCGCCTCCATCACACTACTGTCTGTTACTGCTTACTTAAGGTAACTTAATCTCTCCAGAACTCTCCAGAACTGTATAGAAGAAACAAAATGGAGATAATTTTTGAAATTTTCTTAACTTTTTTCTGTCAGCCAGCCTGCAACTTGGTGTGTTTAGCCAGTGTGATCTTATTTTTTGAATTATTTATTTATTTTGATTTGTATTTTGATTTGTATTTTTTATTTTATTTCGGTTCTTATCTTTTCTGCCTAATTTTTGTGTAAATTGTTGTTAATTATCAAATTTAGGTTTGACTTATACTAAGTTAAAACTTAATTATCTTCAGTCACACATTTATTCTTTTTTTTAATTGGAGTAGATAGTACCTTCTATCGCCCGGTCTCACACTCCACCCCCTTCTTTTGGACAGGAGTAGAGGTGATCGCCTTGTTTCTTGTTTAGGAAGGGGTTCCCGGTTCATCTCTCTCTTTTTTGGTCTTTATGTCGGTTCGGCTGGAAGCTTTTTGCAGTTGGTGAGTATGGTGGCAAAGTCTCTTCATTCTGAGGGTACCGGGTTGGCAGTTTCCTGGTTGCTGCTTCCGACTGGTAGTTAGGAGCCCGAACTCTTGCGTAGCGTCTCGAGAGGCTGCTCTGATCAACAGTTGAATAATATCGGGGTTCCTGTAGTGCCATTTCGCGCATGGACGGGCGTCCCTGCATGAATTTCCGATGGGCAACCCCGAGGCCACATTATGCTGCAGGCGGCGCCATTCTCCATCCTTCACCTGCTGCAATTAACGACCATCTGACCCTACTCTAGACCTCTCTCTATCCACAACTACAACCAACATGAAATTTAACAAACAAAATAGCAAGCCTAAACCAGCTAGTCGTAAATCGCCCAATCCTATCTGCGTTACCTTCACAAATATACGAGGTATTCGCAGTAACTTTAATAGTGTAGAGTCTTTCCTTCTAACTAACTCACCCGATATCTTAGCTATATGTGAGACTAACCTTGACCCTTCTATCCCCTCTTCAGAGCTTTTCGTTCCTGGTTACCTTCCTCTCTTCAGGAAGGACTCCAATGTCCATATGCATGGGCTTGGTGTATATGTCAGCGAACAACTTCCCCTAGCCAGGGTCACATCTCTTGAATCCCTTGATCATTCCTTCATGTGCTTCCGTCTCTCACTTCTAAGCTCGGTTAACTATCTCTTCTTCCTCTACCGCTCCCCCTCCTCCTCTGACTGTACGTTACTTGATTGCATCTCTAATAACATCGACAGGGCCATTTCTTCTCACCCATCTGCCCATATATTTGTGTTTGGCGATTTTAACGCCCACCACACCAAGTGGCTTGAAAACTCAGCCACCGACCTTCCTGGGATCCGCACCATGCACTTTTCAATAGCCCAAGCTCTAACACAAGTGGTGGACTTCCCCACGCGTTTCGCTAAAAACCCCAACGGAAGGGACTCTTTACTCGACCTTTGTTTTACCTCCATCCCAGACTCCTGCACTACCAGGCTACTCTGCCCCCTTGGAAACTCTGACCACGCCGTAGTCTCCGTAAACATATCAATCCGCACTAACTATTCCCAAGAAAACCAGACCAGCAGAATATCATACTGCTACCAAAGAGCCGACTGGGTCTCGTTCAGGGACTTCCTCTGCGACGTCCCCTGGAACAACGTCTTTGATCTTCCTGTCGAAGACTGTGCCTCCGAAGTCTCCTCTTGGGTTAAGGCTGGCATCGATGCTTTTATCCCTGCCAGAAAATTCCAACTAAAACCTAATTCGTCCCCCTGGTTCTCACCCGCTTGCTCGGCCGCTATTGCCCACCGGAACCATTTCTTCCGGCTCTATCGAAGCTGCTCGTCGAACCAAAACAGGCGCCTTTTCACCTCAGCACGGAACAAGTGTAAAAAAGTACTGAACGAAGCCAAGAGGGCGTTTGCTACCAGAATTAGGCAACGCATAGCATCCTCTAAGTTTGGCTCCAAAGATTACTGGCGTCTCTGCAAAAGCGTGCTCAGCAGGAACAAGACCTCAATACCCCCACTAATCAATGAATTTGAAGTTCTCACCTCCCCAGCCGACAAGGCTGAATGCTTTGCCCGTAAATTCTCAACCAATTCGACACTGGACTCGTTAGGAATACCTACACCAGACTTCCCACCCAGAACTAAGGCTCAACTAAATAACGTCCTCATCTCGCCCTCGCTGGTCGCCAAGATAATTGCGCAACTTGACCCACACAAAGCGAGCGGCGGTGACGGAATCCCAGTCATAGTACTGAAGAAATGTGCCCCAGAACTCTCCTCTGTCCTCTCTAAACTCTATAACCTCTGCCTATCTGCTTCCTGCTTTCCTGCCTGTTGGAAGTCCTCCTGCGTAGTACCTATATTTAAGAATTCTGGCGAACCCTCAGACCCCGCCAATTACTGTCCTATTAGTCTCCTTCCAATCTTTGGCAAAGTTTTCGGAGCCATTATCAACGCCGAGGTGATTCAGCACCTTATGACCAACGGGCTTCTCTCTGACAAACAGTATGGGTTTCGCTTCAACAGGTCTACTGCTGATATGCTAACGACCATTACCGAGTACATATACCAGGCACTCGACAAGAATGGTGAAGCCCGAACCGTTGCCTTGGATATCTCCAAAGCATTCGACAGGGTCTGGCATGCTGGCCTCTTGTGCAAACTGCGAAGCTATGGGATAACTGGACATCTGTTTGACCTCATCCAGTCCTTCCTCTCTAACCGCACATTAAAGGTGGTATTAAATGGGCATGCCTCCCAAAACTACCAGACGAACGCGGGCGTCCCTCAAGGTTCTATCCTAGGTCCCACGCTATTTCTGATCTACATTAATGATCTCCCCGACACCATTAGATCCCAAGTTGGCATGTATGCCGACGACACAACAATCTACTCCCGCATCGATCAGAAACCAGGTCTGGACGACAAAGTGAACCTCGCTGCCGCACTGGAAAGGGACCTCCAATCCGTAGTGACCTGGGGTAGGAAATGGTTGGTAAATTTCAATGCCTCCAAAACAAAGCTGTTATCAACTAACCACCATAGACAATCGCATCTACCTCCCATTAGCATGGGACAGGCTAGCCTCCCAGAGAGTAAAATACTATGCCTCCTTGGCCTTACACTCTCGGCGGACCTCAAATGGAATGACTATATTGAATCCATTGCCAAATCTGCTGCTATGAAAGTCGGCTCTCTGTGCAGGGCCCGGAAATTTTTCCCACCTGAAACTATTCTGCACATATACAAATCTACCATCCGCCCGTGTATTGAATATTGCTGCCATATCTGGTCGGGTGCCCCTGCTGCTCTCCTTGGGCTTCTTGACAAAATACAAAGGAGGATCAGTAACGTGGTTGATACTGACTTGGCAGACCGGCTGCAGCCGCTCTCACACCGGCGTGATGTAGCTTCCCTGTGCCTCTTCTACAAGTACTTTCATGGCTTCTGCTCTGATGAGCTTAGATCACTGGTGCCGCCTAAGCACGAATTTACACGAGATACTAGATTAGCAACTAGGTCCCACCCTTTTACAGTTAAACAAATAAGATGTAACCGTAAATTCTACTCCAACAGCTTCTTTTCTCGCGCTTCCCGCCTGTGGAACTCCCTTCCACAAGTCTGCTTTCCCGACAGTTACAATCTCCAGGTGTTTAAATGTAGGGTCAATAGACACCTCCTATCACACTAACTCCCAACTATTCTCACAACACTCTCATCTACCCAACCCTCATTCCCGGTATACTCACCCGCCTATCACCCACCCTCTGTTATTTCCCATATTTAACCAGCCTTTCTCCACTCTACGTAGCCCCCTGCACAGTAGTGGCAGTGACATGCCTTGCTCGGGGTGAAATGCTTATAAAAAAAATAAAAAAAAATTAACAAAATATAAGCACAGACATCAAATTACTTATACACAACTCCTAGCATTAATACACGTAAATACGAGCAGGAATAATCACACAGAAGCATACACGCATATGAACTTGCATAGACAAGAAATATAAAAATGTAGACACACACATACATACATATTCATAAACATACATTTTAATAGACACGCATAAAAAGACATTTGAACATATATTCACACAAATACGTACACACACACATATGAGAATATATATATACAAAAAAGGAACACCTATATATAATTATATACATATACACACCAATATATGTAAAAATACACGTACACATTAGCAAGTAAAAAAATATTAGTATGTCTACTAGTACGAAAAACCATATTTACACCCATATACATAGATACACTAATACGTAGACATACCCATGCACCCAAGTATATATTCTAATATAAACAGAATGAAATAAATTATGATAATGGTTAAATTAAATACCTAGCAAAATTTGATTGGAACATCTAAATCCGATAATAATACCCATATAATAAAGGTAAATAACAATTGACAGCAGCGAAAATAGTATATATAAAGTCTTAATATTACAACCCATGTTGTAATGTAAATAATGATATATATTTGCAACGAACAGTAAGTTAATTTCTCTGGTTTAACAAGTAAACTTTGTCTTTAAATTTGATAATTTCTAACCTTTCATGGAGACAACGATAGCAATGTGCACGGAGAGAATTACAAGTTCGAGACTTTGTAAGAACTTCCCATTTAACACATGGTGTTTGTTTTGTTTTTTCTTTTAAACACCAAATGTACTTGGATATCTAAGTATTGTATTTATAGGAACTATTATTGAAAGAATGTGTGTGTTGATACCAGCGTTTTTGAAAGAGCTTTTAACAGACCGGATAAAAAAAAATTTAATGTATCAGGATTTTTAATTGTAGAAATAGTACAAAGATAAATGATGGAACTAACAAAGCAATTATTATGCAGTGGGCATTCTTTAGAATTTCTACAATTATTTCCGCTGTTTTTGGTTTTGTTATCCTTAGTATAAACCATTTGACCATTGTAATGTACCAAGATTTCTGTATTTCTATATTGTTGATGATTTTGTTATAGTGTTTTTTTAAGTTCTTTTTTAGATAATCCGCACAAAAATAGCTTATCTTGAGAGTATTATTATTGAATATTATACTAAGAGTATTAGTTTTGGAAAAGTGTTTATTAATACGTTTTAAGAATCTTCCTCCCAATTTAGTTTTAACCATCATATTGTAAGGCCTTAGTGCTGAGTCTATAAGTGCTATCTAAATGCCATCAAAAGCAAAGAAGCACAAACCACAAACTAAAAAATATCATATATATATAAATATATAAACACTCAATGACAGCAAAAATAACTATAAAACTG
>JBBBDQ010000256.1:2197500-2220000 GCA_037127315.1 Ascarosepion bandense | reverse complement strand
TCATGCGTGGGCAACCATTTTTGAAAAGCAATCCAAATGAAACCTGATTTAGCATAAGGCGCACCGCTTTACTAAAATAATAATCATGATCATTTTTCGTTGAAACTGCTTCAGTCGTTTTCACAAAAGAATATTATACGTGTATGTCACCACCTTGGAAATGGAGAAACGTTGTTTATTTTCCTCATGAGAAAAGATTTATTTACCATAAAATGGCTCATGAAAATATCATTAACATACTCCACATCGTGAAATTTTTTTCGAATTTACTCATTGAAAATAAGTAAATATATTTTAAAGATAAATTTTGTATTTATATATATTCTCCAGAAAAAAAAACTGAAACAAAGCATGTTTATACGTAACATCTTCCATGGTAGAAATTAGAGTAAAAATGAAAACGTTTTGATCAACGAAAAGTTAGCTACAAAATTCTGAAAACAGTGTATGCAATCATTGTTATGTAGGTACTTTCACACATTTTTGATAACTAAATTTTAAACTGAAATTTTAGAAATTTTGTTTTCTATAATTTTTTATTTTAGCTTTAATTGAAAGCTAAATGATTAAATTTGCTCTTTTCAGTAGGCAAAATACTCTGATACATTCATTGGAACATAAACTTTTTCGGCCATTTTGGAGCGATCGACGCAAAAATTAAACAAAATTAATTCTCGGTTTTAAAATTCTTGCAAAAATAAAATATATATCTGTAACTCATTATTCTTGGAAAACTAGTAAATTTAATGTTAAATCAATTTGATTTACACATGTATTACTTAATTATAGCATGATTTTTTAGAATAAAACTATTCCTTAAAAGCAGAGTTCAATTCTCTGTCTTTTCCACCGTATGTATTGACAAATTTATGGATGCGAGATAATATAAGATAAAGTGTATGGTGATCACAACTGAAATAATTGCACAAATTCTTTTCGGGTAAAGGGAAGAAACTCTAACACACATGACATTTTGGTTTACACATAGAAATTACCAAACAAAAAAACAACTTTAAGTACATTAAAAAAATTAAAATTATTTAAAAAATAAGGAGACACAACGATTTGTATTTAGCTTTTTAATTTTCGATTAGTAGATATAATCTTCGCTTAATAATTTTCTAAAGTAACTCCAACAAATCTTTGAAGTATTTTTAAAATATGTTTGAACATTTATAAATTTTCATAATTATAAAAAAATGAAAACAGTTCTTTTAAATTGGATTATCAACTAATTCTTTTCTTCAGAATATGATCTTAATTTATATTATTTATTCAAGCAATTAAAAGATTATCAAATTAAATAATGTTAGTTATATTTCATTTTTTATTTTACTATTGAGAGCAGATTTTCTGAAATAGAGGCAACATTTTTCAAAAAACATATTAGATGATTTACATGACTAATGAGTCCTGCATTTAATTAATAAAACCACTTTTTGCGAAAAAAAATTTTTTTCTTAAAATTTCGTGAATTTACGTAGATTGTGGTGAGTAACAGATGTAAAATATATATTTTTACCAAGATTTAAAAAATATTAATTTCAAAAATAATTTCTTTCCTTTCTGATCAAGTCCTTAATGTTTCATTAAAATCCGACAATTATTTGATTTTTACAAAAAATTCTAAATCAAGGTTTTTATCAACGGAAAAAAGTGAGTTATGTAATAATACGTTTTCCATTGTAAACTCTCCTAATGATTTGGTTACCCGCTAACTAATATAAAAAAAAAGATTTTTTAGCCAAAATTTCAAACGTGTTAGAAGAGATGAAATATTTTTAAAAAACAATTAAAAGTATTTTAATCTTTCCTCTTAATAATATTATAAACATTTTGATGGAAAATGTTTTTTTTTTTTTCAAACTTGGTGCCTATTTTATTCATACAATTCCTTTTTTTATTTAGTGGGCGTACCTATTGTTATGCATGTAGTTATTTATTAGAGAATGTGAGTGTAGAAGTGAGTATCAAATAAAACAAAATTTTGATGAATTTATTTTACTCATAAAGTCAGGGTAGCCTTTCAGAAATCCACTAGCATAGAGTAAGAAACTTGAAGCTAATTTCTGAAATTATTCTAAAGCAAACACTGGTTGTTTCACCACTAATGTTTTTAATTAGTTTTATTTCCGAAAATAAAAACAAAAGTTCCGGCATAGTATGTGGCCTACCTCTTTGATTCTAGCTTTGAAAGTGGCCTACCCGGTTTGAATGGTTCCTACTTCAGTAAGAGTATATTTCATAGATATAAGTATCCGGCTAGTCTTTGTATATATTTCTGAGATGAGGTAGTATTTACAGTATTGACATCATTCCGATTATTGTCATAACCTTTGTTGCTATTTGTACGACATTGTTGTGGATATAGACGTTAGTTAGTTCCTGTGACTTTACCCAAAGAGTTGTGAGTTCAATACCAGGCTACGGCAGTGGTGAATAAATAGCTTACCGGATTAGAGGGAGCTTACTCATGATTACTTAAAGAGGCCCTACGCAATGGATGGAGATGATATACCCCAGAGCTTGTATTAAAGGATTCGGTTCGAAATTCATAGCACCTGAAGAAGCCTAGAGCATACAACGGTCGAAACGTCATACAAATGGCAAAAAGATGAGAATAATAGTCCGAATAATCTAAATACTGTAATATCCCGCTGTTTGTTAAAAATATTTTCCCTAATTCTAACCTTCCCCTAACCCTAATTTCTAACCCTAACCTATATCAAGCAGTCATAATAATCTAAACTTATTTATAAATGGAACTTTGTCTCTGTGTCTATGTGTGTGTGTGTGTGCGTGTGTGTCCGTTACTTATAGACTCGAAACGGTTGAACCGATTTTTTTGAAGATTTACACAGTTATACTATAAACGTCTGCGAGCGTTCTTAGCTATGTTTTGTGTCGAGGTACCTTAGATAAATATCGAAAATCGATAATCGAAAAAATCGGTTGTAGAAGGAGTGGTCCGATTTTAATCAAATTTGATTCACTCATAGAAAAGACATAAGAAACGATATTCAGAAGTTTCAAGGTTACAATTCTTACAATAGTGCAAAAAATCGATAATTTATATATATATATAAAGCAAGATGTTTGTATGTGTGTCTGTTTATCAGTCTGTATGTCCTCTCTACAAATCCACAATTTTTATCCGATTCTGACCAAACGTCACACAAATATTCTTTAGGCTGAGTCTGAGCTCCAGGACCATGGATTAGTTTTAAAGCTTTCGTTACACCCGAACAACGCCGGGCTATACTGCTAGTTCCTTATAATAGGCTTTTTAAGGTAAGCCACATCCACCAATGACAAAATATTGTTGGCCATATTCAGAAGGTAGGTAAAATTATATTGCCATCAAAATTACATTAGTTTATTCATTAATGGCCTGGTTTCAACAAGAAACATTTTTTACACCCTAGTTATGCCAGAATTGTAAATTTGAGCACAAATTCAAAAACAAATAATGGCTGACGATCTATATAAAAAGATTGATCCATTTATATGCTAAACGAATACTTGGTTTTATTTCATTTCACCCACTTCTATTATCGGATTGTACCATATTAAGCTAATTACGATCAATACTAATAAAATAACTATCCAAGTACATTATTTAATGTCACGCTCGATGAAACATGTTTCTGAAGAACAGAAAATCCACTGAAAACAATAAGAGTCTGCTTTAAAATAATTTCAGAAAATCATGCGATTCAAGTGAGAGTCAGCAACGACTTTGTTCGCTACAGCCGCCGCGCCAATGTGATGGGCGTCGTCTCACGTCCACCTCCTACGCTGCTTTTGCCGCCGCCGATTAGACGCCGATTGGACGCCGTCGCCCATCTACCTCCTACGCTGACGCTGATACTGCGGCTGCCGGTTGAACGCCATCGCCCGTCCAGTGCTCGCAAGATAAACGACCCACCAGCCGTCACTGTTTTTTAAGAGTTTTTTTTTTTTTTGAGAAAATCGATTCAGTCAAAACTGAAAAGGGAAAGGGCTTATGAAGCACCCAATTTCATACAGAACTTTGTAAATGTGCTGATATTTGGAGATAACAAGGTGACAGGTTGTTCTCAAAGCTACTTAAAGGTAGGTTCATCCAGTTTCATTATTCAGCCATTTTTGAGGACTGGAATTCAGGAAAGAAAAATAAACTTAAAAACAGGATATACAAGTAAAGCACATTTTATCGACACAGATGTAGATTCTGACATAAATTGTTGCATTTGCTTTCTCAGTAATATAGAAATTGTCCTACCCAGTTTGAATGGCTCCTACTTCAGTAAGAGTATATTTTCGATATAAGTATCCGGATATTTATTGAAACTATTTTCTCTAACCCTAATCCTAATGATTAAGAGGAATAATTTTTTTTAATCATATCACCCTGAGCAAGGCGGTAACGCCACTGATGTGCAGGAGTGAAAAGATTGGAAAAGATTGGAAAAAAGAAAGCCGGAAAGCACATCCTAAACACGGAACAAGGGATGAGCCTCTTCACCTGTTCAATAGATGTGGTTGGAGTGTAAACCGGGCGATAGTTTAGTCTATCTACTCCAATTAGAAAAAAAGAAAAGAATGAAAAGATTGGAAAAGAGAAAGCCGCAAATCACATCCTAAACAGGGAACAAAAGATGAGCCTCTTAAATAGTTTAGTAGATGTGGGTGGAGTGTGAACCGGGCGATAATTTAGTCTATCTACTCCAATTAGAAAAAAAAAGAAAAAGAAAAGAGTGAAATGATTTGAAAGGAGAAAGCCGGAAACCACATCCTAAACAGGGAACATCGGATGAGCCTCTTCACCTGTTCAATAGACGTGGGTGGAGCGTGAACCGGGCGATAGTTTAGTCTATCTACTCCAATTGGATAAAAAAAGAAAAGAGTAAAAAGATTGGAAAAGAGGATTTAAGTAATCTCTTTAAATTATAGTCCTCCCTAGTCTTTTGAACAAGAGTAGAAATTTATTCTATATTACATGTTTGGGACTGGGTTTGTGGTTCCTTCTAAAAGTATATTTCAGCTGTTTATTCTAAACACTCGTCCTTTCCTACGCTAATATAACTCCGCACATCAACTTACTGTCTTGGGTGGTTTTGGGATCTTGTATTCTGAGGATGTGTGTTGTGGTGAAGTGAATATTGGCTTGGAACGAGAAATCGGGGAGCTGAGTTCGAATTCCAGTTGAATTCCCTGTATCCACTTACGCGCAAATACCCTTTGGAAAAGTAATAATCCGTCTCTTTCCTCTAGTTATGGGTTAAATAACAGAACAGTTTAGGTTCTATAGCCTTGGTCGGCAACCAGTCTACCGCAGAAAGGAATGGGAAAATCTTATTTCGAGACATGATCGCCCAAGCGTGTATCACGTATGGCACTTAACTGACTGATTGCGGAATGAACGTTGTAATTCAGTAGATACCGGCCTGGAACAAAAAATTGTATAATCGAGTGCAAATTAGAGCTGAATTCGTTGCATTTAAATACACGTAAATACCTTTTGGAAAGGTATGAATCCATCATCTATCCCTCCAGCTACGTGTTAAATAGCAGGACAAATTCGGTTCTATAGTTTTGGTTGATAACCAGTCTACCGCATAAAGTAATGGTATCTTAATGCGGGAAAAATCTTATTTACAGTCAGTCGTGTCTCTTTTGAGACATGATCGCCCAAGTGTTTATCACGTATGGCTTTCAACTGATTGCTTGAAATTAGTTAAAAATAAAAAGGAAAGACAAGAATGCATTTTCTTCTCTTATCAGTAGGTAAAAAAAAACAAAAACAGAAAACTGGGCCTTATTGATTTGTGTGTCAGCAAGTCTCGGTGAAAAACCGGTATAAATTGGAAAATCTTGGAAAAGGAAACGGGCAACCAACCAAGGATATCTATCAAGAATTCATATCAATACACAGCCAATAAAAAAATTGAAAATTATTAGAGCCATGATCGTCAACGTCGTGAAAGTAAGTCGTATTTATGAAAGACTGTCTTATTCATGAAACATGTTTTAAAATACCAACTTTTTAAACGTTTTTCATTTTCAATAAAAAATGTAATTTAAATATTAACTGTGCACTTCTTTGGTTTATTTTTTCTTACTCTCTCTCTCTCTCTCTCTCTCTTGCTTTGTAAGTGTGTGCGTGTTTATGTTCTGTTTAGACAAGATAAAAATCTATGCGAGAAGGTCAAATGTAGAAAGACGCTAATTAATGTAAAGTGTACAAGAGAAAAAAGTCAGTAGTGTGTCAATGATAAGACACCGACCTTAAAAGTGTCCCAGTGTAATCGTTTAGCCATATCTGAGACAATCTCAAATGATAATGAAAAAAGCATTCTTTTCTTTTTTTTTTTTTTTTTTTTTTTGCATTTCGGAACGTACATGCGAGACCATTAAGCTAATGCTACAATTTCGAAATATGCATCTACCAGTTCAAAATTATGTTTACCGGTAACGGAATATTGGAATTAAAATGCGTTCTTTGGATGTCATGAATTTATAAATTTAGTTTTTAACCAATTTATCAAACACTCCATCAAAGTTTCTGGATAAGTTTAATATAATCTTTCAATAATATACATGGAATGTTATCTTTGGTAGGGAACATGCGCATATCTCACAACAAAGGTAATTACACATCCTATTATAATTTATTTCGTTATTTGGCACGACAGTTACACCCTGCCAATACATAATAAATAATGGACTATCCCATTTTGATCACGTGAATAGAGGACACTACTTGTTTTCAGTGAGAGAATGAAAGAAAAAAAAGAAAGAAAAAATAATAGTTATGTTTACCATTCCCGGTTCTTAGCTCATAAATAATGGCCTATTCCGTATTGATCGCGCGGAAAGAAAAGAAAAGACGCGACCTGATTTCAGTGAGAAAAAGAAGGAAATAAAGAGAAAAATGAGAGGAGATATGTTTAACGGCTGTTTTAGTGAAATTGAAAAATCCGACAAATTCGAAATTCTTAAAGTTTTTTTTTTTTTTAATCATATCACCACGAGCAAGACGATAACGCCACTCATGCGCAGGGGGCTACGTAAGAATAAAAAGATTGAAAAAGAGAAAGCCGGAAACCACATCCTAACCAGGGAATCACCCGGTTCACACTCCACCCACGTCTATTGAACAGGTGAAGAGGCTCATCCTTTGTTCCCTGGTTAGGATGTGGTTTCCGGCTTTCTCTTTTCCAATCTTTTTACTTTTTTTTCAATTGGAGTAGACAGACTAAACTATCGCCCGGTTCACACTCCACCCACGTTCTTAAAATAACGACCAGAAATACTACTCATGGTTGTTATTGTAATAATTTTTAATCGTTTCACCCCAGGCAAGGCGGTACCGCCACTGATGCTATATAAGAGTAAAAGTTTAGATAAGAGGAAAGTGAAGAGTAAGACGAACCAGTTACATTGGGGGTCAGAGAACGGGTAAGAGAATGATGGGAACACAGGTGTGAAGACAGTTGCGACGGTAGGGAGAAAAGAAAAGAACAAGATATACCGGGGGATGTAGAAACAAGTGGACTCGAGTGGAGGATATTAAGTTAAAATTGTTAACTTAACATATTCAACAATGTGACAGGTGAATTTTCTACAAATGTTTATTGTAGTGGAACTAAGCATGAGTTTATTCAATTATTAAATTAAAATTAAGATTCATCGGAAAATGAAAATTGGAAAAACGTGAAATTTTCACGCGTCTTTCTAATGGTTATAAAAAAGTTTAAAACAGAAGAAAAATGTCGATTGCTAGTATGTATATTTTTTCGTGTTTGAATTTCTATATTTCGTAAATGTGAAGAAATATAAACATGGGTAATGAGGACTTCTGAATGAAAATTGGAATTAAAAGGGACGTTTATACTTAAAATTAAAAAAAGGTTGAAATATCAGGGGCGCGATACGAGTATAGCGGTCGAAGAGAATTTAGCCTTTTGATACTCTATTTCCATGGCAAATCTTTTGACGAGCTAGATTCCTTAATTTTACCAGTTCAGATGTCCAAAGCTAAGACCCTCATACCACTTGCGAAGGGACAAATCCTCTCCATTAACTTTGTATTCTATTAATGAGAAAGAAAAGTCCATTGGGAGAGTCCTTCCTGTAAACAGCTACATCACTGTGCAAATTAATTAAAAAAAAAAAAAAAAGGAATAATGTCTTCCTAGGTTCTTTCACAATTTCCCTGATCACGTATAAGTCGTCTCTTGGTGTTATTTTTCGCTTTCGATCGCATTTTTTATAAATTTTGGACTGATAGATACAGTTTGATTCTTTTTGATGACACGCCTAACAGTTGAAAATATGACATTAACAATATTCATGATCTTAAGGCTTGACAATATCCACGTAAGGCTTGCCAGTGTGTGCAGCGTTACAATTTTCGTACGCTCCTTGGAGTAACGTCTACCGAAGATAATGACCCTGGGACAACTAATCGACAGTCGAGAAATTAGTGTCTGTGCATGATAAAAATCTAATGCTATCACGAATGACGCAATATTTTTCAAGTCCAAACAAATTTCATCATGCACCGCTAAAATAAATTCATATCACTGCACACCACATAAATCTGAGGCAAAAATAAAAATCGATTACACCCTATCACTCCAGTGGGTTTAACACTGACCGTATGCTGACAGTAAGGAAACTAAACCAGTTCTTTCAATTATTTGAACAAGGGTTTAGTTTGGGAATGGCACTAGGGATAGTTGATTTTTAAAGTGCCTCTTAGATGTGGCACACAGCCAAAAGTATGTGTTATCCAGTGAGGATCTAACTCACTACTCAGTTGTAATAGATTTTAGTAGGTCAATCTTGATAAACATTACACCACGTCGTTGTGTCTAAAGGCAGGATAGAGAGGATACTTCTGCCATCACTACAAACTTTAAATCTTCAAAGTTAAAGTCAACTGTTATGTAACACTCTACCTCGAGTGGTTTTTGGCCTTTACAGAAGGAACATTTCTTTTTAAAAAATAAAAAAGTCTAGGAAAAACAGCGAATATTATATCCAAGGATTTTATGTGAATGGATGGTTGTGAGAACAAGAAAGGTCAGTAAAAGGTCAAATTTAATTAAAGTTATACGGTATCGGAATTTGTTGAGAGTCATTATCTAGCATAGAATCTTTACACAAACATTTAAAATAGCCTGGTGGTTTGTGTAAGCAGTGCCGATTTAACTGAGTAGATAAAAAAATAATAGATAAAGGGCGTGCAGGATAGCGTTCTATGCCCGAACTGCTTATCTTTTGTTTACATCATCTTCAACTCGACTTCATTTCGTAAGAGAAAATTTTGGAGGAATTTACACAATTGTTTCCGGCCCCACCGCAGCAAATTCACGAGCCACCTGTAGAGTCAGGTTCGCGCTCTCTGAAACGTTAATATGTTGGGTGCGTATTGCACCCGACACATTAACCTAGAAATTCACATGATGCGTGTGTTTTACAGAAGTAGCAACTGTTCTTTTGGGATACGGGTAATTTTTATTGAATTATTTAGTAACTGTATAAGTAATTCATTTTTTTTTTCACAGCATCTCAACATTAAGCAAGGTAAAGCAAAATCTCACAGAAAGAAGGCATTATCAACAACAAGCGATAAAAGGAAATACCAAACAGTAGAAAGAAAATTTATTTTCTCTGAATAAGAAAATAAATGAAAGCTGATTGTAACAAAATTGTTTTCCTTTTCGTTTGGTTTCGTTTATTTTTTTTATGTCAGGTGATAAAAGATGTTTGGCTTGGAAGTAATGAATCTTGGAGTTTGCCGATTAGCGCTGTTGATTTATGCTCAGTGTCAGGACCGGTGTAAAGGAGCGCGGGCATTGAGCACTGAGCGGGAAGCAGGAACAATAACAACGAAAAAGAATTAGGCAAATAAAACTGCTTAGAAAACTCGTTATTTGATGCTAGTTTCTCGTTAAGACTTGAAATTTATCTCCGCATCGTCCTGGGAATTGTAGACGAACGGAGAACCTGCGAGAAAGAAGGACGAATTATTTGCTTTGAATCAAGCTAGAGTGTGGCATTTCTAGGAAATCAAAGCATTTATGTAGTAAAATCTGTTTTTGATATTTTTTCTTTTTCTTGTATTTTTAACTATTCCAATTCAATCCTAATGGCTTTATATTTTGCTGTCGCAGATTTTTATAACCTTCTTGACATTAAAATGTCTATGATTTGTATGTAATTCCCGAATTTGTTTCATTTATTCTATTAACATAATTCATGTCAGTTATTTATTCAATTAGCGCGTTCTGTGCCGCTGTAGTCATGACTCCCTCTATCTTAGGTTCATTGTGTACAGTGCAATCGCTTGCCGATTCCTATTGTACCGGGGATTTTGAGGTTACACCGTACTTCTCTCAGAAGTTAAAGGGCTCAAGACCTACAGTTGATTTAAATTGAGTTTTTTTTTTCTCTTAGATAGGCGATGGTAGATGGAAGCCGTTTGCAGCCCAGACAACTTACCCTAACACTCAGTCGTACCAAACAGTTTCAAAGGAACACTGGGTTATACATTTGGGGACGGTTTGGCGACAAGAGTTGCCGAAAAAATGGAAGTGTTGACATCAAACCACCTTGGGGGTTCCACTCCACGTTTTCTGTCTGAATTAATATTATTAGCCGATTGAACATCGTATTTTGGCTTTCATTTTAGGTGAAGATAAAAACAAAATTTCTCCAACATTTGGATCATTTTTTATTAAGTTGGTTCTAAGCTTTCGGCTCACTTGAGCTACCTTCAGAGAAGTTACAAATACGTTAACATAAAAACATCTACCATCAGCGACGATTTTATCTTGTGTTGACATAAAACTTTGCCAAGTAACGATAACAGTTACCAAAAATAGCAAACGCAGTTCGTAAATTTGAAATACGGTTCTATGACGTCACACCGCGTGTGAGTTCGAAATGATAACAGAACCAATATATTTAAATGCATTGTAATGTGTTATGACCAGCTTTAAATGTGATTTTATTAAATGTGTTTGTTTGGATTATATCATTATCGGTTATATATATATATATATATATATATATATATATATATAAAACAAACAAAAGAATATCTAGATTTAATCATAGCCGACGCGATTGGTCATCTGACGGATTTTATTTATTTTTGAATTGGTAAAATCCTTCAGATGACTAAACACGTTGGGTAAAACTAAGGATAGTTTTCTTATTGACTCTTTTTCATCCATTTTTTCTAAAGATACTTTCTCTCTTAGAAATTAGCAAATATATTATGTCATTTTCATCATAATTAAACTTCTGCTATGGTCATGCTACCTATCAACTCTCCATAAGGTAGGTCGTAGTGTATTGCTATGGCTACACTTTATGTTTTTTCTCCCATAATATCCCTAGCGTTACCTAGATAACGTTCTCCTTAGTGTGTGCGCTGTACTTATCAAGACAATTTTTGTATGTCTTTTAAGCTGGGGTTTCCAGCGATCTTTTCAAGTTGTTGTTATGTTCCATTTTTATCATTCGAAGTTCACCTACTATCATTGGTACCATTCTTCTTTTTAAATTCAACATTTGTTTTTATTTCAATTTCCTGGTCTTTATAGTCTTTGATAGTTTTTCAAATACTTTGGTTGTTATGTTACAATCCGCTGGACAAGCCATATCAAATAGTAGGCATTTTTTTTTCTTTTTTGGCTTTTCTCAATACTGTCCAGCCTATTTGCTTCAATTTTCCTCTCTGTGTAGATGATCTAATCCCATAGAATTATGACTTCATCTATTTCTGTAACCAGTGATAGGTGATGTTACCAGTGTTTGTTTACATATTTTCCAAACTGTTTGTACATTGAGCATTGTAAATATTGTCCACTGCATCGTGACGATATTTATATTTATTTGGGGCAAGTACAGAACATCCTGCGATTAGGTGGTCTATTGTTACTTGGTATTTTCACAAAGCCTGCATTTTGGATGCACATTATTATGTATGATATTTGCCTGAAAGTTCGTAGTTGTTTTGGATTTGCTTTTACGACCAAAGGAATTACCTTTCTTCTACCCAAGAATAGTGACACATTTAAGACTACAGACCAATTATATGCCTTCCGACAACATACAATCGATTAACAACTATTTATTTTAACAAACAGACATATTTCTTCTTGGAAAGAAATGACATACTACTGCTGGAACAAAGGGGAGGCACACGTGGCTGTTAAAGACCAATTACTTATTAATAGGATGATCTTGGAAAACTGCTTCAACGCAAAGAAAAATCCGAGTATTGCCTGGAAACTTATCGTAAGGTATTCGATATTGTACCACATTCCTGGATTTAATAGTTTGTTTGTTGCGGGAAGACATGTAATTGGTCTGTAGATTTTTCTGAATATTTTAGTCACTATTTTTGTGTAGATCAAAAATAATCACTTTGGTCATCCATGCAGGAAGGTTAGTAGGATCGTTAACCATTTCTTAAGTTATTTGGCTAGTTTCTTGTGTGCCGTATTTAAATAATATACCCAATAATTTAAGAATATTATCTATTCCTGCAGATTTCAAGTTGTGTGCTTTTCTTCAGTACAAATTTAACATCCTCTTCTGTGATTCCATCACATTACTGATTTTTTTTATTCGTTCTATCTCCTGCGCAATTCAATCTGCTTTTTTGTTATGTTCTTCAGAACTGTATTTTGAATCTCATCCTTTTGTATAGGGGACTGTCACTTCAGTTCTTTGTTTACCTATTTCCCTCTAACATTCCTTTGAAAGTTCTTGTTCTGTCTGTACAATCTTGATCTTTTCTCATAGCATTTTAACCTTTGAGCCTTCAGTTGTATTGTTTGCTTTACTTTTTCTTTGGTTAATAGGACTTCATTTTTTATTTCTAATATTGTATTTTCTTTCGATTCTTCTGTCTATTCTAGTATTTACATCTATTCTCCTTGCTAGTTCATCGAGTACTGATAATTCTCTTCTAAATTGTACTATTTCTTTTTCTGTTTTTCTTCTCCAAGGTAGATATTCATGTCTGTGAATTTTACTTTTTTACTTTCATTTTCGATATTTTTTTGTTACTGCTATTATTGATGCCTACATTGCTTCATTGAGATTTATATGAGTGTCGTTTTCATCCAGAATAAATTTGAGTGAGAAATTGAAGAACTTAGTAGCTTCGAGGATATGCTTTGTTGGTTGTAATTTTGGGAATTGTTCTCGTTCCTCCATTGCAATATTTTGTATCTGACTTATATGGCTCTTGATTTCTTCATTGGCTTCTTGTATACTATTCTTTTTTCCGTAAAATAATTCTGTTCAATGTGGTTTGAACTCGTTTTTTTGTCGTCTTGTGACCGACAGGTTCAAACCTTTCCAACACTTATCAAATTTAGCATTATATCTATAGTGATTTGTCTGTATCTCGGTTTCTTCATTATCATTTGTGGCTTGTGTGATGTTACTACTTTTTTTCTGATTTAGGTTCTCTTTCATTTTTAGTTGATTCGTCTGTTCTGGTTGCAATTCTTTTTAGTTCCTTAATTTCAACATCTGTCAATCGGTTATTTCGCATGATGTATCTTCTTAAATTGGCTTTTCTATTTTTGTCAATGCACTTCCTAATTTTTGTTCAACCTTTTCTCGCCAAATGACATATGTTTGGCGAATGGTTTTTTTTCTGAGATTGAAGTAACTCTTCATGGAATGCAGTCATGACAAATTGAACTCTTCACGAGACCAGTTTATTTTTCTTTCTTTAAATATACTGTCATGAATTTAGCTGGAGAATTTGCTGAGCCATTATTAATGTTATGCCGGTATTGGAGAACTGAAGATTTATACTTTGTTTAGGAATGTGTTCCTATAGCAAATTTTTGGACCTCTGGTAGGCTTCCTCCTAAAGGACGGGCCCCCTGTTTATCCATTAGAAAAGCAATACTGAACTTTTTGTTTCCAATTTCAATTTTAATATTATTCTGACGAGTGTCGCATGGATCCAAAAGCACACCTAAAGTTGCCCGGCACAGCTTAGTAACAGTCTTTTACATACAGGGTTCCGAAGTCTGTAAGAGATCGTTTGCTACCTCATAACGCAGTAGCTATTCAAACCTCGGCACGATTAACACCTTGAGTTGCGGGTTGTTGTTCGGAGTTTTCCTTCTTCAAAATGGGTTCCCAAGCGACAGAAGATAGAGTCACGACGGGAATTCAAAGAGAAAGTCGCTGGTTAAAAAAAAGGTTGAAAGAAACAGTCGCACAAGGACACAAAACATCACTATACAAGAATATTATGTTAAAAAGAGACAGACAGAAATAGAGATGGTATTTTTTCTTTACTTCTCTATTTTTCCATTTTTTTTTACTTTTGATCAGATGAGTTGTTAATTAATGAAAAAATGTTGTTGCCACCATAACTAGTAATTGTAACGAAAATAATTGTCAAATCTAAAATTAATGGAAAAGAAAACGTTTAGATTCGTTTAAGTTTATCACTGCTGTGAAATTTAAAAATAATAATTTGTTCGCCTATCTGTATACTCTGTTATTTTTTCATTACAGTCTTCGAAAATAGCGTTAGCAAAAAAAAAGTTATTATTCTAAGATGGAAAATCGTAGAAATTGTATTGTTTTATCTATCGTATGTTTTTTCCTTTCGTATTGTTATTTTAATGAAAAATATCGTAGTTTAGAAAATATTCTATCAAAATATCGACAACCAAGGGGTATAAGAATAATAAGAAAACAACTTGATTAATGTATAAGAATCATTTAAGGGAGAAACAGATCAATTAAACAATAATAACACGTAGAAAAAATCATGTTTACGCTAAAATAGTAAAAATAACAAAATTTTATATAGGTAAAAAAATGTTACGTTTTCAAGAGCTTCGGAAAAATTACTATTATTTTTTTATTTTATTTTTTATAATCGTTTCACCCCAAGCAAAGCATTCCACTGCCACTATTGCGCAGGGGGGATACATAGGGGAAGGTGGTTAAAAAGAGTGGTTACATATAAGAAAATGTCAAAAGGAGTTAGACGGGTAAGAATGTAGACTGGAAGAGTGTTTCAGAGAATGGATGCGAGTTAGTGTGTTACGAGGTGTTTATTGACCTTACATTTAAACTCCTGGAGATTGTAGCTGTTGGGGAAGCAAGTATGCGGAAGGGAATTCCACAGGCGGGAAGTGCAAGAAAAGAAGCTGTTGGAGTAGAAATCACGGTTATCGGTTTCACTGTAAAAGGGTAGGACCTAGTTGCTAATCTAGTATCTAGTGCAAATTCGTACCTAGGAGGCACCAGTGATCTAAGTTCATCGGAGCAGAAGCCGTGAAAGTATTTATAGAAGAGGCACAGGGAAGCCACGTCACGCCGGTGAGTGAGTGACTGCAGGCGGTCTGCCAAGTCGGTATCGATCACAGTACAGATTCTCTGTTGTATTTTGTCAAGAACCCCGAGGAGAATAGCAGGGGCACCCGACCAGATGTGGCAGCAGTATTCAATACACGGGCGGATGGTAGATTTATATATGTGCAGCTGGTTACGTCAGGTCGTGGCAAAAGGCAGACACTAAGAAGTAAAGTATCACATAAGTGGTTGCCTCCTAGGTACGAAATATATGTGCAGGATAGATTCAGACGGGAAAACTTCCGGGCACTGCACAGAGAACCGACTTTCATAGCAGTATATATTATTATCATTATTATTATTAATACATTATATCCTATATGTTGTGCGTACATTAATTTATATATATATATATATATATATATATATTATCTTGTGAGGAGGAGTATATTTAGTGGTTGGAAGAGTTCAATCCATTGAATGGGTGATGACAACATGACACAATCATTGTCTGTTTTTACGGTATATCTTGACACCGATTTTAATTAGATTGTTTCATGAGTTCGGCTCCTTTTTTCCGTACTGCAAAAACCGTGGAAAGAACGAGGTATTCACCATTTAAAATCAAAGCGAAAGTGAAAAGGGAGATGCTTCTCTAATTGTAAAAACATATTGATTAACAGAGACCTTATTTAAAAAGTTTAGAAATTCAATGAATTAAAAAATAAGGCATTATCAAAGGGTGAGTGTACTATGTATGAACCGGTGCCCCTGCTTGAAATAATTTAAAGAATTAGTGTCAAAGAAATGGAGTCACAAAGCAAAACATTCTTAAAAAGAAATCTACAGATGTAAAGTGAAAGAACATATATATATATATATATATATATATATATATATATATATATTACCTTTTTTCTTAGAGGGAAGATTACGTTTTGCTAACAGAGAAACTGAGGGAAAATGTGCCCTTCCCTTTGGGCGTAATTTGTGTTTCTTTTATTCTGTGCGATCAGGTTTTTAGCCTAGCGCGATTAAAAGGTTCGACGAGAAGAATAAAGTCGTGAAGCATGTTTTATGTAATCAGATGTCTGAGTGCACAAGCCGTTTGATGCACATTTCACTACACTGAAAAAATAACCAAAATAAATTAAAATTAGCTAAAATACTCATGAACACTTAATGTACCTTCCATATAATAAGAAATATTTTTAGATCTATTAATTGCTTATATGGCCGAGTTCGGATACCAGTTGAATTACTTGCATTCACTTACGCACAAATGCCCTAGAGAAAGTTATTAATCCGTCTCTTACAGTTATATGTTAAATAACAGGACAGATTAGGTTCTATATCTTTGGATGGCAACCAGTCTACCGCAGAAAGTAATGGCAAACTAATGCAAATAATCTTCTACCCACTCAGCTATGTCTCTTTCGAGACATAATCGCCTAAGATTGTATCACGTATGGCAATTAATTGACTGAATTGTCCCCCTATATATATATAATATATATAGTGGTCTCGCAAAATGCGTCATTCGTGGAACTGAAAGTTTCTTGATTATAAATTAGCTCGGCTGGCGATTTTGCAAAAATGAGTGCCGACACTATACCTAAAGTCTTCATGTATACCCATCTTGATAGAATAGAAATAAAAAAATATATACCGCATTTTGCTATTGTCTTTTCTTTATATTCTTTATCGTTTTAATCTTATGTTCAAAATTAATTCTGTCTTTCATTCTTTGACTACATCTACCATCATTCTTTCGTTCTTCTTTTCCACTCAAATTCTTTTTTTTTAGTTCCGCTATTCCTTCAAATTCCTTTTATTCAAATACACTTCCACCGACCGACCTTCCCTTCACACTTGCACCTGCCACCAACGCTCACGCCAAATTCTCTTTGACCTCGACATCTCATCAAACATTTGCACAGATAACCAAGAAAAAATTTCTACGGCTGAAGCTTGCTGTTTTTTTTTCTAGTCTTGTGCTTACTTTCGCTTTTAGTGTCTGCCTTTTGCGACGACCTGACGTAACCAGCTGCAAAAAAACAAAAAAAACAACCCCACCATTATTTGAGCTGTTCCTCTCTTCGTCTCTTCGTCTACAGTTTCCAACGCCCGTTCATATCTTAAGTGATGGCCGTCGTCTTAGACATTCGAGCTCAAAGTGTGTTTCACCAGAGCTTAAAAGGCGCTTCACCTTGCTGGAATTTTTTAACTGATAATTACACATGACCGCTTATTTTCATTTTTTTCCGCATCAGATTCTATCGAAACTAAATGCCGTCCTACATATGCTGCTATTATAGACGAAGGAGATACGGGTCGAAAGATAAATCTTCAGGTTTTTGCTAGCTTAAGCATATTCATTAATGCTCACAATACAAAATGAAAAGAATTGAACAAAGCTTCGCAAATAATGGCCACGTAGTCATCGGATATTGTACAAAATCACAATTCATTCGAATTTAATATGTACGTGCATTAATCAGTATTTTCAAAAGATCCTCTATATTATAAAAAAGACCGTTTTGCGTATATATATATATATATATATATATATATATATATATATATATATATATATATAGTTTTAAAGTGTGATGTATTTATAGGATAAAGTGCTCAATATCAGAGATAGAGCGTATGTAAATAGAAAGGAGTGAACATTGAAGTCAACATTCAAGGGCGACAGACTGTTTCATGCTAAGCGCAATCATCAGGCCACATCAAGCCTGATGATTGCGCTTAGCATGAAACAGTCTGTCGCCCTTGAATGTTGACTTCAATGTTCATTGTTATATATATATATATACATAAGGAAAGAGGAAAAACATTGAAACGTTCAGAAGATTAATTTAACACATTGCCCAATATAGAAATATAGCAATGCATATTTATTTTACTTTAAAACATATACAAACTACAAACTACTACAAAATTCTAAATTTTATTCGACAGTAAAAAAACAATTGAAATTATCGCTATGCTCATGGCAATTATTCAGACGACTTACATCCTGTGTTTCACTAGTTCAGCGCTTCAGATCCAAAATCCGCTATGTCACGTAAATGACAACTGCCTGAAAATAATGTAAGTAATTACATACCTCATCACAAATTAATAGCAAAATAGTACGTAAAATATAAGCAACCACGCTAAAAGTCGCGTAAATTCTATCAAGGCTCTAAAGTGAAGATTAGTATACACCACATATATATGGTAGCATTATTTCATTTCAGTTGAAAGCTAAATGATCTAATTTACTATATCCAATAAGCAAAATACCCTCTAGTTTATTTCAAACAGAAATTATATTGATTGAAATGTAAATGTTTGAGATTTGTTTTCAATTTTTGAATTTTGCCGCCATTTTTGAGCATTCAACACATTTGTAAACAAAATTTAATTCTCGGTTTTAGAAATCTTGCGAAAATAAAATATATATCTGTAACACATTATTCTTGAAAAATTAGTAAATTTTATGTTAAATTAATCTGAATTTCACGAGTGTTACTTATTTATAGCGGGAAATTTAGAATAAAATTATTACTTAATCACAGATTTTTACTTTTTGACCTGAACCCGGATATCAAAATGTGTTGACAAATCTCCGATTAGAAATAGAATAAAAAAGCGTATGGCGTTTATAAATGACAAAATTGTACAATTTCTCTTTTTTTTTTTTTTGTGGGGTAACTCTGACCTTTTTTTGGTGGGGTAACTCAGATTTTTTAAGTTGCATGATAATTACCACACAAAAAAATTTCAACTACACAAAAACAATAAATTAAAATTATTTTAAAAATATGGAGAATAAACGATAGTTATTAAACATTTTCAATTCTAACCGCACCAAATCATTGATAATTTGAAAAATATTTTTTAAATTTTATAACTTATTAAAATTTAAAAAAATGAAAACAATTCTTTTAAAATTTCATTATTAATCGACATTTTTTCCTTCAGACTAGAATTTCCTTAATTTTTGTTATTTATTCAAGCAATAAAATATTATTAAATTAAATAACATCAGAGTTTTATTGTATTTTTTATTTTACTCTTCGGAGAAGATTTTCGGATACACAGGCCAAATTTTAAAAATTAGTTAAATTTTAACTAATAAAACTATAGGCCGTAACAAATTAAAACGTATTAAAAGTTCATGGATTTACGTAGAGGGGGCAACAGATGTAAAAAAATATATTTTTATCAAGATTTTTAAAAAATAATAATTTCAAAATTAATTTCATTCATTTGTGAACGAGTACTGATTTGATTTTTTCGAGAATTTTCAAATTAATGTGTTTTTCACTGGCAAGAAAAGGGTTATGTCATCGTTACGTTTCCTATTGTAAACAGCCGTAACGTTTTGGTTACCTGCTAACTCAAATCAAAACAAGATTTTTTGCCAAAATTTCGAACAAGGTAGAAACAAAATCTAAAAAAATAATCAAAAGTTAATTTGATCTTTTCCCTTAATAATAATAATAATAATAATAATAATAATAATAATAATAATAATAATAATCATTTTGATGTAAATTTGTTCGTTTATATTAAGTTTGGGACATTTGACATTCATACTATGATGCTCTTAAAAAAAATAGCAATTTAGTGGAGGTACCTAGTTTAGTACTATAAGTGATATGGAGTTGGGTGATAATATCTCGGATAACATAAGACTAACCGTGCAGAAGATTTTCCAGCAGTAGGTTTCCAATACTTTCTACCGTAGACTGGTTGCAAACCAAGGCAATAGAACCCAAACTGTCCTATTATTTAACCCATAATTGGAGGGAAGAGACAGATTAAAACTTTCCCAAGGATTATTAGCGCATAAATGAATATAACGAATTTAACTGGTATTCGAATTCGGCTTTCAGATTTCTCGTTCCGAGCCGATATCAACTGCTCATGATAGTACATGAAATTTTACTTTGTTTATTAGTTAACGTACTTAATCTGGTTGACAGTTACCAGTAAGTTTGATCCAAAATCGGCATAGACATTGGTAGTTGTAGTGGTGGATCCCGACGACACTGAATTGAGGTGGGATGTGGAGTTTTATTTAAATATATTAATATAATATCGGAGTATGTTAAATTATAGCATTTTCAGTTTATTCCAATAAATATATTTTGATAATATATTTCAGTTTTTTGGAGAGGGACGACAAGTTCAAAAATAATTTTGGCAATTATATTATTTTGAAGGATGACAACTACTCCGACTACTCTAGTCAGCATCAACATTTGGTACTCCGTGGAGTGGATACCGTTTAGTCCTTGGCCTACCTCTTTGAATATGGTATAGTGTAAGGGGCGTAAAACAAGAATGTGACTTTTCACCGGATCTATTTAACTTGTGAAGCGAGACTATTCTGAGGACTCTAGAAGTTTTGCCAGGTTTCGTCATCGGAGGCCACAATTTAAACAATATAAGGTACGCAGATGATACAGTGCTGATAGAAGACACAGAAAGAATACTACAAGACCCCCTACAGAAGGTAGCTGAAGAGAGGGACAAGAAAGGACAACAAATAAACTGCAAGAAAACCAAATGCATTGTCATCAGCAAAAATAGCAGACCAAAATACCAAATAAAGGTGGGGAATACTAAAATCAAACAGGTACCAAAATGTAAATACCTGGGAAGTTTTCTAACTGAAGACGGATAGTGCGACAAAGAGATCCGAAGGCGAATTAGCATTACGAAAGACGCATTCCAGAAGTTGAGAAGAGTATTAAGAGACAGGAAAATTTCACTGGAAACAAAGAAGAGAGTACTGGATTGTTATGTGATGTCAGTTCTTCAATATGGTAGTGAATGTTGAACAGTCTCATCAAAGATAAGGAAAAAACTTGAAGCAACTGAAATATGATTCTACAGAAGGATCCTGTGGATATCACGGATCGAGCACATGAGCAATGATGAGGTAGCTAATGTTTCCGGGACATGCATTAAGGAATGAGAGTTTGGAGAATCTGTGACTCACATGCCTGATATAGGGAAAGCGAGACAGTGAAAACAGCGTGTAACATACTTGACGGGCCTGAGGAGGCGTCTGAAAGAGCATGGGTTGTGTGGTTAAACAGGAGAGAACATGCTAAGATCCACCAGTAATAAGGTGACGTGATGGGCCATGATCTCCTACGTCCTGAAATGACAAGACGATTAAAAGAACAAGAAGAATATGGCCTATTCGATGTGAATGTGTCCTGCCACAGTAAGAGTAAATTTATATGTATAAGTATTCAACTATTTATTGAAATTAATTATTTATTCTATCCCTATCAATTAAACGTAATCCTACCTCAACCCTAACTATTGCCAGACATTTATAAACCCTTCCTCACAATACGGTTTTAAGGTAATCCACATACTATACCATTGATAAAATTTTGTAGGCCACATTCAAAATGTAATCTACATATGATACAATTATATAGACCAACTAGTGTCGGTGTATTGCAACAGCCCACTTAGTGCTTTCAATTGGGTTCGAACGTACAGATGAAAGAACTACGAGACGTGACTGTTGATCATGCTTTTAAGACGACAAAAGCACACGTAACCTAATGGCACTTGTACAATAGTTTCACGTTAATGGCACAGAAGTAAGTTGTTACCTGCTGTGATTTAGCTGGCAGCAACGCCTTTTATTAGAATGGTCGAAATATTTATAGCCATTTTCTCTTATTTATCAAGTTGTACACAAACAATAATACATTCAAATACGAAAATATCTGCCAGAAATTTACAAAAATGGTTATAATATTAGTAATCCTCTTTATTATAATAAAGTGTGAGAAATATTCACACATAACTCAGTGCTTAGGCAGAGGAAGGAAACAGTCAGACAAACAAGACATACCTGATAAAGTAAAACAATTTATTGTCTTGCAAAAACTGATTTTGCGGCTACTTCGTAGCCTGGTATAGTCCTTCTCGCTGCGTAGCTTGTTAGTTCCTTCGTCTGAGAAGGGTATGGGAAACCACGAGGAACGGCGGTCCGCGACGTACAGGAAATTCTGGGGTCAGCTTCTTCTGCAGTTCCATTCGGTCGAAAGTCGATAGTTCTTAGAGAATTTTTCTCTCAGATGGATAGGCATTGCCCAAAGGGTTTCCTTATAAGAAAGGAAG
>JBBBDQ010000256.1:2105000-2195000 GCA_037127315.1 Ascarosepion bandense | reverse complement strand
TCGGGTTCCTCTTACTTTCATTCCCTGTAAACCCAGATGTCTTAGAGGTTTAACTGGTTTACTTGTGGCGTTATTATTTTTTAAACATTATAAGCTAGTATATAACGATAGTGATAAATTCCAAAATGTATGATACGTGGTTTCGCCTGTTATTTTCCTGAACAGCATATGAAACTTAAAAAAATTTTTCATGTGTTCACGACAAATATTTTTCATAGCTAACATTCCATTAGAGCTTAACAAAACAAAGACCCATTGTTAGTATACTATTCGAAATACCTTTCTCTTATTTTTCACAGTCAATATAACATGAACACGTGCAACTAACCTACTTCTGACTTCATAAAAATGTCCATTCTTCTTCTTCTTCTTCTTCTTCTTCTTCTTCTTCTTCTTCTTCTTCTATGTGCCTTGTCTTTTCAGAACGTCTCCCTATCCCTGGTGGCTCTTCCTACTGTTACAGCACGCAACACCCGTACTCTCATCTACCTGCTTAGGTCCTTCAAATATGTTATCCGCTGATTTCGCCTGTCTCTTTTCCCTCTATGTGGCCTGTTAGTATCAGGTTCGCCAAGCCTTCCTTCCTCATTGAATGTCCCAAGAACTTTAGCTGTCTTTTTCTGATGCTCAGTATTAATTTCCTTTTCGTTTCAATCATTTTCAAAACCTCCTCATTGCTGACATAATCGATCCATGATATCCGTAGTATTCTTTTGGAGAACCACATTTTAGTTGCTTCAAGTTTTGTTTTTTTTTTTCATATTTTATGATATTGTCCAGCATTCTCTGTCATATTGAAAATCTGACATAACATAGCAATCCAGTACACCCTTCTTTGTTTTTAGCGAAATTTTCCTATCTCGGCATCTGGAACTTGTCATTCACCATGCAAATTCGCCTTCGGATCTCTGTGTCGCACTTTCCGTCTACTGTTAGAACACTTTTCAGTTATTTACATTTTTGTACCTGCCTGATTTTAGTATCCCCCAGCTGTATGTGGCATTTTATGCTGCTCTTTTTGCTGATGACCATGCATTCTGTTTTCTTGTAGTTTATTTTTAATTCTTTCTTGTTCTTATTCTTCAGCTACCTTCTTGTATTTTCCTTTCCGTGTCTGCTCTCAGCACTGTATCATCTGCGTACCTTGTGTTTTTCAAATTGTGGCCTTTCGTTTCAAATCTTGGCATAACATCTAGTGTCCTCAACATAGACTCGCTTTAAAATGTGAATAGATCCGTTTAAAAACACATCCTTATCCTACGCCCCTTTCAGTCTTTGTATATCTGCTGAATTCGTTACCTCTCCGTATGCAGGCAGTTTGCTGCCAGTAGAGATTCTTGATTGTTCTCATGATCAATACGTTACGCTTTAGACGTTTATTATAATAGAAAGATCTACTTCCTATTGAACCGTATCAATACTTTTGAAGATCACTGTAGGTTTTAGCAACTTAACTATACATTTCTTTTTTCGAAAGCATATGACGTTGTACTCAAAGACAGTATGTAATGATTTCCTTTTAACAAATCCGAATTATCAGCGTTTTCGGACCTCTATTAAGTAAAACTTATGGATTATTTTTTACTGTGACGACAAGCAGTCAAAACTGCAAAAGTTGATGCTATTGTCCAATATTCACAGCCATATTGAAGAACTGACATCACATAGCAGTCTAGTGTGCTCTTCTTTGTTTCTAGTGTAAGTTTCCTGTGTCTTAATAATTTACTCAGCTTCTGGAACGCGTCCTTTGCCATGCAAATTCGCCTTCGGATCTCTGTGTCACACTTTCTCTTTTCTGTTAGAACACTTCCCAGTTAGTTAAATTTTTGTACCTGCATGATTTTAATTTCCCCCAGTTGTATTTGGCATTTTGGGCTGCTCATTTTGCTGATGAACATATATTCGGTTTTCTTGTAGTTTATTTCTAATCATTTTTTGTCACTGTCTTCAGCTACATTCTGTATGAGGTCTTGTAGACGAGAATTAAATTTTGAAGCTTCATATTCAAGCAATGAAATCTAAGTCTTTTTCGGTATATGGATGAGTTACCAAAAACATTTTTCAGTAGATAAGTAAAACTGACAAAGAATAGCTGCGCTAGTAATATTGTCACCACACATCCACTGCATTCACTTACGCATAAATACCCTTCGGAAAGGTATTAATCGGTCTCTTCCCGCCAGTTATGGGTTAAATAGCAGGACAGATTGGGTTCTATAGCCCTGGCTGGCAATCAATCTACCGCAGAAAGCAATGGCAACCTACTGCTGGATAATCTTCTGCCCAGTCAGTCATGTCTCTAAAGAGACATGATCGCCCAAGCGTTTTTCACGTCTGGCACTTAACTGACTGACCGTCATGCAATCACAAAGCCAAAATAACAACCTGCACCTGGAGACTTTTCCTTAAATAGCCGCGTCAACTCGAGACTTTCATATAGATCTCATGGCCCAGAGGAATATCCGATGTATATAAATTGTCAACTGTATACAACAGCCTTCTAAGGTCAATGATTTAAAATGTATGTAAGCGAGTTAATATTTTGGCGGGGGACATCTCTCATCCCACTTCGTTAACCGACGCTACAGAAACACAAATAAGTACTGCATCCAATAACAGAAATAAACTCATTTCAGGTTTCAAGATAATTTCATCTTCTTCTATGTGGCATATCTTTTCACCCCAATCAAGGCAGAAGTGCCACTGATGCGCGGGGGTTTCAGTGATATAAAAAAAGATACGCGGATCTTGAAGAAAAGATAAGAAATGGATTAGAATCACATAGATACAATATGGCAATTCCAGTGAAGCTTTTGGACATTATAGCTATCAGGGAATCACGCGTATGGAAGTGAGATGCACAAACAGGAAGTGCGAGAAAATAACATTTAGAGTAGAAGAGACGATTTCATTTAAATATTTCTACGGTAATAGGGTAGTACCTTGATGTAAACATACTAACACGAGTAAATACATGTGGTCGGTGATCCAGGAAAAAATGTCGTCAGAAAAGTTGCCATGAAAAACTTACGAAAACGACAGAAAGAAGCCACATCACGTCGGTGAGAATGTGACGGAAGTTTGTTCACTCAGGTTCGATTATATTGCATATCTTCCACTGGATTTTGTCCAGAACCTCAAGAAACTTGTCGATCAGATATGGCAACCGTATTTAATGCATGGCCGAATGGTAGATTTATAAATGTATTCTGACGAGAAAAAGTTCCAGTGAACTAACCCTCTTAGCAATAGATGCAGCTATGTAATAAATGTATTTATTCTATGTGAAGGCATTTATGAGAGAGAGGCCAAAGAATCCCATTACTTTGCTGTCTCGGAGACTAGCGTCATCTATTTTAATAGTAGGATGTTATAATTCTCTATGGTGGTTAAAATCGATCAGCTTTGTTTTAGAGGCATTAAAATTTACTAACTATTAACTGCCCTATTCAATCACAGATTTGACTTTCTTTTGAAGCGCAGTAGTCAAGTTTACATTGTCAGCCTTGACAGACTTCTTACAGAGAAGATCTTAAATGTTGGCGTGATCTGCATAGATGCCAAATTTGAGAATTGATTAGATCAGAATGATCATTAATGAAAATCAGAAAAAGCGTAGGACCTAGAATACAGCTTTGGGGGACTCCAATGTTTGCACATTGTATTTGTAAATGCAAGTGAATGCAAAGAATTCAACTGGAATTCGAACTCGGCTCCCCGACTTGTCATTCCGAGTCGATATTCACTACACTACAACACACATAATAGCCTCAAATACATTGCCATAAAGAAATAAGGGGTTAATAGGGCGATAATTTGAGGGGTCAGAGTTATCCTAGAGTTCTTAAAACATGAATTACAGAGGTGGATTTCCAAGAAGCAAAAAAGCAAGAACTGAGGCACTATTTGTGAGGTTTAGAGAAAACTGAAGCCAGCTTAGTTGCAGATTTCTTTACGATGATGGCTGAAATTCAATCACCTCCATTTGCTTTGTGGCATTCAAGTTTAGAGATGATGTTAGAGGGACGAAATGAGGTTATATATAACCACATATCAACTAAGCCTCAGTTCTAGTTGGAATATTGGGAGTGGTACTTCAAAAGAGTCAAGCATACAGTTGGATGAGAATTTGAGAGCAAAAGGCTCGACCATTTCTGCTGTGGATGCGAGGACTTCTAATTGATTGAATAGAAGAGGTGTCGAGTGTTTTCTGTCGTTCAGTACACTCTTTCAGAGCCGCCAGTAATCTTTGGAAGCAAACAGGTGAGTTGTTATACGCTGCTTTATTCAGCAAAACAATAGCTTAGTATCATTTAGGATAGGTTTACATTTGTTACGAGCAGAGACAAATAGCCACCTGTTGTGATCAGATGTGTTGCTCCGGTAAAGCCGGAAGCAGTGATTGCAGTAAAAGATGGCAGCCGAGCAAGCACACAGAACCAAAGATATCAATTAGCTTTAAGTATAAATTTTCAAGTTGGGATGAAAACATCGGTGCCAGTTTTCACCCAGAAGGAGAACTAAGAGGTGCAGTCTTGAACAGAGAGACTAAGAACTTGTTTCAACGGACATCGGAACATAATAAATTACGGTCCGCTCGTTGATAGCAGTAAGATATTTTGCTGGTAAAAGGTTCCTGTAGTGAGGAGTAGAAAGTGATATTTACTGATACCACAGCATAATCAGACTTACAAAGAGCGTATACCCGCATAACAGGGCAAGAATCTAGGATAGAAGTAAGGAAGTGATCTAGAAGAGAAACGTGTCCATTTTAATTACGGGGGAAACGCGTGGAGAAATACAGCAACTTCCGTGAAATTCTGATTGATTGTTTTCAGCGTTTGGAATCCAGGAAGATCAGTGGCAGAGTTTTCCAGAGGCCTCGAATGATTGTCATTGACGTCACCGAACACAAATATTAGCTAATGTGTGAAAGGAAATAGTCTTCTCTATATTGTCAGAAATACTATCTAGAATGATTCAGCCAAGAGAGGAAAGGGAGCGGTAAAAAAAGAAGAGATATCTTACTGAGTTTTGCATAAAGAGACAAAGACACATATAGGAGTTGACAGGTGATGTAAGAGAGATCTATACAGGAGAGAGATGTTCACTGATATAAACAATCGGGCTTTCAGGAATCGAGAAATCTGAGGAAGGAATTGTAGGTTTGAGGTTAGTTTCTTAGAGAGCTAGGATGTCAGGGGAACTTTCTTAGAGGAACTATTTTAGACTGTGGATGCTGATACGGAAGACACAAAAGTTAAAGAAAGAGATTATGAAAGAAGTAGGTGTATTTTTTTAGCTGGTTTAGTTTTATATCTTTGATTATGTGTTGTCATTATTAAAAGCTATATTAGTAAGGTAAGGCCTAGTTTAGCAGTAGCAGTGTGTCGTCAAATGCAACATGTGTAAGAAGGGAACTAGCGCAGACTGCAGCATAATGTGGTCTCAGGGTTGCCTATTACAAGCACTTGCAAGGGCACCCATCTATGACATAACACTACAAGAGCCCCGATAACATGTAAATATCATGACGTGATCTGCATGGATGTCAATTTGGGAATTGATTAGATCAGAAAGATCATTGATGAAGATCAGAATAAGCAACTCTGAAGTTGATACGCAAGTGTTTTGACTCCTAACTAGCAACCGGAAGCTGCAACCAGAAAACTATAATCCCGGTACCTCCAGTATGAAAAGCTGTTTCCAACATCCACACATCTTATAAAAAATTTGTAACAACATCACTATTAAAACCTGAGGCAAGGAAAGAAACCGGGAACCCATTCCTAAACAGGAAACATGGGATGAGCCTCTACTCCTATTCGATAGAAAGGGTAGGAGTACGAACCGGTCGATAAGAGAGGCTATCTATTCTATTGAAAAAAATAAATAGAAACAAATTAAATTTTATCTTAGTATGAGACAGAAAAACATAATATAATCTATTTCTGATTAATAAAGGATATAAAAGATAGGTAAAGCACTAAATCTGAAAACTAAAACAAAGTGAAATTAAATAAAATAACTAACATAAAATATAAAATAGAAGATATAAACATCGAAAGAAAAAAGTAAATTGCTTTTAAATTCTTTGTGGATTCCGGTTTAAGAACCACACAAAATAATGAACAACAAAATAGGTAACTGAGATAGAAAAATAGGTTATATTAAACGTAAAGATACAACTGGAACGCAGGTTAGTAATCCACGAATACGATTAGTAAGAGCTACTATGACTGCTGACGCGGCATTCTCTGTGTAACTTCGGTATCTCTCGGTAATTTACGGATCAGTCCCAGTACTCTCCAATAACTCTATTGTTTTTTTTATGTGAAGACTACATGTATACATAGAAAAAGGGGTTGTCCTACCACATAAATCTTCCCAAAAAATAACTTATTAATACCATAACAAAATTTAAAATTATAAAATAAACATTAAGACTTGAAACATTCAGACAAATCTGAAAATATGTCCTGTCCAAATTATATTAAAAATCTTACTTTCAGACATTAAATAATAAAATTATAAGCAAATAGCGTTAAAAATAAGAAAACGTTTGAATAATAATAAATGTTAAGGAAATCAACGATATTCTAGTCAAAGATAAAAAAAAATCAGAGAATGAGACTCGCAAATATGAAATGAATTAAAATTATTCATACCAATGTATAAAGGTATAAATAATTTAACAAATACATGGTATTGAATGTTAATAATATAACATAAAAGGCTGACACCAACATCCACATGTAAAAAAGACGAAAATAGTGAAACGATTATCTATAAAGAAAAAAAGTTAATACTCTATAAGCTCAACTATGAACACGGTCACTTCACATCAACTAAGTACACAGTTTTGTAGATATATGCATAAAACAAGCCATATATTCAGTTAAAAGTGCAAATACATTCATCCTTGATAATGGTGAAATGTATAGCGGAAAGCAACATTTCCTAATTCATTCACTTCACAGACATATATATTTCATCCCATCGGTAAAACTATTATTTAGTATGAAAACAATTTATTGAAGCAATACGCGTAACATGGTATTTTCTTTCTATTTCATCACTCTGTTATTAACAATTAGTCTGATTATACAATATTTCAGTCAGTTATGTGCATTGTGGTGCATTGGATATCGGCTCGGAACGAGAAATCGAGGAGTCAAGTTCGAATTCCAGCCGAAAGCATTGCATTCACTTACGCGCAAATACCCTTTGGAAAGGTATTAATCCGTCTATTCCTTCTAGTTATGGGTTAAATAACAGGACAGATTGGGTTCTATAGCCTTGGTCGGCAGCCAGTTTACCGCAGAAAGCAATGGCAACCTATTGAGGGATAACCTTCTGCCCAGTCAGTCATGTCTCTTTCGAGATATGATCGCCCAAACGTGTATCACGTATAGCACTTAACTGACTGATACAGTATTTATGTATTTTACACATGTATATATATATATATATATATATATATGTGTGTGTGTGTGTGTGTGTGTGTGTATGTGTGTGTGTGTGTGCGCGCGCGCGTGTATGTTGTATATATGACCACAGCTAAATTAGTTTTCATTGAAATGCACATAGAGGCCTACCAAACATAACCCGCTCTATACTCGTTGATAATAAAATATGATGGCCTCATCCACATGCAAAAATTATAAAAATAATGAAACAAGAGAAAAATAAACACCCAATAAGATCAACAATGAACATGGCTACAGTGGTGTCTTGAATTCTATATACATAGATAAAACAAACAATATACAACGTTAACAATATAAATAAAACCATCCTTAATAATGGTGAAATGTATAGCCGAAAGAGCTCGGTCATATAAAACATTCTGACAAGTTTGTCATAATTTATGTCTAGTAAAAAAGAACATTATAAGAATGCAAGAAAATTAAAAAAAAGAACTCAACCAAAATGTCATTATAGAAAAGAGGGATTGTCACAAAATGCAAAATACACAATAAGTATGCATCCTAGTATATGTTTATATTTCTGAGATAGGGCAGTCTTTACAGTATTTACATTATCTTCATTTTTGTTGCAATTAGTACGACATGTTGGCCGTTACTTGCACCAGTCTTCTTCAGGTGCTAGGAGTTTTGAACCCTTTAGTACAATCACTGGAGTATATCATCCTCGTTCCTTGGGTAAAGCCTTGATTGGAAGTCAAAATTTAGCTCCCTCTAACCCTGCAAGTAACTTGTTTACCACTTCTGAAGAGTTAGTTGGTTAGTTCCTGATTTGAATCTTAGAGTTGTGAGTTCAATACCAGGCTGCAGCTATTTTTTTATATATCGGCTTTGGAAATATTATCGTTTGTATGCATTTTTGGTTCTGATGGTATGCATTATAGCCACAAAAAATATTTTTGTTTCTAGATATAGTTGCAAAGAAACAACCTTACATTTACCTTTATAAAGTCTACCAGAAGAAACACGTAGGTAAAGGTAATTTTACCTTTTGTTTTTATCTCCCCGACATATATATATATATATATATATATATATATATATAGGATTGTACCCTATATATATATATATATATATATATATATATATATATAGGGTACAATCCTATATCATCCATTACAACAGACAATGTCAAATTGCCCACCCTCAAAATCGGCAATTTGAAAAAACCCATCTATCTCAGACAAAGTAAAATTCTCCACCCGTAAAAGTGGATTCAAACGACTAAAAACACTTTAGAAACACCCAGACCAAGGAAAATTTCACAAGTCAGTGTGAAAAGTAAAATTCTGGATTCTAATTGAATAGGAAATCAAAAATTATTATATGACGTTTTTTCTTACCTAGAAGTGAAAATGCTTGCTGGAGCGGGCAACATGAGAAAGTTTCCTATTTAAGCTACGTTCGACGACTAGTCAAAGGCAGTCAAAGTGAGAGCGGATAACAATTCACAGTGTAAGCTGAATCAGTCACGTCTCGTCGTCCACTTCTTCTAATTTTCTTTCCTACTTTTTCACTCCACGCAAACCAGACATAAGGGCACGTTACAAATTCATTCTACCTTTTCTTCCAATGTCCAATTTTACTCCACGTCACCAAAGAGAGCATCAACAAGAACAACGACAACAGGATTCGTTAAGTACAAATTCTTTATTTGTTTAACTTTTTCTCTCACTCTGCCGCCTACCTACCAAAAAGAGAAAGGAACATAAGATTTTGCCTTCTGCTACTATCAAAGCATGAACTCTAAACTTCTGTGGAGATTTTCAATACTTACATTTCTCTTTGAACATTTTAAACTACAAAACTACATGTATTTTCTCAATGAACATTTTTCTTCTCGCAAATATGTTATAGTGTTCAGTTAACAAAATTTTCCTTATATTCGTCTTCTTGCTTTAATGTACAGAAGAAAAAATTTATCCATCTCATTATTATTTCAAACTTCTAATATTAAAAATTGTGATGGCTTTGGACGTTTTTGGCACAAGGCCAATTTACTAATCATCACCGAGGCCTATATATATATATATATATATATATATATATATATATATATATATTCTAAACATATACTGTTAAATATAAAAGACAATGAATGTCTATTGTGTTTAATCATGAGCCGTTCTAATCATCGTATTTTCGCTTTAATTTCAGTTGAAAATAAAGACAAAAATTCTCCGACATTTGCATAGTTTTTGATTAATTTGGTTCTGTGTTACCGTCTTAATAACCTCTCTGAAGATGGATCATGTGAGCCGAAAGCTTAGAACCAAATTAATAGATAATTATCCAAATGTCGGATCATTTTTGTCTTTATTTTCAACTGAAATTAAAGCCAAAATACGACGTTTAGAACGACACATGATTAAACATAATAGACATTCATTGTCTCTTATATTTAACAGTATATGTTTAGAAAATTATTTGCTCCATCGATACACTATATATATATATATATATATATGAAAATTAAGTCAAATCCGTAATATGTAGTGTATAATAAAAATTATATAAATTATTTGAAATAATAGTTAGGCGAAATATAAATTCAAGTTCCAGAGCAATATGATATTCGGGAAGGAAAACTCAGCAAATATTTAAAAGTTCCCTGTCCAACATAGTGACCCAACCTTACTAGCAGTAGATTCAGCTATAAGTTTATGTAGTCATAGCAATTGAAGTCATCTGAGATAGTAAAAATATTGTGTTCTTCAAGGATGTTTTTAGCAGATTTCACCGATTACTGAAGAAAACTGCGCACAATAAGGAAGCCAAAATGAATTTACGATTAGAAAACTAGATGCCAATATGCATCTAATGTTGGGCAGATAAAACTAAATATGTTATTGAAATTGATGTGCAATTAATGTCTCCCTTTTTCGAAGTAAAGAAAAAAGAGTGAGAGATCAATTACACATCCGCCCACATTGTTAGACGCCAGAGAATATTATGTGCTTGTTGTAATGACAAACTAATTGCAGATTTACAACTTTCGGAAATGTCTCCCATGGAGATCATATATACAATAGCCAAGTAGATAATAATACATCTATAAATATATATTATTACTTATGAAAATATGCACTAATACTTATATGATGATGAATTAATATCTGTATAAATACTATTAATACGTATATAAATATACTTCAGTACTTATATAAATAAACATTAATGTAAATATAAATAAACAGTAATACATATAAAAAGTAAGCATGAATTTATTCCTGTACGAATATACATTAATGAATCTATAAATTTGTATTAATATATATATATATATATATATATATATATATATATATATATATATATATATATAGGTGTGTGTGTGTGTGTGTGTGTGTGTGTGTGTGTGTGTGTGTGTAAGTAAATATACTTGGATATATTATGTGGAGAGGAACAATATGACAACAAGAAAGAGAAAATAAAAAAAACGGCTGTAGTTTTATTCAAAGAGTTTCGTCCATTGACCTTATCAAAGCAAAACAACGAAACGAATTTATTTGAAATACATATCTACAAATAAAGACAAAATATTGTTTATAGATACTTCATTGAAAACGAATAAATTTCTCTTTTGTGCCTTGATAAAATCTACCAATGTACGAAACGCTTTGTTTAAAACTATATACAGTTTGCCACTTGTCTCTTTCTTTTAGTCTTATATATATATATATATATATATATATATATATATATATCCATCAACTATTTACACACACATGTATGTATATATATATATATATATATATATATATATATATATATATATATATAGGGAAGTATATTAAAACCTTTTGAGTTCGAAAATGTGTTTTTTGACAGTATTTGTTTATTTCTACTATTTATATTTCAGACCGCCCTCGGTCCTTCATCAGAAACAAATGATTTTAAAATTTGAATTTGTAACGTATTTCGCGAGATTTCGCGAGAGCGTCATTGAAGAGTTTGTTTATATCACGTGACGCGTTTGTTTACATCACGTTACTCGTTTGTTGAGAGAGTTTTTGTTTTTACATCAAGTGACGTTGAAAGCGACAGATTTTTTTAAAACATTATGTTTGTAAACGTAAATATTTTTAAATGTATCTAAAAACGTTTAGTTATTGAAGTATTTGTAAAGATTCAAAGCACCTAAGTCCCTCTTTATCTCTAGCTTGTGTGTATTTAATTTTAAATATCCAGTATTTTTCTTTCTTTCTGTGTGCGTATGTAAAACTAAAATTGGAGTCTATTAGTAAACATTTGCAATTTTCTAAGGTTGATTGAAATGTGCTCCTACTGGGGAATATTGATTATTTTGGCGTATATTAAGTTTGTGATTATTGAAACGAAATCTAAAGCTAATACCGGATTCGCCAATATATCCACTATTAGGACATATTGAACAAAAGGGGAAGTATATAATGTTTTCGCTGTCACAAGTGATGCGAGGTGGCTGCAATTTGATTTTGGTGTTGGGTACAGAGAATATTGTGTCGTTTACCAGATGTTTACAAATTAGGCACCTGGGTTTCTGACATTTTAAATTCCCTGATAGGTTTGTGTTTTTTAAATGTTTGTTAGAAGTGAGGATAGTTGATAGGTTGGGTGTTTGTTTCATTGCATTTATGGGTGGTTTATCGAAAATGTCTTTGATTTTTTTGTTTGGTTGGAGGTTCTTGTAATCATTTTTTAAATTTTTGATAAGTGTGTGTGAATGTTGATTGTGGTTAAAAACCATGGGGATTTGGATATATATATATAGCCAAAAACTACTAAAATGTTGTAAGTTTAAAAATGTTTTTTTTGGCAGTATTTATTTATTTTATTTTAAACTTACAACTTTTTAGAATTTTTTCCTATACATATTAAGACAGTATACATGGATAATCATTATGTTATATATATATATATATATATATATATATACTTTAATGTTTATAAATACACGTCAATGCATATATAAATACACATCAGTACCTATATGCGTATGCTGCAATACATATACAATCATACATCCATACTTTTATAAATATAAATCTATATATATCTAAATACATATTCATATATGTGTGTATCTCTGTTTGTGTGCGCATATTAATACATATATAAATATAAATGAATACATATAAACGACCGTGGCTGACCAATATATAAATGTAAGCCGACAGACTAATTCGTAGACTAAAATATAATTACATGGAAGTGTAACGGAATACAACAGCTGGTCGACTATCTGTTTTATTTGTTATGTTGTGTGTAACAGAAATATTGAGTAAATCATTACAAACAACAGAAATATAGTAAATGGAATATGTTACCGGAAAAATAGTATTTACAACAGAATTGTTAGTAGTGTACAGGAACAAGGGTGTAGTAACACGTATGTTGTAAGACGTAGAGTCTGAGAATAGCACACTTCCGGTTCACTACCGGAAATACTCGACTGACTTGTTATCTAGACTGGTTACTCGATTACTCTCCCTAGGTCTTTCCACTACCACTTTATGTAGTGACTGGAATAGTCCATTAGTAGAAACAAAGGTGGAGAGCGCCCAAACAGTATTCTAGGACAGTCGCATTTATATCCGTGTCATCTCGAGGAAATCTCTGCCGAAATTCTTATATACCTCGAGACCTGGTATCAATATATTTTAATGCATATACAAATAAAGATCAAGTTTGTTTCGTATATAGATACTTTATGTTAAATGAACGTTTAGGACCTTGAATATGTTCTCGCTGTTTTTCGACAGATGGTTTTCCCAGAATCGCTTGAGTGTAGTTTCAGATGGTAATATAAGAAAGTCCTATAAGTAAACTTGAACTTCAATTTTATTTTGCCGAAATGTAAACAACGTTGTTTTCATAACGTTAAAAATGTTGGATTTCGTGAGAAATAGTTGTATTTGCAAGGTGTTTTACTGCACTACTTTATTTTAAAAAAATTGCAGCTGAAGCCCAGAGGATTCTTGTTGAGGGTTACGGTCATAATGCTTTGCCGGATACAACAACAGAGATTATTTTAATGTTGAAAATAAAGAATGCTCAGGCACACCGAAAAAAAAGCTTGAAAATGAAGAACTGAAGACTTTACTTCATTAAGACACATGTCAGGCGTAAGCTTAACATGCAGAATCTTTGGGCGTTGATCATACAACAATTTTGAAAATTTCAAAAGTATTAGGAGTTATTCAAAATCAAGGATATTGGAAGCCGATAGACGTCAAACAGTATCTTGTCACGTAGAAACTGTTACGTCAACAGTTACGTCAACTGTTACGTCAACAGTAGAAATCGTAAATGTTTTGCATCGTATGCTGAGCGGGGATAAAGAGTGAATACACTACGATAACCCCAAGCTTAGACTATTGTAGGGTATACATCAACATCGAATATCCATTGTTCAAAGTTTCTGTTCTGGATTTGGTAAGATCATCTGGCTGTAGTTTACTATGAGGAGCTCAAGCCGACCGAAACCACCAGGGGAAATCGCTATTGACTACAATTGATACGTTTGAGTCAAAGAAGTAAAAACGGCCGTTATACGAACAGATACATGACAAAGTGATTTTGGATCATGACAACGCTAGATCTCATGTTGCATATCAGGTAAAAACCTACTTGGAACTACTTAACTGTGAGGTCTTACACTACACTCCAGTATTCACCAGTGTCCGTTTATCACTAGTTCCCATCGATGGCACATGGCATGGATGAACCTGCAATGTGCCATATTTTCATTCTTAAAAAATATATCGACTCAAAGTTATCTTCAAAGGACGTGTCGTTTTCCCGACGTGGAATTAAAATTCTACTAGAAAAATGGCAAGAAAGTAGTGGCTAGTGATGGACAGTATTTCCAGTGATGCATTACTGATTTTTGTAAATAAAACTTTGTTTTATATGAACAATCAGCGAGAAATTACTGAAAATTCTAATAATTTGGTTTATTGCCTTGATAACGTCCGTCAGTGGACGAAAATCGTCGGCTAAAATAGTTTTCCTTTTTTCTCTTTTTTAGTTATGAATTACTGTATAAAAATTCATTAATACATATATAAACCGATATAAATGTAAATATATACCTCGATAACTACAGGGTGTACATAATCCGTGTGCACATTAAAAAATGTATAGCTTTATTTGTATTTGTGATAGAAATAATCTGCAAAAACGTTATAAGGTTTAATGTACTTATTTTACGTATAGTTGTAAGAACTGCAACCTTGAAACTTCTGAATATCGTTCCTTATGTCTTTGTCTATGAGTGAATTAAATTTGATTAAAATCGGACCACTCCTTCTATAACCCGATTTTTTCGATTATCGATTTTCGATAGTTATCGGGGGTACCTCTACACGAAACCTAGCTAAAAATACTCGCAGATGCTTATAGTACAACTGTGTAAACTTCCAAGAAAATCGTTTTAGCCGATTCGGAGTCTATAGGTAACGGACACACACACACGCACACATATACACACACAGACAAAGTTCCATTTATAAATATGTTAAGATATATAGTGAAGATCACAGTTGACTAGAAGGAAAGTAATCAGAAATGATTTCCACTAGCGAAGAATGCTACAGAAAAAATTTAGCATATAACTCCCGGAAGCAGGTTACCATTTCAAAAGTAAAACGATGAACACTTACTGCCAATCTAGCACTGCATTTAATTTCACATCTGTACAAACCCGCTGAAATTATTTATAGATAATGTACAGCGGTGAGAAAGTGACTTGCACCGACGAGAAAGTGACTAAGTCATCCAGAGAATGTTTGATGATTTACTCTTGTGAAAGTGAGCATTAGCCATGTCGATGGAAGACATAAATGTTCTTCTTAGACGATTAAAAGAGATCCTATAGATGATTTACTCTTGTAAAAGTGAGCATTAGCCATGTCGATGGAAGGCATAAATGTTCTTCTTAGACGATTAAAAGAGATCCTATAGATGATTTACTCTTCTCTTGTGAAAGTGAGCATTAGCCATGTCGATGGAAGACATAAATGTTCTTCTTAGACGATTAAAAGAGATCCTATAGATGATTTACTCTTGTAAAAGTGAGCATTAGCCATGTCGATGGAAGGCATAAATGTTCTTAGACGATTAAAAGAGATCCTATAGATGATTTACTCTTGTGAAAGTGAGCATTAGCCATGTCGATGGAAGGCATAAATGTTCTTCTTAGACGATTAAAAGAGATCCTATTTATTGCTGAGGAGCTAGAATAAAAAGAATCCAATTTTAACAACAAAGTGAAGGTAGTTTTTAATGTCAGTCACCAATTTGAATTTATCAAAACGATCCAGATTACTATTATGACAGGAGAAAATAGTTGCGTGTTTAGTATAAATACTGAATGAGGACATGATGCCATGAGAAAGGTCATTCATAAAAATTAATTCTGCATACATGCCTACGTACACACGCAAACATATATAAAGTGTTCAGTTGTGAAAGTGATTAGTGTTAGACTGTTCAATGGTTTACTGATAACAATATATTTTGGTAAGCAGATTTTTGGTCTTGGAGTCCTTGATATCGTGATAAAGATAAAATGTTCATGGTATTAATGTAGAAACAATTGTCACTTAACTGAACAGAGTAATGCTGGCTTCAAAGTTTTGTAAAGGCACCACTGAGAAGTGAGGACATCATGGTGGTGCATTGACCAAACTTGCTCCGGTTATGAAACGTAGGTAAACCGTCAGAAGATCCACACAAGAGATTTGATTAAAGTGGTGAAGGCTTGTGCAGAACCATCCACACTTTTCGGAACTATTGATACACTGGGTCAGTGCATATAAATGCCATAGATGAAGCAGGCAATACATCCCAGGCTTTTTAATTATCCCGCAACAGGTTGCCCCTACCTGCTGTGGTAGACTGGTTGACAGCCAAAGCTATAGAACCAAACCTGTCCTGTTATTTAACCCATAACTGGAGGAAAGGGACGGAATAATACCTTTCCCAAGGGGATGAATACGGAAGTGAATGCAGGGCATTCAACGTGAATTCGAACTCAACTCCACGATTTCTCATTCCAAGCCGATATTCACTGCACCACAACGCACATCAATCAAGAAACGCGTACAACACCTGTTATTCCCAAGCGGTCAAGCATCAAATTACTGAACAGACTCAATGTTGCTTAACGGGAGGAGATCCGGCATATTCAAAGTGATAAAAGCAATCGGAGTCTAACTGTACTGATGAGCTGTGATACAGCGAAACAGATCTGTCTGCGGATGACAATATTTACGCTCTCACACCCTGATTGAGCACTCTGGAGAAATAGTAGACTTTGATAAACAGGAGCTACTCTGGAATGTACGCATCGTTCATTCAGTGAAATGAATTAGGGCGCGCTAGCTATTGGGCGCGTATAATGATATGCGCTAAAAAGTCTGCCAATTTCCACCGAACGCCCATAGCCCAGGGGTAGAGTCGCCGACTGACACCTTGTCGGTCGGGTTTCAATCCTGGGTAAAAATGCAATCGGAGTCTAACCGTACTGATGACCTGTGATACGGTGAAACAGATCTATGAACTTAATATTGTAGACTATTCATATTATATATTAAGATGTATAACAATTGTTATTGTTTTAGTATTAATGATAATAAAATTAATTTCAGATGTTTAATGTTTTATTAAGTATAGACGTTTTATGACTATTAATCTAAACTAGCTGTTTATCTGAACTGCGAATGAAAATTTACGAAACATTCATTTTGCGAAACACTATGCGCGATTTAAAAAAAAGATTTTCTGGCTTAATAGGCATAATATATATATATATATACCTTACAAGAAAACATTACTGCAAGTGTATTAATTTATAATACATATTTTATAAGCAAAAGTAAAATCTTGTTAGTTTTGAACTTTTCAAAATTCATGAAATGGACATAAATATTGATCAGGCTAACAGAAAAATCTCGGTAAAGTATGGAGGATGCTAAGTAATATAATTTAATATCTGATAAACAAAAGTGTTTCAATTGATTTTTTGTTTATTTGTTTAATATAATATACATGAAATATAAATATTCATGTTACTTATATTATTTTAGTTTATATTGACTTATATATTATAAATTTTAAACGAAAAGCAATAATGAATTTAAATATTCTCTTTCTTTAAACATTTTTATTGTGATGTATGTTGTCTGAAGAAAGTATCAATTCTTTCAGAAAGAGAGTTATTACAAAAACCGGAACGCACATTTATATTTTGACACAATTTGATGGTGGCACCTATGAGAATTTTCTCTTTTCATAAGGGTGACATTATTTATAATATATATATATATATATATATATATATATATATATATATATATATATAGTCTAAACTATCGCCCGGTTCACACTCCACCCACGTCTATTGAAAAGGTGTAGAGGCTCATCCTCTGTTCCCTGTTTAGGATGTGGCTTCCGGCTTTCTCTTTTCCAATCTATTCACTCTTACGTAGCCTCCTGAACATCAGTGGTGTTACCGCCTTGCGCAGGGTGATATGATTAATATATATATATATATATATATATATATATATATATATATATATATATATATAATAAAATCGACTCTGTACGTATCCAAATCTTAAAATCTTACACAAGTAATTTTTTAGGACCACGAATAACCGGCAGAATCTAACTCCGTTATTGTCCGCCTCTATAAAGCTTTGGACAATGAGGGAAAAAAAAAGAAAACTGCGGAGCACCGACAATACATACAGTACTTCACAGCAAAGAAAAAAAAAACCCTCAAACGGAACGAACCACAAAGAAAGAAAAGTGCTCGATACAAAACTAACCAAAAAGGATTAACCAAGAGGCAGTGACGTAGAGCAAAAACACACGAGAAAAAATCGCAAGATCACCAAGACCTACCGCGGTTTCGCACAACGGCTCCGAAACGGCTAAACCGATTTTCTTTAAAATTTACACAGTTGTACTATAAGCGTCTGCGAGTGTTCTTAGCTAGGTTTTGTGTCGAGGTACCCCCGATAAATATCGAAAATCGATAATCGAAAAAAACCGGTTTTAAAATGAGTGGTCCGATTTTAATCAAATCTGATACACTCATAGATAAAGACATAAGAAACGATATTCAGAAGTTTCAAGGTTGCAGTTCTTACATTAGTGCAGAAAATGGATAATATATACCTATAAAAGGCAAGATGTTTGTGTGTGTGTCTGTTTATCTGCCTGTATGTCTGTATTTTTTCAGCCCTTTTATTTTAGTTTTTGCTTCGAGTTTGGCTCTAAGTAGGTATAATTGTAGTTCTTTGTCTCAGCCATGATACCATTTACTCATAGGACTTATTTAGCCTTCAAAATTCAGTTTACGACGAAAAACACTGATTTGATATCGATACCAGGAAATCAAAATTTGACTTACATCTATTCATTTTTATTTCAGTCTCACGGTTTCGCTTTAACTGGAAACAACTATTGCTTTTTTATGTCACTTATCTTCTTAGCCAAGCTATAATGAATATGAGGATTTTCGACATGTTTATGTCTGGCTGTTTTCATCAGTTCTCACTATTTTTCGATACACACTTGTTTGATGTTTCCCTAGATCCTAACAAATTCATAGCAAAACACTTATTGATGCTGGGGGGGGGGGTATATTTAAACGGCTTATCAGCTATTTTTTAATTATATGCATTATATTCTTTAGAAGGTTGAGTTGTTATTGTCATGACTTACTGCAAATTTGTCCATATCGATCATTACATCACACAAGAAGCTAAAATACAACTGTCAACATGTGGCAAATGATAATTGACAACAGCAAAATATTAAACAGGACACACTGCAAATAAGTCGCATTCAGCATAAATAGAAAGTTATTCAGCCCAATGAATTTCTTGTATTCACAAAACTTTAAGACAAATATCTAATCTAAACTTATTTATAAATGGAATTTTGTCTCTGTGTGTGTATGTGTGCGTGTGTCTCTGTGTGAATGTCTGGTAACTATAGACTTCGAAACGGCTGAACCGATTTTTTTGAATATTTACACAGTTGTACTATAAGCGTCTGCGAGTATTCTTAGCTAGGTTTTGTGTCGGGGCAAAATATCGAAAATCGATAATCGAAAAAATCGGAGTATAGAAGGAGTTGTCCGATTTTAATCAAATTTGATACATTCATAGACGAAGACATAAGAAACAATATTCACAAGTTTCAAGGTTGCAGTTCTTACAATAGTGCAGAAAATCGATAATATATATATATATATATATATATATATATATATATATATATATATAAAAGACAAGATGTTTGTGTGTTTCTGTTTATCTGCCTGTATGTCTTTGTTTTTTCCGCCCATTTATTTTATTTTTGCTTCGGGTTTGGCTCTAAGTAGCTATAATTGTAGTTCTTAGTCTCAGCGAAGATACAATTTACTCAGATGACTTATTTAGCCTTTAAAATGCAGTTTACGACGAAAAAACTTATTTGATATCGATACCAGGTATTCAAAATTTGACTTACATCCGTTCATTTTTCATTCAGTCTCCGGTTTCGCTTTAATTGGGAACAACTATTGCATTATAGTCTTTCGTGCCAACGTCCAAAGAGTCTGAGCTCCAGAACCATAGATCAGTTTTAAAGCTTTCATTACACCCGAGCAACGCCGTGCTATACTGCTAGTTTTATAAAACCGAAAGCAAAAATCTACATCTATGACTTAATTGTGTATTTATATATACGAGTGTTGTTTTAATATGTTTAAGCCTCACTTAGTAATATTTGAAGAGACAAAAAGGTTTTCACTATTTTCTCTATATAGACCCTCCCCCCAACACACACACACACACACACACACACACACACACACACACACACACACACACATACACACATACACTCACTCAAACTTTGACATTAATGTACCAACGATGCTTAACCATCTCAATTGAATCACGAAAGAAGGTCACCCGCTTGTCCTCCCAAAAGTCCTCAATAGCACATACGATTTTATCATTGTTTCCAAAATGGCAACCACGCAGGTAGGATTTGAGTTTAGAAAACATGAAAAAGTCAGATGGCATTAATTCTGGTGAGTAAGGCGAATGAGAAAGAAATCCAGACTTACATTCGGCTGCTTCAGTTACTGCAAACTGAGATGTGTGAAGAGACACCTTATTTTGAAGCAACAACTCACATACCAACAGCCTCCCTCTGTTTTCAACTTTATTGCTTCTTTCAGTATTCTTATATCTGATGAATCGTACTGTCTACTGCTGTTTTTTTTTTCATTTTCAATGTAATCTATCAGGATTACGCTCTCAGAATTACTTAAACCGAAATCATAACCTTGCCAATTTGAATTTCTTCGCGGGTAGAGAACTAGAGGTTTCACTGTTTTATTTGAATCTTTAATTCATGTTGGAAGTAGTGAGCCTATGCTTTGGTGAAAACTGAGATGGTCATCCTGGTAGCCAGACAGAAGTGTCACGTAAATATGAACGTTCTGCTCTGGTGTTTGCATTATTCAGATTCATCTTGCAGACTGCTTACTCATCTCCAATACCTCTGTCAAAACAGTAGATATCAAAACAGAAATGATGCCTATGGACATAGCTTTCTGCCTGGCAGTAAGACGACTGTCCTTCATATTCATGCGGAGGATGACATCAACTTCTTTCTGTTGAAGTTTTTGGACGACTTAAATGTGTGTCATTTACTGTATTGTCCCTGCCCCGTTTAAATTTTGTATCTCACTTCTTTAGAATCTCATAGGGAAAGGGTCTTTAGTATGTTTCTGTACTATGTATTAATAGTTTTCTTGGATGTAATAACCTTTTTACAGGTATTTTGTAATGATCATTACAAATTTTTTTTCTCCATTTTTGGATTTGTTGCAAACGTCTCATCTTTGTATGGACTTCGCCTGCACAGAAATTACAACAGAAATTTGAATTAGATTCTCTTAGTTACACGAAAGTAAAAGTTTGTTGCCATAACAAAAATGTTCACCTTCAATATAGTAGAAGCTTAGAATATTTGGAACGACCTTAGTATATATATATATATATATATATATATATATATATATATATATATATATTGATAAAATGTAGTTTTAATTTATACTACCTTTATACTATATTTTAGGGAGAAAGTGTTGAACAACCTAGGTACAACGTAGGTATAAGAAGTATGGCCTTTGGTTTTGACTCCAGTGACCACATTTTGCATATATATATATATATATATATATATATATATATATATATATAATATTTAAATTTTGATGCAAGGAGAGTAGATAATACCGCAAATATATGCAATGGGTATGAAATATTAGATAGTTAAATGTAAATAGCTAAATAAATATTATCCAAATCATTACGATATACGGAAAAGAAAATTCAGCACCTAATTAAAATGTTATGAATACGAATTTATTTCATGTAAAATAGCTGTCCCGCCAAACCAGAAAATCAAATAGTTTAAATCTAAAAAAATATTAGTACAGAGAATAAATATAAAATAAAAAAGTAAAGAAAATGAATATATATAACTGAATATAATTACAGCCACGACACAGTTGTTGTACATGACTGCCGAAATAAATTCGGATTTATAACCTTTAAATGATGTGTTGAGTTGTTATATATATATTAGTCATCCAGATACAAGCCTGTTTTGCTGTATCACAGCTCATCAGTGTGGCTAGACACATCAACTCGAAAGGACTGATTTGGTGTCAGTCGGAGTCGCTACACCCTAAGCTATAGGCGCATGGAATCAGAAAAAAGGAAATTTTAACAAGTTCTACATAAGCAGTATATACACAAGCCAGTCCCCGAAAGAACTCAATTCATTCCTAGAGTATCATATCATATCAGAGCATATATCACAGAAGTGGAAACTATTTTTAAAATTTGTTGCTCTGAAGAGCTCAGTCTTATATTTCATATTAATTGCATAAATTTCTGGGATTTCCTACACCGCTTTCACTGAATTTTCATTATTTCATATATATATATATATATATATATATATATATACGCATGGTAGACAAACAAGACAATATTGAGAATGTTTACTTTGACATGTTTTATCAGGAAAATAATCTTATATCTGAAAAAATATATTTTCCTAATAACGTGGGCGCATCAGTTAAACTGTCAGCATATTTATCTTACCATTCTTGAGTGATAAGAATTTTTGCATCCAATACATATCCTTCATCAGAAGAATATGGGGTAAGAATTTTTGCATCCAAACATTTCCTTCATCAGCGTTCAAGCTTAAGTGAAACCCAGTAATTATTTGGAAACCTACAATTTTTCTATAGAAACATGCTTTAAACATATAGGATATTGACAATGCATACTTTATCTGTTCAGCGTGGACACTGGGTAAAGTTGTTCCCTGAATAACTGTCAATTTACCCCGTATTTATTATTTATATTATTGTCTTGCATTTTTCTGAGTTTTAAGATGTTAATATTTGTTCAAATGCTTTAAACATAGTCTTTCTTTTTGTCTCTTATCCTTTCGCAATTCTAAAAGATTGCTATGTTAGTAGCATAACAATTCTTGTCGCGATGAGTAGTTTGCAAATTCTTTCTTAATCTGTTCGGTTTCTTTCGCACGTGAGAAAAAAATAAAGCCAATTCATCTCACCTTACCAATCAATGGGAAAATATCATAGTAAATTGGGTTTTATGGGCTTGTTCCAAACTCAAAATCTTTAAATATTACAGAGTTTTTTGTTTTTTTTTTTCATTTTGTTTAATGGCATATTAACGTCTGTGGATTATTTAATGCCAAAGAGGCGGGGTTTTAAGTTTGTTTGTTTGTTTGTTTTTTATGTAATCTTCGGTTATAGTGAAAAGGTTGATTTAGTCACATGTTGATAAAAATTTTAAAAAAATTATTTTAGAAAACTGAAGATGTCTTCTAGGTTTGTATCTAAAATTTACAACTGATAATAATTTTTTCTTCAAAAATGTATTATAGCAACAATTTTTTCCTTCAAAAATAATATTTTTTGTTTTAAAAAATGTATTGTTGGTAATACTTTTCCTTCAAAAATGTATATTTTCCTATAAAAATCTAATTTTATACTTCTTTCTTTTTGACCCCCAGTTTTGGTGTTACCTGTATCCCTGTAGCTAGGACCCTAACAGGTGCTATCCCTCTGGGTCAGGATAGATCTGGGAACAACAGCCAATTAAGAGGTTGTTCAATGCTTCTCACAACCTCCTAATCAGAGGTTGCAGTTTACTGTCGTACTCAGAACCTGAGTATTACAGAGAAAACCACCTTTATTTATAGTTATTTGCGAGATTTTCTTTGCGATATTAATTGATAGAAAATATAATTCTGAATTTGACTCAGTCAGTTAAGTAGCATACGTGATACACGCCTGGGTGATCATGTTTCGAATACGACATATCTGACTGAGCATATTATTTTCTCGCTGTAGGTTATCATTACTTTCTGTTGTAGACTGGTTGCCAACCAAGGCTATTGAACCTAATCTATCCTGTTACTTAACCCATAGAGATGGATTAATACCATTCTCAAGGGTATTTGCGCGTAAGTGAATGCAACGAATTTAACTGGAATTCGAACTAGACTCTCCAATTTCTCGTTCCGAGACGTTACACACTGCACCAAAACGCCTATTCTTGACGGCATATGTATTACTCGCTCACGAATTCGACATGTAATTGTCGAGACTTGGTACAATTCTTCCCATATTAATTGTAACATCATAAAAAACAAAACTGAAACTGTCAACAATATATCAATTGATAGTTGATAATACGAAAATATTATCTAGAACTCACATCACAGAAAGGAATTGCAATACAAATTAAGTAACATCCAAGGGGATGGCATATTGAGATGTAAATCAAATATTTTATAGGATAATTATATATTTAACAGGCATAAAAAACAACAATATATGTTTTTCCGTTTAACCGTTTGAAAGGATGTCACTTTACACTGGTTCCATTTGAAATTCCAACAATCTAAACCACAAGGATGTTATCAGCAACATCTGGTTTAGTATCATGACAACATCAAATTCTTAATAATGAATAAGTTACTCGATCGCACTTGACCAAAAAAGCAAGAAAGCTTGTAGACGGCATGAATCTGATCATTTAAAGTAACAAATTATTTTCATTAAACTTAGAGTGTGAACCAGACAACACAATTTCTCTTACATATTAGGTTTTCAGCAATGGGTGACCCGGAAGTGTTCACAAGTTGACCCGCATATCCGTTTTAAGAATACTTACTGGCATATGCTGTGTTATCCTATAATCCAATCCCTGTGACGTCCTTCCTATGTAGTCATTACAACAAGTACAAATCTGTAAATAACAGAAGAAATATGATGGCGAGGAAGAAAGTCATTTTTCATAGACGGGAAAGTAGAACGACTGCTAAGATGAAATTTAATCTGAGCAGAAAAATAACAAGAATTAACTGCTCTAGAAATTTGCTTAACCAGCTGCTTACTACGTTACCCAATATAAAAGTAGCCTTAAATAAACCGGACATTTTTTTTTTTTACCGTATACGGCTTATCTTTTGAAATATTATTTATTTTATCCTGCATAACATCATTAAAAAGATCACTGGGATAATCATTTTTTATAATCTAACGCCACGTCTGTGTGTGCGTGTGTGTGTGTGTGTGTGTAAGCTCACGTGAATATGTTACAAGATAAAACGCAATGTATATGTTGTATGTTAGTTTATAATGTGCGAATAATAAGTTTTTCAATTGTACACACATGCACATACTATTAAAACCATACGCATAACTGCACACACACACACACACACACACATACATTTTCACACACACTCATGCAAAAATACATACAACAGGCACTAACACTTCTAAATAACAGAACCGCTTTGTTTATAATACTTAATAAACATATATGCATTTTTGTCCTTGTGATGGAACCTAGAATTCTATCATTATTTAGATTTTCGGCTTTTTAATAATTTTCCGAATATGTTTTTTAATTTTTTCGAAGCAACCACCTGATGTTATTACATTTTTGAGTGTATCTGTTTCCATCCTTCCCGCCAACGCCAAACTGCAGAATGATTGAGGCTCCACCTGGTGTCTATCTTTGACTATATTAAACAATGAAATCGAAGGTCACGTCTTCAACCTCAGTGAACTTGGCTACAAAAATATATCACTGAATTCTTTTCAGTACCTTCTATTTGTAGAACAGAGGGAAAAAATCGAATGTCCTTCGCGTCAATATTTAAATTATATTTCCTTCTTTCTTTTTATCATAAATCTATCTTTGTAAAATAAAAATATGATGGGATATCTTTGTCTATTTAACCTAAATAATAATAATTGACAAACGCATCTATAAGCGAATAAAATAAATATAAATTATTTTTTTAACAAATAACACTTGAAGAACTAAAAGAAAATCTAGAATTTACAGATTTTAAAATTATACATTGTTTCTCTTACAGTTTCTATCTGGGACGTAATGTAAACATATGGCACCATTTCTTTTATTTCAGCTGCTAACTGATCTTTTGCTAATTAATATACATTTAAAAGTGGCACCATTATATTATAAAGTAAAATAAAAATATTCCGTCTGATTTGCTCATTATTGCCATGGTTTCAAAAAAGTTGCGGCGTTTTTAGACAAACTTCTGATCTGTTGTAATCTTTCTTATCAAATCATGTAATGAACGTTATCTTCAAAGGCCATTCTTCTAGACCTTTTTATTCTCATGCAGGGTCTTGGTTTTACATGGTATTTAATTATCATTAACGACATTGTTGATGGTATCAGTACTCAGCTTGATTTCAGCCTTCATGACAACCATTTACTCATGTCTGTTTTGTATATCTGATCAGTTCGATACGTTCTGTTCGTCTCATTAGGGTTTATGTGTCCAATGACCATGTTGAATGGGCTAGTTTTGGCGGATCAAACGTTTTTGAAGACATCTCGACGGGTAGCTTCAGCGAACGATTAACATCGAAACTGTTATTACAGAGGTAAAATAATATACTTATAACCGGGATGTAAAACCATTTTGAGACTTTATCAACATGTTTGATCTTGTCGATGAGTATCGCAAGGGGAACCTTCTTCGGGAGGCACTGTGGACTTGGAAGAATAGGGCGGCACGGATAAGACGATGCGTTCGAAGTACCATGACCGAATTACGAGTATCAATATAGGGTTCTTAGTTTGTCTAAGTTTTCATTCCATAGTTTATTTGGGTTGTTAAACTTAGGTAAGTCTAAGGTTAGTGTGGCTGGCTATTAGAAATTGAACGTAACATCATTTTGTGAGCGGGATTTCCTAGACCAGATGTTAATAATGCTAGAACTGTGGTTGGGAAAATGTGATGGGAGAAATTAAAATCTAAAATAAGATTGTTTGCTACTGATTATAGTAATCAACAAACAAGGGAGTATAGCAGTGCAAACGACACGAGAGGGAAAATTGATTGGGTGATTAATCCTTTGATAGTGGTGCAGTAACCTTATTTAGGCTAGAGTCGGCCTGCTTGCGTATCAAGAATGATCAAGGTTTGGAAGCTAAGGCGACATTTAGAAAGAATTTATTCGAAAATTACATTTCGGAGTTAAGGATGTTGAACATAGATTTCTTGGAAGTGTTATAACAGAAGACGGAAAGTGCGAAACAGAGATCCGAAGGCGAATTGGCATGGCAAACAAAGCATTCCAGAAGTTCAGTAAAGTATCAAGAATCAAGACAATTTCGCTAGAAACAAGGAACAGAGTACTGGATTGGTATGTGTTGTCAGTTCTTCAATATAGCAGTGAATCCTAGACAATATCATCAAAGATGAAGAAAAAACTTGAAGCAACTGAAATGTGGTTCTACAGAAGGATGCTGCGAATATCATGGATCGATCATGTGAGCAATGATGAGGTTTTAGAAAGCAACGGATAACATATTTGAAGGACCTAATCAGGTGGATGAAGCCACGAGTGTTGCATGGTGCAACAGGAGAAGGCGTGCTTAGAACCACCAGGGATAGGGAGACTTGAAAATCTATGATCGCCTACGTCCTGAAGGAATAGGGTATATAAAAGAAGAAGAAGTCAGATTTTGCAGACTGTGCTCTCAACTCTGATTGGCTCCGAACAGACTTGTGCTGTGAAAGGAAGGAATATTCAGGATTATCTTCATATGGCACGCTTGATCATCAATTTAGATAGGATCAAGACTTTTAATAGGGTTGACCTTTGATATCTAAAACTGTTTTTTTTGGTCTCCGGTTTCGGGACCTATATTCACACGTAGACCCGCCTTCTGTATACGTCTCCCGGTACGCTGATGGAAGTGTATGTGATTCGATCAGCGCCTTTCATATTGTCTCGATCTATTCGTCCAGATTATCTGATTTCGCCTTTGCTGTATATTCTTCTGTTGATGCCTTCCTTCCTAAAAACTAATACGGACTTTCTACCACATCTCCCAAGAACTCCGCCTATGTTGACGGCCTGAATGTTCTTGTGATAAGAAGAGCCAAGATTGGCGAAGTCGGCCAAGAAATCAGTCAGTAATATGGTCTAGTATCAACTGCGATATGTTGGTTGGTTTGTAGTTGGGTGCGTGGTAAAGAGTTTCACTTTCTGGGTCTTTCCTCTAAACAAACCTGTCGGACAATATATTCCGCGCCTGTTTCGGTCCATTTCGGAATTAGGGCAAGTACAGAAGAACGCCGATGTCACTGTTTGTCTGTGGTCCCGGAGGAATCTTTCCTTAAAAGAGATGCGCCTCGTATATCTCCCCTATTCTCCCATACGGCCTCTCTTTTCTCTTCTGTATACCGCACTAATTTAAATAGCAAGTGTTTTGTTCTCCCTCTTGAGGGAATGAGGAAAATCCTCAAGATAGATCACAAGATCTGTTGCTTCCACCCTTGTGAAGGCGATCTGGGCCGGCTTAGCTTTGAGATTCGTCATCATACCCATCGCAACGCTTTCCTAGATCGAATGTGTCAGCAAACATTAATTATGGCAAATTCTAGATAAGTTCTCATCCCTGAGAAGTGTGCATGTGTGAGGAGGCAGCCCTCCGTTTAACACCTTTTCTCATGCTTTTCGAATTTCTCTGAAACATCTCTTACGGTCAATGGATGGACTCTCACCTTCCAGGCGTTGTCCTGTAGGGGATTATATTACATGTTAATAAGGGTGTTCATTCAAAATGATCTAATAAATGACCTCAGTCTTACGAGGGTTGAAACGCCTCAGTCATTACGAGGCATCTAGATTGTGATTCGAACGGCTGCCGGATTTTTCTTTTCGTTTGCTGCAATGAGGCAGTGGAGATAGCAAGTTCATAGATTTTTGGACAAGTTTCCTGGAAATTTCATAGTTTGCATGCTTCATGAAAATGTTTTCGTTCTCAGACCATTTCTATCTGCATGAATATGGGATCGTCATTTACAAAGGCTGAACATTATGTGTTCTTTTTGTTTCTGGGTGTGAAATCATATGTTTGATACCTCAGAAGAAACGCCTCAGTCATTACGAGGCATCTAGATTGTGATTCGAACGGCTGCCGGATTTTTCTTTTCGTTTGCTGCAATGAGGCAGTGGAGATAGCAAGTTCATAGATTTTTGGAGAAGTTACCTGGAAATTTCATAGTTTGCATGCTTCGTGAAAATGTTTTCGTTCTCAGACCATTTCTATCTGCATGAATATGGGATCGTCATTTACAAAGGCTGAACATTATGTGTTCTTTTTGTTTCTGGGTGTGAAATCATATGTTTGATACCTCAGAAGAAATTCTCTTGGGACGAGAAGATCACAACTTTCGAACTGATCTTGTTTTTAAGTATCAGCTTAAATTCAACTGACCTGCAGTGAGACGATTACATTGATTCTATAGCTGCGTCTACTCTGAGGAGGTTTGGGTTACTTTGTCGGGCTAGAAAGATTTCCTAGTCATAACCGATCTTATCCCTTTATAATTCTACCATTTGTTCGTGCACTGAATTCTGTTGCTATATCTGGTCAGGTGTTCCATCTATTTATTTCAAAGTGCTTGACAAAATTCGAAGAAGAATCTGCAATTACATCAATCCTGACTTGCAATCTCGACGTTAGTCACTTCCTAAACTACATGTCGTGGATTCCCTCTGTCTTTTTTACAAATATTTTTATGGCAATATCTATGAAGAGCTTTTTACCCTGGTGCCTAGACCACATGAATTTAAGACCTGGTAGAGTGAGATTTAGTTTCAAACCTTTTACACTTGGAATGGTTAAATGTAACCACCAATTCAACTCCAACAATTTATTTAATCGTACTTCCCGTCTGTGGAACGTACTTCCGTTTACTTGCTTTCCTAACAGTTCAGTTTCAATCTCTAAAACATCAAATGCACTATCAATTTCTATTTTCCTTTTTCTTTAATTCTGTTAATCTTTTATCCTTTTCTCAATGCCAGCAGTACTCAGCCTTTTCTTTTACTGTAACCGCCTGGGTGTGAGTTGTGGTGCAATGAATATCGGCACGGAACGAGAAATCAGGAAGCCGAGTTCGAATTCTAGTTGAATTCATTGCATTCACTTACACTCAAATACCTTTGGGAAAGGTATTAATCCACCGCTTTGCTCCATTTATGGGTTTGATAACAGGACAAATTGGGTTCTATAGTCTTGGCTGGCAACCAATGTATAACAGAATGTAATAGCAACCTACTGCGTTAAAATCTTCTGCCCAGTCAGTCATGTCCCTTTTAGACGTGATAGCCCAAGCGTGTTTCACGTAGGGCACTTAACACACTGACTGAATCACTTGCGCACTATTAGCAGGCCTGCCTTGCTTCGGGTGAAATTATTTTTAAAATTACTTTACATATCGCAAAATTAAGTTTTAAACTTTTGATGAAAAAATCTATCGACTAAATTCCTTAGCAGATCCCGAAAAAGATGGTGACAAATTCGAAACAAACTTGACCATAAATGTTTGCCGCACTAGATGATGCTTCACTAGAGGACAAATGTCTGTATGTAAAAGCTACTCTCATGCATAAGCTGACAAGTGTAAAACACTCAGTGAGAATCAAAGCCATTGCAACGATAGCTTTGCGGGACATTTAAGAAGTCTTGCACCACGATGAGTACAAGTACACAGATTTCGGTTGATGCATTATCGAAAGAAATGTAAATAACTTCGTATGGATTTTTTGCGTCGATAAAATTATCTGCTTTTGCACACATAAATATCAACAGATTCTATCAGTAACATCACAAAAAACCCTGGGCACAGATTATTTGTTTGGTAAGACCACAGAGAAGTCATATAATAACATTTCGATAATATGTCTGAAAACCAATAATTATTCTGGTTAACACGATTTTTGGTGCCAAGAAACAAAACATGTTTTTAGATAATTTGATGGAGACTGATTCCGAAAATTATCTTAGATTTTTATGGTAAGCTACCGTTTATGATGCACTAAAATTGCTCATTTTTGGAAAAAAATAAGAATTTACGATCTTGGCTGATCGCAACATTTTCTTAATAAAGGTTGTAGAAACTAATCAATTCAGGTAGGCCGGATGATTTATGTCAGTCACCTGAAATAAATTATTTTTTTAAGAAAAAATTGTTTATGAATCAAGATTTTTAAATAGAAGTACCGATTTGTTTTCCAGTTTATCACCAACAATCAAATTAACTAATAAACATTATCAGCAATACTTTTTATCAGTAATGAGCTAATATCAGCATTAAGGTTAAATTTTACATACTAATCTAGATAAATTTCCGTATAATTGCGGTGATAAGTGATGAGCAAGGAGAAAGATTCAATCAGGATATCAAAAGAATGGAAAAGGGAGACTAGGGACGAGGGGGGGGACAAAAGAATGATGGCTGACTGGAATTTGATATAGAATTTAAATAACATTGGACATTACAGACAATAAAGAAAGTGATAATTTTTACCATAGTTCCTACTTTCACGAAGACGTTATTTCTGTTGTTAGTTTATTGATTGAAAATACTTGTTGGTCTTGAAAGACTTAGATTTGATTCGTTTTTGAAAAAATCGTATTTCTCAATAAGCAGGTCAGTATTTGTTGGTTTAAATACGAATTAAGAGTTTTCTACGATTTTTCTTTGAGAAATATTCACTTCAGTCAATATCATATTTACAGAAAACAAATATACATTATTATTTATTTATTTCTGTACAGCTAAAACGCTAGCTAATCAAGTAAAATTAAGGTCATTTTCAGATTCCGCGCTATTCAGTCAAGTGCCATACGTGATACACGGTTGGACGATCATGTTCCGAAAGAGACATGACTGACTGGGCAGAAGATTATCCCGCAAAAGATAGCTATTACTTTCTGCGGTAGACTTGTTACTAGCCAAGGCTATCGAACCCAATTTGTCCTGTTATTTAACCCATAAATGGAGGGAAGGGACGAATGAATAACTTTTCCAAAGGTATTTGCGAGTAAGTGAAATTCAACTGGAATTCGAACTTGGCTCCTCGATTTCTAGTTCCCAGCCGATATTCATTGCACCACAACGCACATCCGCGTTATTAAATTAGTTAAAATGATGTTTGGTGTTATGACTTAATAAATCGACCTTAAAAGTACTTCTTACAGGGGCTAAAGAACGTCCATTAACACGAAAAATTTGTGTAACAATCGTTAAACCTGAGAAATCAATAATGTTTCAGGAAGGTTTTAAGAGAAAGATTGAATAAATTTTAACTGAGAGTAGCATTATCTCTGAGATAATTAATGAACGATTGTTTTTAAGGAAACGGCTAATGATAAAAAAAACAGCAGAAAACGGTTAGTTATAGCATCCGAGCACTTACAATGAAAGGTTTAATTTAGAATTTAGAAGTTTAACTTTATGCCAATAAATCTAAACTTATTTATAAATGGAACTTTGTCGGTGTGTGTGTATGTATGTGTGTGAGTGTATGAGTGTGTGTATGCGTGTGTTCGTTACTGATAGACTCCGAAACAGTTGAAACACTTTTCTTGAAAATTTACTCAGTTGTACTATAAGCATCTGCGAGTGTTCTTAGCTAGGTTTTGTGTCGAGGTACTTTCGATAAATATAGAAAATCGATAATCGAAAAAGTCCAGTTATAGAAGGAGTGGTCCGATTTTAATCAAATTTGATGCACTCATAGACAAAGACGTAAGAAACAATATTCACAAGTTTTAAGGTTGCAGTTCTTACAATATTGCAGTAAATCGATAGTATATATTTATATAAAAGGCAAGATGTTTGTGCGTGTATGTCTGTTTATCTACCTTTATGTGTATTTTTTTTCACCATTTTTATTTAGTTTTTGCTTCGGATTTTGCTCTAAGTAGGTATAATTGTAGTTCTTAGTCTCAGCCATGATACCATTTATTCAGAGGACTTATTTAGCCTTTAAAAATTCAATTTACGACGAAAGAACTTATTTGATATCGATACCAGGAAATCAAAATTTGACTTACATCCGTTCATTTATCTTTCAATCTACGGTTTTGCTTTAACTGGAAACAACTATTGCTTTATAGTCTTTCGTGCCAACGTCCAAAGAGTCTGATCTCCAGGACCATGGATTAGTTTTAACGCTTTCATTACACCAGAGCAACACCGGGCTATACTGCTAGTATTGAATAAAACATAAAATAATCAAATCATTTTAAAATATCCTCATCAGTTGAAGCGGGTGAGATTATTTAGAAGATACTCAAAGGGAAAAATTGCATTCATGGTGAGACAATCCTGAATCGAAAAAGAAAACAAGAAATAATAGATAGAAGAAAAAATGAAAGGGAATACTTAACAGAAGCAATAAAAGGAATGTATTTACCACTGAGCGAAACCAGTATTAGAAACGAAATTGATGAAGCCAAACAGTATAGATGATGTATTAAAATATGGAGAAAAACGAGAAATCACAATCCATACAACTTAACCACTAAGGATAAATGTTCTGGTCACAAAAACACAGCGAACGCATTTCAACACTGACCAATTTAAACTAGAGATGCCCGAAGCAAAAGAACAATAGAAAATAGAAATCCATTTCCAAACATAAATAACAACGAACTTACTGATGAATAATATAGAAAGATATTTTTAAAAAAAGAATAATAAAGCAACATTTGACATTGAAGCCGATCTATTGAAAATTGCTTACGTTCTCACTGAATTCAATAACAATTTTCTCAATCTAAAATAAAAGATGTCTAGAATAAGAAAATCATTAATAAACTGTGAAAAAAGATATCACTCAAAATCTTCTCACATAGAGAGTTATCGCAGTTGGAAAAATTTTCGTGAAAGTGTTAATGAACATTATATTAACTATGCCAAATACAGGTCGGCGATACTAAAATGAAGCAGGTACAAAAATTTAAATACCCGGGAGGCGTTATAACAGAAGACGAAAAGTGCGACACAGAGATCCGAAGGCGAATTGGCATGGCAAAGAAAGCATTCCAGAAGTTGAGTAAAGTATTAAGAAACAGGACAATTTCGCTAAAAACAACGAAGAGAGTACTGGATTGCTAAGTGTTGTTAGTTCTTCAATATGACAGTGAATACTGGACAATATCATCAAAGATGAAGGAAAAACTAGAAGCAACTGAAATGTGGTTCTATAGAAGGATGCTGCGGATATCATGGATTGGGCATGTGAGCCATGATGAGGTCTTAGAAATGAAGGAAACAAAAATAAAATTAATACTGAGCATCAGAAAGAGACAGATGAAATTCCTGGGACACGCAATGAGGATGGAGAGCTTGGAGAACCTGATACTAACAGGCCAGATAGAAAAAAGAGACAGGGGAAAGCAACGGATAACATATTTGAAGGACCTAATCAGGTGGATGATGGAAAGAAGTTTCCATGGTGCAACAGGAGTAGGCGTGCTAAGAGCCACCGGGGATAGGGAAATGTGGAAATCCATGATCGCCAACGTCCTGAAGGGACAGAGTACATAGAAGAAGATATTAACTAGGCTTTCATTATAATGTGAATGTCAAATCTTAACTGTCTAATTTAGTTTTTTTGTTCTGGTAAACGATATCATAGAGTCTTGAAGCACGAAGCTATGGGTTTTTTCTATACTATCTACCCTAACAAGTCTTATCTGTATTTCATCTTATTTTTCTTGCCTTTAATATATCATATGAATATTAACCTCTCTGATCTCTTTTTCTCATCAAATTTGATAGTGCTATGGCCAGCCTTAAAAATGTTTAATCAAAAGATGAATAACTTCAAACTCAATATATGCTTTGTCCCTTCGCGTATTTTCTAATATCTAGAATTAGAAAGTTCGTTTCCTGTTTCATGTATTTCTTTCAAAAAACATGACGACCTGAACCCCAACGCCCTCACCCATATGATTTCAATCCACGCTGATTTAACAAATTCAATCCAGACTTCTGAATAAACACCAATTAGTACTACAAGACTCAGACTCGTGCAACCTGAAATTATTTCAGAGCTCCCATCCATTGCAAGAGCAATGTCGGCCACGTCACAATTGTTTCAGCTAGCAACAGTTTCTGTCAAAATGTTACAGAAAGGAATTCCGTACCAAGTGTCCAACAGTATGTCCCATCAAACAGTCCCAATCAATTTTCAATCGTCACTTTTCATTCCCCGAATTCGATAAATAGTTACATTTGTTGAAAGTAAAATCGTTTTATCGACCTTTGAAAACATGTTAAGTAATTTTTTATTGTCGTTTTACCTTAAGCAAATCATTACTGCAGGGGATTACATAAGAGAATATTGAAGAAAAGAAAGAAACAGGTCACAGTGGGTGTCGTAGAATGGATAAGAGAAGGATGGAAACACTGGTGTAAATAGAGCTGCGTGAGAGTAGAGGGGAAAGAAAGAACAAGATACAGAGGTATCGTGGAAGGGATGCAAGTCAAGGAGATAAGAGATCATAATTGATGTTGCATTTAATCTCTTAGAGATGGAGGCTATCAGAGATGCGAGTATACAGAAAGGAGTTTCACAGGCGGGAATTGCGATAAAATAAGCTAATAGAGAAGTAATTGCGGTTACATTTGATTGTTTTTACTGTAATTTGGTAGAACATAATTACCAGCCCTGTATCTCTAGAAAATGCTTGCACAGGGGTACCAGGGAGCTAAGCTCATCGGAGCAGATGCCGTTAAAATATTCACAACTTGTTGGTGAGAAAGTGACTGGAGTTGTGCTGCTAGGCCGGAATCAATTACATTGCAGGATTTCTTTGGATTTTGTCTAGGACCTCGAGATACACAGCAGGGACGCTAACCAGACGAGACAGCAATATTCAATGCACGGGCGGGTGGTAGATTTGTATATGTGCAGGATAAACTCGGACGAAAAAAAAATCCTGGACCAACACAGGGACGCGACCTTCTTAGCAGTAGATTTAGCTATTGATTCAATGTAGTCGTTCCACATGAAGGCGACTGTGAGGAGGCGCAGTGTATTGTTTTCCGAGAGACTATCCTATCTATCCACTCTGATTGGAGGTAAGAGTGATTGTTCATGGTGGTTAAATCATAGCAGCTTCGTTTTGGGAACATTAAAATTTACGAGGAATTTCTTACTCCTACACCACAGATTGAAGATCCTTTTCAAGATCAGCAGCGAGGTTTGCATTGTCATCCTCGATACTTTTCTTATCGGGTCGGGAGTAAAATTAATTTTGAAACATCAGTGGACTAAGACTTGGGTGGTAGCTATGTTTATTGGATAGACAAACAACTAGACGACCTCGTTCCTAATTGTTCAAATGCTAATAGCCCACTAAATTCTATCGGAAATCTACACTTTTTTCATAGTATGTATTGAATTCCATGTGGTTATCTCTTTCCACTGATTTTGGGATTCCATCAATGGACAATTTATTTCTTGTATTTCTAAATACAAGAAATAAATTGTTTACTTCCGTTTACTTGCTTCTCCGACAGCTACAATCTCCAGGAATTTAATTGTAAAGTCAATAGTAATCTCCTATCTCACTAACTTACATCCTCTCTCTCATGCTTCCTTCTTCCTCGACTCCACTCTCATCAGTATTCTTATTCTTCTCTTACTCACTTTCTGACAACCCCCATAACCTGTCACACTTTCTCATAATTTTTCTCCTATGTAACCCCTGGCAAAAAGTGGCAGTAATACGCCTTGCTTTGGGCGATATGGTTATAAAAACATGCTTACAACAAATGACCGGAAAATTTCCACATGAGTCGGAGCAACACTGAGAAAACCATTTCGAAATTGTTGAAAACTTTAACAAGTTTGTAATACCAGAAAACTTAGTCACCGACAATGGCATTTCCTTCACTTGAACAAATGTTCATATATTTGCGAAGACAATGGCGTTCAACGTACACGTACGCAAATATTCTATACACAATTAAACAAGCAGGTGGAAAGTTTCGTCGTCACTTTTAAGAGGACACTCATAAAGCACAAAAAAGAGGGAACTGCAACAGAAATCTTAGAAGCATTCTTTGCAAACTACAAAGACACACCAAATTCTAATACACCCAATGATAACTTACCCACCAATTATCTGGTGAACCGTAAAATGCGATTATATATTTACTTTATGCGTTGAACACTCCACTATTAAAAATAATAGGACACTGCCAACATCATCAGTTCAGTATGTGCCATACGTGATACACACTTTGAGCGTGATACACACTTGACTGGGCAGAAAATTATCCCACAGTAGGTAATCATTGCTTTCTGCGGTATACTAGTTGCCAGCCAAGGCTATAGAACACAGTCTGTCCTATTATTTAACCCATAACTGGAGAGAATTAATACCATTCTCAAGAGTATTTGTGTGTAAATGAATGCAAGGAATTTAACTGAATTTCGAAATCGGCATCACGATTTGTCGTTCCGAGTCGATATCCATAGCACCACAAAACACCATCACTGGGCAACCAAACACATATTATACATGAGGTGAACATGTCTTAGTGACATATAAAAAATATTGAAAGAGCACTGTAAATTAGACCTCAGAAGTCAATTTGCATCGTTTGGGAAATATTCCTCACGATATAGATTTGCCGCCTTTCATTATGTTCCAACATGCATAGAAATATGGCCTTCTCATCTATCAAAAACAATACAACTGCCTTCAGCTTTTCCATGCATCACTCTGTTAAAAAATATTTAATTTACCTCAACAGAATCGACAAGCTCAGAGAAAATTGAAACTCAAGAAATGGGCACCAAGATGTCACTTTACATTCAGCGTTCTGCCAACCCTCTACAAGTGAACCCAAGCCAAAGGTGTATCGGCATCATCAACCATGAAATGTTTAAATCGCAGTTATCTCCTAACTCAATAGCAGTTACGTCCTTTAGCTGATTTTCTAATCTCGAGTATTGAACAGTTCATCTTGTGCTTCTTGTTTTCCTTTCAGAAAACAGGGTAGACTAAACTACCTCGCAGTCAAGCATATTTTATCGATTATGCAAAGTGTTTGACAAAATATGCCACAAAGAATTGACGAAGATGCTCGGTAGCCTCGACATATTTGGGAAAGACCTAAGAGTAATCAAAAATCTGTACTGGCAGGAAACCGCTTGCATACGGACAGGTAACGAATTCAGCAGATATACAAAGATAGAAAGGGGCGTAGACAAGGATGAGTCTTTTCACCGGATCTATTCAACTTGTACAGCGAAACTATTCTCAGGACACTAGATGTTATGGCTGGGTTCGTCATCGGAGACCACTATTTAAACAACAAAAGCTACGCAGATGATACAGTAATGATAGCAGACACGGAAAGGAAAATACAAGAACACTTACAGAAACTAGCTGAAGAGAGTGACAAGAAAGAACGACAAGTAAACTCCAAGAAAACCGAATGCATGGTCATCAGCAAAAAGGGCAACCCAAAATGACAAATACAGGTGGGGGATACTAAAATCAAGCAAGTACAAAAATTCAAATACCTGGGAAGTGTTCTGTCAGAAGACATAAAGTGCGATATATAAATCCGAAGGTTAATTGGCATGGTGAAGAAAGCATTCCAGAAGTTGAATAAAGTATTAAGAAACAGGTAAATTTCGCTAGAAACAAAGAAGAGAGTAATTGATTGCTATGTGATGTCAGTTCTTCAATATGGAAGTAAATGCTGGACAATATCATCAATACTGATGGAAAAACTTGAAGCAACTGAAATGTGGTTCTACAAAAGGATGCTGCAAATACCATGGATCGAGCATGTGAGCAATGATGAAGTTTTGGAAAGGATGGAAACGAAAATGAAATTAATACTGAGCATAAGAAAGCGACAGTTAAAGTTCCAAGGACATGCAATGAGGAAATGGGGCTTGGAGAACCTGATACTAACAGGATAAATCAGCGGATAACATATTTGAAGTGCCTGATCAGGTGGATGATGGAACGAGGGTTGCGTGGTGTAACAGGAGAAAACTTACAAAGAGACACTAGGTATAGGGAGATGTGAAAAGCCATGATTGTATACGTCCTGAAAGGACAGGGCACATAGAAGAAGAAGAAGACAAAATCTTATTCAAATAAATAATTTTGTCATTACGATTTCTTTACGTCTTATAACACATTGACGAGAAGGTCATGACACCTAGATATTAATGCTGTTAATTTATGGTCCTAAACAGAAGTGGTTTTCGTTGACATTATCCTTAAACTTCGTCATTGCTCCCATATCATATCCATTATATTCTCAGTATGCATCTGTCAACCTGCATCTCTGATAATACGTACAAGTGTCCTTTTCATTCTCATTATCAAAGCATTTTGTAAAACTTATTAAAATTCTGCTAACGTTACCAATGAATTCACGTTCTGAGCTAGCTTCATCGTAGTCGAAAAGATACTTGGATACGTATGCATGGCCTTAGTATTTACATCTGGAAAATATCAAGACATTAAATAACATCATTTACTCACTTTCGTATATTAAAAATTGAATTATGTCACTTTGCGTCCTCCATAGCTTGACTGAATTTAAGGTTAACCTAATGAATATTTGTGAATTTTTTGAAACTTTTTAAAATTCAATAAACTTTGTCCTCTTGTTCATAAACACTTAATACAAAACAGTCCTTTCTTTTGCCTTGATAAAATCCTTCAGAAGACGAAACGTGTCGGCTGAGATGTTCTCTTTTTGATTTTATTCATATATATATATATATATATATATATATATATATATATATGTGTGTGTGTGTGTGTTGATTGATTGATTGATTGATTGATTGATTGATTGATGATTATTTTGTTTTTGGTCATAATACGGTTAGACCACTGCATATTTGTGTTAAATATGTTCAATAAAATTATATTGTAGAACTTTTGAATATTGTTCATTTGTAAACGACTTATTAAGCGACATAGGTTTATACTATGAATGGTTTCTTTAGACGATTTGCAATAACTGATTTTACCGTTTATCGTTTAAAAAAACGCTCACACAACGGTGTTTTTTTAAAGTGTCAGGGAAATTTTGAACGCGTAATTTTTAAAATTACAAGGATTTATGGCGTTTTTATCCATGGTTTTATGAACCTAAGAGGCATTTTCTAGTATGGTTACAGTTAGTCATAGTTTCCGTTTTTTCATTCAACAGTTCGCTTTTGTTTGGGAAGAGCATAATCTCTAATTTTTCTTCTTGGCATAGTCTACATATTTTGCCACCGTTGTAAGGCTTGGCTGTTTTTACAATACTCCACGCGTAATAACTCGTTTAAAAATGGAATATATAAATATATATGCAAATCCAGGTGTAGAGAACCAACAGTTTTACAATTCCGAATTCTCCGGGATTTACTTATTTTTTATATAAATGTGCTCAATGCATGAAATATTGTAGAGCATAATATAATCATATAATTTAATTTATTTTTTAATAAAAAATACCATGCGACACGGAAATTTCTATATTTCGGGATTTCTACCTCGCCATCAGGCAATGTTAGGTTATTGTTCGGAAAATGTTGTTCATTTAAATATAAGAAAATACGTACAGTTTCTTATATTTCACAACAATGATCTACATTGCCCGATGACGAGGTAGAAACCTAGAAATAGGAACTCATCGTGTCGCAATGTATTTTATTAAAAAACAAATTTATGATCACAATATATATATATATATATATATATATATATATATATATATATATATATATATATATATATATACAAACATTTTAGATAGACCATAAAATACAGTGCGGTAATTTTTCGCATATGCAATATAACCAAGCATTTCTTTGACGCAACATATATTTATACATAATACAACTCTTTGGATGCCAATGCGATTTACCTGAAACGTTCTCATACATTTCTAGACATTTCATATAACTCGGTATATGAATAAATCATAACGGTGTGAAAGTTCAAGTTTCGTTTAACGGCTTATCAACTTCTGTGGGTTATTTACTGCCAAAAAGGTGGAGTTTTAAGGTAATTATTTCAATGTTCGGTTATAGTGAGAAGGTTGATTTAGTCAGATTTAATGAATATTTTTTATTTATTTTTATTTTTGTCTTCTAGTTTTTTATTTATAAATGTTTTTTTCTGAGGATATGTTTTCTCTCAAGAATGTGTTATGGTAATATTTTTTTCTTCAAAAATTTATAGTCGGTAATATTTTTTCTTCAAAAACTTTGTTTTCTGTAAAAGTTTATTTTTATGTATATATTTCTATGAAAGTATATTTCTATATTTTAGTAATGTTTTGAACCCAGTTTGGGTGGGGGTTAACTATTTTACTGTAGCTGGAACCCTATTAGGTACTACCACTCCGGACCAGGGTGCACCTGAGAACAACAACAGTTAAGAGGTGGTTCTATACTCTCCACAACCTTCCAATCATAGGACTTGTTACCGGATGCAGTTTACCGCCATGCCCTGGAACAGGAAATCATAACAAAAATATGTTAAAAGATGAGAAGCCTGAACACAAGGACATTGTGCTAAGGTTACGACATCAACGTTAATAAAACAAAATATTAACCTGAAAATTCGAACCGTGTTCTTAATAAATCTGGTCATATCTAGATTCTCATGTTTGCCATGCAGGACGTCCAAACTATCATTAATATTCAGTCGATGTGTTGTAATAATCAACAAGCAGATCTCGCTAGATCTAGTACGACTGAGTTGTGAGTTCGATCCTCATTGAATGCCCCATACATTCATATTGTAATGTTTAAAAAGTTTATCTCGCTAGATAAATTACCACTAAGTAGTGATTTTTATCTTCATTATATACACTGTACTGTCTTCAAACGAATGAATGATATCGGTTTAAATGAGGTCAGCCCTTCATGTATAACCTTATAGGCTAACAATAACAACATAACAAAACAAAGCTTTTCCTTATGTCAGAAGAAATCACATTACATGAATTGTGACGACAAAATTATGTGGTATATTCAACTTGAAGTGTAAATAATTCTATAATGAAGATGTTGATTTTCCATGCTACCATAAATAAAATGTTAGGAAGTAAACACCTTTCACTACTGAAAAGAGTGATAACAGTTAATTAACTAGAGAAGTTATTTTCATTAAAAAAACTGTTTTAACAACAACAAAAAAAGGATTCAACAAATCAACATTAATTCGTTCAATTAATGCTGATTATTTTCCGGTTATTTCCTCCACTAACATAACAAATATTACGACACATCCAGAACATAACTTCTCTAGTGTGTGGGCTGTATTTAACGAGATAATTTTTTGTATATCTCTTAAGCTGGGGTTTCCAGGGATTCTTTCAATGTGTTGTTTTTTTCCATTTTTTATCATTCCAAGTACACCTACTATCACTGGCACGATTTTTCTATTTCAATTTCCAGGTCCTTATACTTTGACAGTTTTTCGAATTCCTTGGTTGCTATGGTACAATCCGCTGGACAAGAAATATCAATTAATCGGCAATTTGTTTTCTGGTTTTCTGACACAATTCTCTGCCCGGCCCGTTGGTTGGTTGGTTCGCTGGTTCGGGAATGGAGCCTGCTGCCATGATGGCAAAACGGTACAAGTTATGTCGACGCTTTCGGACCGCTGGTCGTGATGATCTCGTCACAGAAGCTGGTTCTCAAGACGTCTATTACAACAAAGAAATTACTGCCTACATTCTGATTTGATATCAGAAAGTCACGTTGTGCAAACCCGGTAGTCGTATTTCTACCATATCCAGACCGGACACTTGTGTACACTTGAGGTTAAAATCAAACAGTTACAATAAATGAATAAGTGAAAGACGCCTGGATGAGTCACGGAAGAAAGTCTTGGTAATAAAATAAAATTATTAGTTACAGGAGCAGAAAATACAATTATCGGAATGCCAGTTTACAACGGAGAGAGGGTTCGTTTTAAACATATCAGAGCTTTCAATTTTCATATCAATGTTCCCCACAACTTTTAAAACAACAAAGGTTTTTCGGATTCTTATCGGAGCTTAGTTGAATTTACCGAATTAGAACAAACGAGGCGCGCTAATGACGGCGATAGTGGGTTTTTTTCTTGCCTCTCGAAGGTCTCTCTCCGAATCTGTTTTTTCTCGCTGCGTCTCCATTTTTATAGCCATCCCCAATCTTCTCGGGTGATCTAGCCAACTCAATGCTTTTGACCAATGAGATTATTTTCCACCCACACGATTTGCGAGGAGCCATGGCTCGACGAAGGAAACATCAACAGCTTAACATGACGTAATGTATTTCTGTTTTCTTTCTTTTGATTAAATTATTCCCAGGTTTTCGATTTTCAAATCCCTTTTTCCCAGGAATACTTTTAGGATTTAACCCTACCTGACCCCATCAAGTAAATCCTGACATTTTGGTATGGCTACTTCCATATTACAAAATTCTACCTGGGCCAAAACAATTCGTTTCGTATATGAAAAAGAAAGAAAACTATATTTCTCTCTTTTTTCATACATAATAGTATTAACAATAGTTTTTTTTTTTTTTTACATGAGCTCACATCGCGGATTACAATAAAGCACAACTAATTATACCACTAATTTTAATTTCTCTCTCTCCGTTTTATTAACCAGACAAACAAAAATATATTGGCGGGAAATAATGTTACAGTTTTTAACATTAATATCCGGCCTATTTGTTTCAATTTTTCTGTCTGTGAAAATGGTGTCATCTATATGGAATGGTGACATCTTCTATTTCTGAAAGCCGTGCTGGGTGACGTTCATACCAGTATTTGTTTACATATTTTCCATAGTGTTTGCACATTGTTCAATGCAAATATTGCACCACTCTATTGTGACGATTTTTATATTCATTTGGGGCAAGTACAGAACAGCCTGAGATTAGATGATCTATTGTTTCTTGGTGTTTATCACAGATCCTGCATACTGGATTCACATTATTATGTATAATATTTGCCCTAAAGTTCCTAGTGATCAGACTCTGGTCTTGCGCTGCAATACTAAAGCCTTCAATCTCAGACTTTTATCCAGATGCACATAACCATCGATGAGTATTAAATTTATCAACATTGGATTTATTAGCACGTTCCATGCAAAGTTTTGTCATGCCAGCGTTGTTTCATCTGTTCAAGAGCTTTATAATTTACTTTCTTTTTCATATTTTTGCCGCAATAGTTGGTTCTTGGCTTCTGTTTTGCTTTTCTATAGAATCTACTAAATGTAAATCTTGTTTGTATTTAATGCTTTCTTTCATTATTGAATAATTTTTTCTGTTTACATATTGTTTAACTAATTGTATCATCCAGTCCTTGCTGTTTCTATGTATGTTACTTATTATTATTGTTATTATTATTTTGTAAGCTGGTTTTGAGACAAAATATAATAACCATAGCACAACCTCCTCGTGTTCAGGTTTCTCATCTCTTATCATGTTTGTGTTATGATTTATTTATATACCGAATTATTTCAAATGTCTAGAATTTATTAATTCAATATTCTAAATTTTCACAATAATTTGTGATCATTGCTGAATATCACTCAAAACGAGGCTGCAAAGCCACGCAGGATATAGCCTGTTAAAATGGTTTTGTTGATTGAAAAAATGTGTGGCAGGAAGTTAAAATTATGAAAATAAAGAGGACTGGTAACTATTGTTCATGTGTTTTAGAGATTAATACTACTCCTCTTTATTTTTATAATGTTCACTTCCAACCACTAATTCTTTCATTCGTGTCACCTCATTTAAGAAAACCATTTTAACAGACAATACTCTGCATGGTTCTGCAGCCTCGTTTTGGGTGATGTTGAGCAGTGATCACAAATTCACTGATTTCATTATTGAAATTCAGAATATTAAATTAATACATACTAGACATGCGAGAATCCATGCAAATATCTCTTCTAGAAAGCAGTAGCTTACTTGGAACATGATCTGTAAATGAACCTTAAAGGTTACATTTGGGATAATGACGAAGCGAATGTGACCTATCATGGTAGAAGTAGCCTGGTTTAACCCAGCTGTAAAGGCTTGATGTTTTGGTACTTAAGGATTAAGATGTTTTAATAAAGTTCAAACTGTTTTTAAAGGAAATTTAATCACAAAAATGTCATTAAATATTTCTTTTAACTAAATATGAATCATTTTGTTGCTGAACTTTTCTCCTTCTTTCCTCTAACTTTATGATTTCGTATATTTCCGATGTTTCTCATAAAAGAACTCATTAAGATGTTTTTATGTCATTTAAATAATCAAAAATTTAGCACTGTGGTTATTTTACAAGGACCTGAATAAATTAATTAAGGTGCAATGTGTGGTGAATATGGCTGGTGGGGTAATGCACCCCAGCTAAGAAATATGGGCGCTGACATTAACCTAATGGAAAACAACACTTTTTCCTGCTCGAACTTTCTGGGTTTTTTTCTTGAATTACTGCCTTGAAGTAGTCCATCTGAAAGCAGATTTTTTTTCAGAATCTATTGCCTGAATACTGGGTAAAACTCATACTACGGTACTATTTTTTCAAATTCCGCCATATAGATATGTTGACTAAAGTTGGCGCTTGTCGCTAACAGCGCGATTTTTTCGCTGAATATTTTTGTAAACGATCCACTTTTCATCCTCTGTCGCAATTTGTTCTTAAAAAGATGCATTTGCATTGCATTTATGCAGCAAATCACAAATGGAATGTGATCCAAAAGAATCTTTAGTGGATATCGGCTTGGAACGAGAAATCGGGGAGCCGATTTTGAATTTCAGTTCAATCCTTGCATTCACTTACGCGCAAGTACCCATGGGAAAGGTATTAATCTATCTATTCCTTCCAGTTGTGGGCTAAATAACAGGACAGATCGGATTCTATAGCCTTGGCTAGCAACCAGTCTATCGCAGAGAGTAATGGCAACTTACTGCGGGATAATGTTCTGCCCAGCCAGTCATGTTGATCGCCCAAGCGTGTATTACGTATGGCATTGAACTACCTGAATGACATGGGAAACCCAAATTTCGTAGCGATCTGACGACCCAAGCTTCACTAAATTTTGATGGATAGTGGATTTTGATGGATGTAATGTTCCTACCAATTTCTACGTTGTATAACGCGGGTTATTCTCATTCAATGTCCTCATTTGGTTGTCATTAGTAGTGTTGGGGTCTGCCTGAACGTTTATCATTAATAAAATTACAATCACCAATTCTAAAATTAGCGATCTTCCTTCCGAAACAGTTTTGATAACGATGTTTCCGTCGGTTGAGTTTTCTACTAATGTTTTCTAATACTACAAGACGTTTACACATAATCATTTATTTTGCAGTGATTTAACACTCTTAATATTCACCAACATTCAAATAAACAAAATACACTGTATTATAATGTTAAAATGAGAAGAAAATATAACAAACGACAATTATATTACACAATGAAAATTCTAAAGCTGAAAAATGCCAAGTTAAAAAAAAAGAAAAGAAATTACTTAAAATTCAGTTCTGATGATGTTTTTATCTCCTTCTACAAGACGTTTACACATGATCATTTATTATGCAGTGATTTATACGCCCCGTAATCACTGCCATTCAAAATAGAATAGTTCATATATTGGAGACGCCAAAATTCATAAATTCAATATTATATCAATCATCAAATTTGTTTCTATCAATAAAAAGCCTCGAAAAACTGGTTTTGACAGACGTCCAGATTTTGATAAAATACTTTGGAGTTTGATGACAAATATTATTAGTCGCAAATTGATGTTGTCGCCATTCTGATAATTTATAGAAGTTTTTAGATTTCATCTCAAAGACGACTAAGTTCTGCTCTCTAATTTACTGTTGTCGTGCTTGTCTCAAACAGAATTAAATTCTCTTTAACCGGAACACGTGAGACCATTCATAAACTGACAATATTGAAAAATGAATGTAGAATAACAATTTTGAGTTGAAAACATTGATAGCAGAAAGCAACAAATAATAGGGAGAACGTTAAACCGGTCAAAAAATCTTTGAAAAATTAGTTAATGATCTAAAAAGCAAAATCAACGAAATAAGAATATATATTATGCTGGTCAAGAAAAATTCATTTTGAAATAGCGTCGCAGATACCAAACAGCTATTTTTTTAGATAATTTGACGGCGCTGAATCTGAAAATGACCTCACTTTTCCTTGGTTAGCTACCTTTTTTGCTGTACAGAAATGCCTCATTTTGGGAAATAAACGTTTTTTCACTATTTACATTTTTCGGAGTATTGTCCTCATCTTTGTTGCCATTTAAACCATGTTTCGACTCTTGTACGCTTCAACCCTCTTCAGGTGCAAGGAATTTCAAACAAAAGCCTTTATTACGATCAGTGGTGTATATCATCCTAATTTCTTTATGCGAAGCCTTTTTGGTAGTCGTGAATTAACTCCCAGTAGCCGGATTCTTTAAGTTACTTGTTTACCACTGCTGTAACTTGGTATTGAACTCAGAACTCTTTGGGCCAAGTCACGTGACCTAACAAACGTATATATCCCATGCGTCATATGTTCATATATTCTCAATTTAGCGAAAAAAAAACAAGGTGTTTGGTTCCACGACAATATTTCAAAAAATATTTTTTGATGACCAGCATAATATATGTTTTTGTTTCATTGATATACGACCTTATCTCAGAAATAAAGACAAACATTTTTTTTATTTCTTTTCTGATATTGATATTGACTGATGAGAATATTTTTAAAGTAAAATAATAGAAACCTCTCAATTTTTACTTAAATCAACAAATATTGGTTTGCTTATTGAGAAATACTATATTTCAACAACAATCAGACCCTTGGTTTTTTTAAATAATATTATTGAATATACCAAGACCCACAATTATTTTCATGAAATCATGTCATAAACTAACAGCAGGTAATAAAACACTGTGAATATAAAAAAAACGGTAAATAATTTCAGTTTTTTATTGTCTTTCATGTTATTTAATTCAATTTTGATATACTAGGCACCATTCGTTTGTTCCACTGTCCCTATTAGGACTCAACGTTTGTTTTGATAATCTGACGGAATCGTTCTCTTTGCTCATCACTAACATCATCGGAATTAATCGAAAATTTATGTAGATTGTCACGTAAAAAATAAGCCCTAATACACATATAAGCGTAATTATGATAAAGTGGATTGCTGATAAAGTTTATCTGTTAATTTAAAGTTTGGCAATAACTTAGAAAGATACATTACTTCCATTTTGAATAGTTTAACTCAAAATGACGTTTTCTTATGAAAAATAGTTTATTTCAGGTGGCTTACATAAATTTTTCGGCTTACTTGAAAATTAATGGTTTTCTACGACATTTATTAATTAAATGGTGCGATCAACCAATATCGTAAATTTCATTTTTTTCCCAAAAAATGAGCAAGTTCAGTATAGCAAAAACTGTCAATAACCATGAAAATCTGAGGTCATTTTCGGAATCAGCAACATCAAATTTGCTAAAAAAACTGATTTTATTTTTTGGCACCGAAGATTGCGTTTACCAGTGTTACCTGTTGCAATGTAGAGAAAATAAAACAAATGGCAATTATATCACGCAACGAAAGTCAAAATAGAATAAATTCCCAGTTTAAAAAGAAAAAAACTTTTATTTACAATTCGGATTTTACTACAACAACCTGAAAATGCGAGAGTGGGTAGAATATATACCATTATCAATTCGACTGTTACAAAATCTCTTTCCAAACTTAACAACGAAACTAATGATAAGAAAATCAAGAAAACATTAAAGATAATAGAAAAAATCAATGTAACATAAACTTTTCTCCCTTTTATGAGTGAACTCTGGATTCTAAGCCACTCGTCAAAACATTCGGACATATCACACATTAATGGAATGTGAAACCATAATTTAGTTCTGAAGATCCTCATACGTTGATTCAGTATTTGTAAAACAATAATGGGTATTCTAATAACTAGACTCTCGCCATTCTATAGAAATCAAAGTCTATTGACCTGATTTGCATTTCGATCTTATATGGGGAGTAATGGTGCCATAATTCACTAAACAACTACAGGAAATCGCATACTTATCGAATAGAATATTGTATAACTACTGTGTTGATTTACAATACGTACAATTCGCTTTGTAGACATCAGTAGAGAACCTATTTTCTTATGCATCAGAAACCGCCTTTGAAGTTCTAACACAACAGTATACATTTATCTGATAAACGAACTGTATTTATCCATAAATTGGTTTATATCTTTTGCTGACCAAAATACCGAATGAATTCAAACCGCAGCAGGGTTAGACACATAAGATGAGAACTCCCACTCCTTGGGCAATAAACTTACAGCAATATGAGAATGAGCAACAATTAGTGAATATTAGAGGATTGCTTTACGGAAACACTGCAAGATTTCGAAGAGAAAGATTTTATGAAATTTAACTGTTAGTAGCAATGTTTGATCAACAAATCCTAGATATTTACCTTGTGACCAAGAAATAACTTTGATCAGCAATTAAAAATTAGAAGACCAACAATCCGAAAGCAATTAAATTTAAGGACAAAAAATCTGAAAGCAATTAAAAGTTTGAGGTCAAATAACATTGAAAGCAACCAAGAGGTTGAAGGCAAACAACTGCGAGCAAAAAACTTTGAAAACAAGTAAAGTTTAAAAAATAAGCAACTTTGAAAGCAATTAAAAGTGTGAAGGCAAACAATCTCGAAAGCAATGAAAAACTTGAAGACAAACAACTTAAAAAACAATTTTCAGCATTAAATGACCCAAAGAATATCGATATGCTAGTTAAACAAACCAGCAACAAACAACTAACCTAGATATTTCTTATGTGAAAGCGGCTGACCATAGTAGTACTATCAATGCGTTAAATAATCGTCTTATTCTTGTGAAAATAAACAATATTCGTTCTTATTTATTCTTGTGAAAATAAATAATATTATCCCATGAATCATATGTTCTTAACGACAGATGGCTCAGTGGATATAGATTCAGCCCTCTCAAATTAGCTAAAAAAAAGTGCTCGGTATCACGACACGATTTCAAAAAATATTTTTTGTTGACCAGCATAATATATGTTTTTTGTTTCATTGATATACTACTTTATCTCAGAAATAGAGACAAACGTTTTTTTTATTTCTTTTCTGACATTGATATTGACCGATGGCAATATTTTTTAAAGTAAAATCGTAAGAGTAAGAAAACTATAATAACGCTTTACAAGCAAGGCCGCTGATTGGAATCTTTTAAGGAGCATGGAATCACCTCTTAATTGCTGTTGTTCCCAGGTCCACCATAAAAATAGACTTTTATTGAAAAGTATATATTTTATTAGGATGTGCGTTGTGGTGCATTGGATATCGGCTCGGAACGAGAAATCGGGGAGCCGAGTTCAAATTCCAGTTGAATTCATTGCATTCACTTACGCACAAATACCCTTGGGAAAGGTATTAATCCGTATATTCCTTTCAGTTATGGGCTAAACCATATCAACCGTAGTGGTAGCATGTGTTAGAGTCCCAACTATGGAAAAATATGTAACCCTCAAACGAGGATCAAAACACTATGAAAGTCTAAAAATACACTTTTATACAAATATATACATAAAAATAGACTTTTATTGAAAAGTATATATTTTATTAGGATGAGCGTTGTGGTGCATTGGATATCGGCTCGGAACGAGAGATCGGGGAGCCGAGTTCGAATTCCAGTTGAATTCATTGCATTCACTTACGCACAAATACCCTTGGGAAAGGTATTAATCCGTATATTCCTTCCAGTTATGGGCTAAATAACAGGAGAGATTGGGTTCTATAGCCTTGGTCGGCAACCAGTCTACCGCAGAAAGCAATGGCAACCCACTGCGGGATAATCTTCTGCCCAGTCAGTCATGTCTCTTTCGAGACATGATCGCCCAAGCGTGTATCACGTATGGCACTTAACTGACTGACCGATATATTTTTAAAGGAAAAAATATTATTACTATATCACATTTTTAAGGGAAAAATTATCTCCATAAAACATTTTTGAAGGAAAAAATTATTACTGTTTTTGAATACAAAACTACAACATATCTTTAGGGATCTACAATAGAAATAAGTTTTTCATCAAGAGCTGACTAAATCGACCTTCTTACTAAGACAAAATATTAAAAAATACCATAAAATCTTACCTCATTTGGCATTGGGTTGATATACCGTTAAACTAAACTCAAATGACCATGTACATCAGTTCCAAATACATTTTCCACCCAGCTTCTTATAAGCAGACACAGTCATAATTTTAAGTCAGTGCAAACAATCTTTCTAATCGCACGTTTTGCACTGGCTCCATTGACGAATTCTTCACTATAAAACTGAAAACGTCTATAAAACGTCTATTGAACGGGTGAAGAGGCTCATCCCTTGTTTCCTGATTAGGATGTGGTTTCCGGCTTTCTCTCTTCAAATCTTTTCACTCTTACGTAACCCCCTGCGCGTCAGTGACGTTACCGCCTTGCTCGGGGTGATATGATAAAAAAAGAAGATATTTACGGTATAGCAATGCAATATTTTCAGGCCGATAAAATCAAGAAGTTCAAGAGATCTCCATGATGAGATTCATAACTACAATAGTAAGAAATGCAAATGTTCCAACCACACACACACACATACACACACACATTATTATTATTATTATTATTATTGTTGTTGTTGTTGCTGTTGTTGCTGTTATAGTATACTGCAACTCAAAAGTAATCAAGGTTTGTAGTTCAATACACCATCATCATCATCATCATAATTTTACTGCCTGATGAGGATGTATTGAACACCAAAACATTATAGCTTTTAAGTTACAGTATGCTATAATAATAATAATAGTAATAATAATAATAATAATAATAACTTTATGTCTATGCTCTACTTTTGTTTTAAAAGTTAATATCAGACTGTGTAATATAAATCAATTACTTATATATATATATATATATATATATATATATATATATATATATATATTAATGCGGAAAGTCAGCTGATTACGCGTATTCAATTGACATTCCGGATTACAATATTTAAAATTTCTAGATTATATATGTATTGAGCACATTTTATATAAATATTTACTAGGTTAATTTGACTCTGACCAATAACTGGTTAACTATTATATATATATATATATATATATATATATATATATATATATATATACGTGTGTGTGTATGTTTGTGTGTGTGTGCGCGCAAGCGCGTGTATGTGAGTTAGTGAGTTAGTGGAAGTGGACAGTAAAATCGACACGGAGCCAGGACTAAAGGCAAAATTCAACTCATGTGTGTTGTGTATTGACTCGACTATTCATATATGCTGGACAGATAGTGTATTATTTGTAGCAATCTCTATTGTCGACTTAACCTTTTTTGTTTGGGCGGTAATAATTTCATTTACTTTCATGCTAGTGGCTATTGTGTAGAAATATTTGTGGATCCGAATGTAATTTGTAGTTATTCTGTATTTTACTTTTTACAAATATTTATTGTTGATTATTCTATTATTTGTTGTTGGTTATTATAACATTTAGTTGCATTTGTGTTTACAATAGTATTTTGTTACTTTGCTTATTATTTACTTATTTTATTTAATAATTTTCTTTATTTGTTATTTTTGTATGTTTCATTTGATAATTCATAATTTTTCCCTCTCAATATCTTTATTCCAATGGTTGAACTTTACAAGATATTCGCTTGTAGTTTTCGATATTTAATAACGTAGTAAATATTTATTTTCCTGTTTGCATTTTGAGGTAAGATTTAATAGTCTATTTAATAATTTCTGTTCTTCTGGAAAGCTTATTATAGTTAATTTCTCCTCTAAATGAGTATTTTGTTACTTTGTTTATTATTTACTTATTTTATATTTAATAATTTTCTTTATTTGTTATTTTTGTATATTTCATTTGATAATTCATAATTTTCCACTCTCAATATTTTTATTCAAATGGTGGAAATTTAGAAGAAATTCGTTTGTAGTTTTTGATATTTAATAACGTAGTAAATATAAATATTTATTTTCGTGTTTGCATTTTGAGGTAAGATTTAATAGTCTATTTAATAATTTCTGTTCTTCTGGGGAGTTTATTATAGTTATTTTCTCCTCTAAAAAGAGTTTAGATGAGACGATTACAGTTTTGACATTTATTGCTGTACGCTGATGTTGATCTTATTTCTATGATATTTTTGTCAATTTAGCCTGCATTTAGTTTCTTACGTTAGCCTAGAAAGGCAGACTTCTACTACTCGTGTATTTGCGATTGGTAAATATGAGTTTTGATTAAAAATATATTTCATTACGCAATTCACCATTCAAGCCTTCATCAAATCTAAAAATGTACTTTTGATTGAACATTTTCTTCTTGTCATATATATATATATATAATCAAGTTTTACACAAATTAACATTCTTAATTTTCTCTATATTCCTTCGTTAAACATCAGACCAATAAAACCTCATCTTGAATAAACCCACATACACACTCACACACACACGCGCTCGCACACACACACCATTAGACCATAAAATAAAAAAAACAACTAGAACACACAGAGATACACACTCGTACACACACACACGCACACATACATACACGCACACACGCACAGCATCAGTCGATAAAGCCAGCCATTCATAGATGGGCAGCTGAAAAGCATGGTCATTCTGAGAATTTCTCTGCCATTCTGATGATGAGATTATAGACTCGAAATATCATAATAATAAACAGGTCATACAAACACCTCCCGACCTTCCTTTGTTTCATTCAACGCATTGTGACAGCCTTCAAGACATAACACATACAACTATTTTACGCAATGCTTCAAGCAAATTACAAAACTTTACTATATATATATATATATATATATATATATATGTATGTATGTATATATATATATATATATATGTATGTATGTATATATATATATATATATATATATATATATATAAAAGATATATATATATTGACGCATACCTACCTAGACTTTCTTTCATAAATTGGGTGGTTTTAAAGATTTAAAGGATGTAATCGATTTCTATTTTTACCTCTAATTAGATCATTTGCAGTGGTGTGCAATCATATGAAGCTATTTTCGGTGAAGATGATATAATTTGTTTGTCCTTGAAAAACTATTGCTTCATCTGTGATTTCATCAAATTTTTATCACCCCATAGACTATTGTCTAGACTGTCGATGAGTTGGACATTGTTAGGTTACTCCAAGGAAGGAAACAAAAATTCTAACGCGACACGAAAACATTCGCAAGTCTTTTAGAGAGAGGGTGGATATTTTTGGTGTCAGCTTTTCAATTGTCAGTAATGTCGTCAAGAGGAAGAAAAAAATTTGTTACATCAGTTGAAATGATAAAGGAAAATGCGGTCAGAAGAGGAAAACAACGCCAAGAGCCGACGTATACGTGATCAGGAAAAGTGTGAAAGATCCTAGTAAGACATTATTCGTTTTGTTTCCATTAATTTGCACGAGGCTATATATATACATTAAGTAAGTAATTCATCGAGTTTTATTCAACCGCAACAGAATGCAGAAAGCACTGGACGGCCGTTTCGTCCTATACTTGAGACTCATTAGCAGAGCACATCCACTACCAGAAATTGAAGAACTGCCAGTTGCGTTATTAAGCGAATGTCATGAAAGTAGCATTAATATATATATATATATATATATATATATATATATATATACAAATGAATGAGGAAGTAAGAAAATAATTGCAATGTTCAAAGCATGAGTTTAAAACAGTGCTTAATAAAAAATAGAGCTATAAATATTTATTATTAATTTCTCTTTCTTAATTTTCTCTACCATTTTTTCCGACTATACATCTCACATTTTTCCTCTGTATTTTTCTCTTAACGTTCTACTTTTTTATTTTTCATTTTCCTCTTTCTGTCCTTTTCATTTATAGAAGTATAATGCTTTTTTTTATTAAATGCCAAAAGATTTTAGACTAGATACCATGTAACCGACGTAAACATCTGTCTACAATTCATTTGCAACCAAAATTTAAATTTTCTCTCTTTATATATATATATATATATAAATATGTGTGTTTGTGTGTGCGTTTGTTTTTTTCTAATCATGTCATCCCAAGCAAGGCTTTCCACTGCCACTATAGCGCACGGGGTTACATAGAGCGATTGGGTATAGGAAATGTCAGAAGGAAGATGATAGACGTGTTAGGATGTACATAGGGAGAGAGATGGTGAGAATGGGTGTGAGTTAGTGTGTTAGGAAGTGTCTATTGACCCTACATTTAAACTCCTGGAGGTTATAGCCGTCGAGGAAGCAAGGATGCGGAAAGGAATTCCACAGGCGGGAAGTGCGAGAAAAGAAGCTGTTGGAGCAGAAATTGCAGTTACATTTCATCGGTGTCACTGAAAAAGGGTGGGACCTAGTTGCCAATCTAGCATCTCGTGCGAATTCACACCTAGGGGCCACCAGTGATTTCAGTTCATCAGAGCAGAAGATGTAGAGATAGAACAACACGATTGATTCTTCTAAAGTGATCTTCAATATGCTCACTGAAACTGTAACAAATAATCGGAGTATAGTAACACTGTTGAAACTTTTTGCTAAAAGATATGTCTTGAAAGAGCAGCTACTGTTTTCTATGGAGTTTTGAGATCGATTATCATAAAATCAGCTCGTGGTAAAGGTAGTAAAATTTTCACTGCATAAATTTCCGTATACGCAAAAAAGTATGTACATAGAAAAATTTTGATTACATTCATAAATTAACATTTATCCCCAAAAAATTTCAACTATTCTTCGAATTTATTGATAATTTTACAAAAATTGGGGGCGAGTTTCCCACCAAAACAAGGACAAAAGTCCATATACACATATGCTCTCAAATCCTTTGTGTTTAAGTTATCAATTTTAAAGAAAGTTTACGATAAGTAGCACTGTTTTGCCATATAGGCCAGTTTATATTTACCATTCGTGTAGATTTTGGTTAGTTTGTCTTCAACGTTGAATGTGTGTGGTAGTGGCTTAACAGAGAAGTATTTTTAACAAAGGAAGGGTTCAGGCAGATATGGTCATTATATTGATCCGTGTGAATAGTAATGGACTCGAGGCTACACGGTTGAATTTGATTTCAATTTTAAAGCGAAAGAACCCGTGTCATTTCAGCTTTGTTGCTGTTTATCTTCGCGTTGCTGAGATAGGATCCGTGAAACCAGAATATACAGCAATATCTATTTTAAATTATATCTTTGATTGTACATTTAACAATTCCTAATTTAAACTTTAAGCTTAATAATTGAAAAAAAAAAGGATTTTGCGGGCACATATTTATTTGCAAATTTGTTCTTTTTTTGGTGTCAGTAACCTGTACTCAGAATTTGTAAAATTATGTTTGAATTATTTGATATTGATGAATATTTGGCAAAATATGGTAAGCATCTTCTGTTACAGGTTTAGAACAAAGTAAAAAAAATAAACATAAAATATTTATAGACGGTTTATTTAGATTATACAAAGGCGCATATTTAATGAAAATAAACCTATATTTAGCAAACAAATTTAATCAGAATATTATATATAATTAAGATGTTTTTATTATTATCACCTACTTTTCAAGCAATTGGCATGAGAATGTTTCGCTCTAAAAATCTTCTTGGCATAATTCAACAAATGTGGCTGATCCAAATTCAACAACGCTTTTTATTCAGATAGTCTAACCTGTAAGCAAGAAAATTGATGTTAACACTGATATTAATCTTCCAGTATATATTCATTGTTGTGAGATCTCCTCTTCGTGTATGATAATAGACTAGACTGGAGTATACATATACTCTTGCCATAGTGAGATACGAGAGTCGCCATAGAGATATAGTAGAGATCCGTTAGAGTGATCGGAGAGTACCGGAACCGATACGTAAGTTACCGTGAGATACCGAAGTTACCCAGAGAAGTCAGGGTAACTCTGAGCTCCACTCAGCTAGAATAATATACACGGATATACTATTTCCAACGACGTCACTTCAAGACTTGTATATATTTATTTCTTACTAATAGTATTCCTGGATTTACCAACCTGAGTTCAAGTTTGTATATTACGTTTAAAATAACCTACTTTTCTATCTCAATATCTGTTTTATTGTTCATTATTTTGTACGGTTCCTCACACGGAATCCACAACACTCATCATCACGAGATATTGGTTAGAGATTTAATTTGGAAGATCATGTCAGAAACACAACACTTTAAAAAAAATCACAATTATCCGAAAAACAAAACCAAAGATATAGTAAATACTGAAAGCGTTTCCATGGGTTAAAATCTAGGGTCAGAAATATTAAAGACTTCAAAGAAATTCAAATGATACACAACAAGAATAAGAGTTCTGAATAAAAAATATATATAAAGACCTAAGAATATATTCAATAAAAGAATTACTTAAATTTGGAAAACAAGTTTCACAAGATCCCTGATTACAATGTCATGGAACAAGAAAAAATTCACTTCTGGAGAAAAACATCGCCAGACGATGCTACTAACAAACTAAAAAACGATGGCATATACTGGAAGTATAATATTTGGTCAGATGCGATGACACTAGGACATCTTTGTAATATAGCAGTTGCCTATGCTTGTAAAAGAAAAGGTGTAATGCATCATTAAAAAAAGACACCATCGTTTCACAGATAACACCGTGTCGAAATTGTTGGGAGCGATGATTCAATAATTCTGGAACTAGGAATTTTGTTAAAGCTGTAAGAATTATGAAAAAAGAAAACACGATGTTATGAAACAAAATATCACGCAAACAGTAACGAAAATGAGCGTGAGTCGCCGGTTATTCTTCCAATATCACGACTTGAAGCCAACATAATTTTTTCAAAAGTACCTCAGCAAGCCGGCTTAATATAACTGATGGGCGTACACTAATCTATAACTTAAACCCTATAGACAATCTATGTCCTAAGCAATTGTTTGGTCCCTATCTAATGACCATCAAACATGAGAGAGCTTGAAAGATTTGGTAAAACAATGGTCTGCTGATATTCAAGTGATATATCTATAACATTCCGAAAGCTAGTTTAAACTGTTGCTGAACGAGTAAAGTGTGTATAATTGATTATTAGCATCAAAGTATTGATTAATAATTTTGAGCTCGGCGTTTTTTAAAGTTTTACGAAAAAAATTTTTTTCTGTTTGAAAATTTAAATAATATAAGCTTTGTATATAAAATTAGCGTATATAAAAATGGTGTGTAAAACTTCCTGGCTCTATTAAAAGTTGTTGGAAAATAATTCTGAAAAAGTTTTTGGTGGGAATAGGTTTTTTGCATTTGGTAGGTAATATGTTCCTTATTATTACAAAGGATCTGATATAAATATAAATATCTACACATAATTAAAAAGAATAAATAAATGATAATTCAGCAGTACTTAAATCCCATACAAACACAGTACTAGAAAGAACCTTAAAGATTTTGATTTTCTGAATTAATCTTATATTTTAACTCTTAAAGATTGTATCACCTCATAATGAGTTTTACGACAATAAAATATCCTTAGAAATTCCACTCGCATCGTTAAATATTTCAACTTAACAATTTTAAGAAAATATTGCAATACTTAACAATAATATATACAGTCATCTGCAGACAGATGTTTCGCTGCACCACAGCTCATCAGTACGGTTAGACAGCCGATTGCTTTTTACCCAGGATTGAAACCCGACCGATCTCTCTATCTATTTATCTATGTAGCTATATAGATAGATAGATAGATAGATAGATAGATAGATAGATAGATAGATAAAAATTAAGTGTATTCTACGTGTTTTTCCAAGTTAGTAGAAATTTTGCCAAAGAGCGCTCAATCAATACCTAGCACCATATCAATCAATAAATGACGTACGTTCAAAGCAACTTGAACTTCTTAATTTTTTCCATATATATATATATATATATATACACACACACAGTGAAAAATCATACGTTTGACGACATCTAGAGGCATGAGGTATAGAGGCAAGTGGGAAAAACCCACGGTGGTAAGTCGGTTTTACAGAATGGAGTTACCATCTCCACATCAAACAGGTTTTACATTCAGATTTTTTCCTCTCTCTCTCTCTCTCTCTCTCTCTCTCTCTCTCTCTTAGATTGGTTAATACTCAATCTCTGGAATTCCTCTTCAAATGAAAAATTAGTAATGTTATCGATCCTGACGTGCCATCACGACTTCAATCACTTTCCTAATTAAGAAACACATCTTTTTCTCTAAATGTGTTTTTAATGCATTGGTTCTGATCACCCTTTCTCGCATTTTCCGTCTTCTGTTTTAACACTTCCCAGGTATTTAAATTTTTGTACCTGCTTGTTTCTAGCATCCTCGACCTGTATTTGGCATATTGGGTTGTCCTTTTTCTTGTTGACCATGCATTCGGTTTTCTTGCAGTTTATTTATAGTCCTTTCTTGTCACTCTCTTCAGCTACCTTCTGTGGGAGGTCTTGTTGTTTCGTTTTTTTGTCTGCTATCAGTACTATATCATCTGCGTACCTGAGGTTGTTTAAATTGTGGCCTCCGATGAAAAATGCAGGCATGAGTACTCAAAATATTCTCGCTGTACAAGTTGAACAGATTCGGGGAAAAGACACAATCTTGTCTTACGCCCCTTTCTATCTTTGTATATCTGCTGAATTCATTGCCTGTCCGTATACAAGCGGTTTGCTGCCAGTTAAGATTCTTGATTACTATTATGTCTTTCCCAAATATGTCAAGGCTGCCGAGGATCCCCATCAATTCTTTGTGGCGTATTCTGTCAAATGCCTTCGTATAAGCAATAGGGATAAAATCAAAAAAATTAAAATGCGACTGCATTTTATTCAGATATAAATTTTTGTTAGGTTCAAAATTTCTTATTCGTCATTAGTTAACGGATCAATTGAGTTACCTCCTTGTAAAATGCTAACACTCAAATAGTAGCTTGTTATTTTTTTCTTCATGTACCGTGCTCTTTTAGAGTCTTAGGTGATCATGGACTTCCACTTGGCTCTGTCTCTTGTCACTCTAAATAATTTTTCTCTTGGTATCTCTTCAAAAATCCGCTCCGTCAACGATTTGCTCAGACCTAGCAAATACGTCTTGCGCTGCTTTTCCCTGTTTCTTCTTAATGGAAACAAAAATGGCGACTTTATTTAGTATTGGAAAAAAAGTTGAAATTTCTAAGACACATACTGAGGAAAGAGGGCTTGGAGAATCTGATACTCGTAGGACATACTGAAGGTAAGATAGACAGAGGAAAGCGGCGAATATCCTTCTTAAAGAGCTTAGATAAATGGTTGGCAGAACAAGGAGTGTGACGGACAGCCAAAAGATAAACCTTACTGAGAGCTACAAATGATAGGAAGTTGTAGAGAGCCACGATCACCCAAGTCTTGACGGGCCACGGCAAAGGAAGAAGAAGAAGAAGAAGAAGAAGAAGGAAGAACGTACATGTAATTTGTTTTATACGTCACCGTAAACAGGGGTCTTCTTCTTCTTCTTCTTCTTCATGTGCCCTGTTCTTTGAGGACGGAGGTGATCATGGACTGCAACTTGTCTCTGTCTCTTGTCACTCTCAATAATTTTTCACTGGGTTATCTCTTCCAAACCCCACTTCGCCATTAATTTGCTCAGACCTATCAAGTAGGTTTAGCGCTGCTTTCCCCTGTCTCTTCTTAACTCTATCCGGTCTAGGAGTATTAAATTCTCCAGAACATCCTTTCTCATTACATGTCCCAGGAACCTCATCTGTATTTTTCTGATATTATGTATGAGTTTTCTTCTCGTTTGCTTTCTCTCCAACACCTTATTGATATACACAGGCTTGAAACATTATCGCGATTGACGTTTATTTATAAACTGAAAGAATTGTATACGTAGAAAATGCCTTTTTTTAACAATATAGTTGCTGTAGGCATTATTTCAATAAAATATGGATCATTTTTAGAAAGACGGGTCAGGTACAAGTACTGCGTAATAGAAATTAGTCGCAAAAAAGTAAAAAAACAATTTTTATTTATTTCCTCTCAATTTTGATCGAATAAATACTATTAAATCATAATAAGATATATTTAGGATAAAACTGTTTTTTTAAATCACATAAATATTTACCTTTTTCGGGTTGTAATAATAATAATAATAATAATAATAGAAGCCAATACCATCATATATGGAAAGATGGTAATTGTTGCAACAGAATATAAGAACAAAAAGTAATAAAGTGAAATGTTCCCATGATATATGAAATAAATTACAATAATAGATTTCTTGGGTCGAATAATTGCGTACACCAAAGTTGCAGACGGAAGTAATTATTGGTTTAGAGAGAAAAAATCTCTCACATTTATATATATATATAGATATGGGGGTAGTGATTGAGTGTGTGTATGTGTGTACACACATATGTATATATACATATCTCATCAATAGAAAAAAAAACTATAACAAAAATAATAACATACGAATATTTCATTTTAAGAAAATAAATTTATCTATGATACAAAATATACAATGATAAATATGTTATATATATATATATATATATATATATATATATGTATGTGTTGTGTGTGTGTGTGTGTGTGTGTGTGTGTGTGTGTGTACACTCGCATATAGCTACCAATATATAAGTGAGACATTTATCTATAGGGCGTGTAATCTATTAATTTAATACCGTATGTGGTATAATAAAATAATATGCTCGGGGAGATTTGCAACTGTACAGGAGCACGAAATGTCTGATGTGAATTTCAAGCCAGTGTTGAAACAGCCGAGAGAAACTACTTCAAAGAAGAGGATGAAACTACGTATTAGGAGAGTAACTTTTGAATGTTTAAATTTATCAAAACGTTACGAAAGTTCTCGTTTATATAAACGCATACACACACACACACACATATATATGGATGCATATATGTATAAATACAAAGGTATGCACACACACACACAAACACACGTATAAATATATATATATATATATATATATATATATATATATATCGATTTTAAGAGATAGCGAAAATAGAAAATTTCAAAAGATTTACAAAGAACAGGAAATAGTGGTGAGCCATGTCTCGACTCCCAAAGGGACAAGTTATATTGAAGAAGATTTTATATGTGTGTGTGTGTGTGTGTGTGTGTGTGTGTGTGTGTGTTTATTTTTTATCCAATATTTTTATGAATTCAAACGTTATTTTTAGTGATTTTCTGTATTTAATTAGACATCTTTTGCGTTCTGAATGCGGGTGGCAGTTTCAAACCCAGATGAAGGGAAGATTTTTGTTAATTACTTCTAGTGTGCTGGCCGGTAAAGGTAACAAACTCTGTTTATAAAAATAATGCGTCTATTCATTAAGAGTATACATCAAAATAATTTTGAAGTAGAAAGGATACACACACACACACACACACACACACACACACACACACACACTCATATATATATATATATATATATATATATATATATATATATATATATATATATATAGTATTGAAAAAGTGAAAGAACACGTAGATTTAAACCTACTGTTCAAGCATTTACTTTTATAAGGAGTGCTCGATACAGAGTAGAGATTTATATCTTAATAGTTGTTACAATGTTTTATAAAAGCGTACTATTACTACACAAAATTATCATGTTTCGGGGCTGAACCTCTCCTCTTCGTTTGATATGTGGAACTGAAAACTAATAGTGGAAACTATTTATTTTTGGGAATGTGAGTTGTAAGCGGTGGTTGTAGGGGATTGAAATTTGATGTGTCTAAATTAGTCCATCAGCAGTTTGCAACCATAGAGATACACATTTGAATTAGGAGAGAAGATAAGATGGCTTACATCTGGACTGCTCACTTATTAACTTTGTTTGGGTAAATTACATAGTGGGACATTAGATTTTTTAAAGGGTAGACAATTTATATTTTACTACTATCTATGGTTTCTTTTTATTTTATTAATATAATAATCATTTTTTTTATTGTGGATAAAACATCGTTATTCATTAGATTTTGAGGAAGGTTATTTTGTCTGAGTAAGATATCTAGTGGGACTACATAATACTTATATATATATATATATATATATATATATATATATATATATATATATTAAAAAAGGATTAATTCAAAGATGTTGAATAGCCATTTCGATATGAAGATCCCCACGGGGGACGACACATCACCTCAGCAACAGAAAAAACCTTTCAGAAACTGGAGAAAAATTAGTCTACTTTTCCTTTTTAAATAGATTGCAAAGAAATTAAAAAATAAATAATAAAATAAAATAAAATAAAATAAAAAAATAAAAATAAAAATAAAGGGAAAGAAAAAGAAAACGAAAAAGAAAAAGAAAAAGATAGAATAAAATCAAATAAATAAGAAAAAAAAAAAAAAAAATGACATCGTCTGGGTTCGCAAAAAAAAAAGGAAGAATGTAACTAAAAATTAACAGACAGACGCGTTAAATCGACGTAGTTTAGGCAATACGGAAAAAAGGTGGTAAGAGAGATAAAAGAAGGAAGGGAGGGTAAAAGAAAGAAACTAAAGAAAAAAAATTTTTTAAATATTACAGACGCTGGACAAATTCAAAAACCTAATTTCCCCAAAACGTTGAAGTATTAGAAAAAGGCCTTTACTTAAAAAGGCATAATTATTAATAAAAGGGAATAAAAAGATATAGGATTTAAAATAAAATTATTTTTAAAAAAATTAGGTCATTTGAAATTAGACTAAATAAAGACAACACTAGGTAAAAAAAAAAAAAAAATTACAATTATTATATACATACCTATAGAAGTACACACATACATACATATATATACACACACACAATTCTACGAATAAGAATACATATATACACATACACACACATACATTCAATTTATTACACACTATTATACATATATATATATATAAATATATACACACATATATATTATTACACACTTATATACATATACATGCGCATACACACACATATATATGTGTGTACACACCTATATACAAAAAATTCATATACACATAATATACATGTGTACACACACATGCACACACACACACACCCCCACACACACATATATATATACATATATACCTATATACACATACATACACATATTTCATATGCACTCACACACATACATATTAATGAATATTATGAAAAGGAGCATTTAAATAGCTAAAAAATTTTTTTTTTTTTTTTTTTTTTTTCCAAAATTACATATAGCCCACATACATAAATACATATACATACATATATATAAAAAAGTACATCCACACACAAACATACACATAAAAAAAAAAAAAAAAAAAAAAAATTAAATTTAAAATTAAAATTAAAAATTTTTTTAAATATTAAAAAAATTATAGAAAAAATTTAGAATTTAAAAATAAAAATTTGAAATTAGAAGTTAAAATCCGCCCTATGGCGGCACTTGTTTATAAATTCCCTCCTAAAGTTCAAAAGTAAGTCCTGATGAGGATACTTCAAAATCAGAATCTTCTCCAATAAACACAGACGACACCTATCACGAAAACCCTTAGGGGTACAAGCTGAGCCTATTAATTTCCAGCTGATTATAGGGTCCTGCCCTTCCTCCTTCATTTCCCAGAACCTACGTGATAGTGCCGTCTGGAATCTCTGTTTAGGGTTCGAAAACGAGTACCTGTGATTATAAAGCCTCTGTTTGAAAGAGCCCGCGGACATGCCAATATAGGTCCGGTAATTGTCCTTGTTATTAGATGGAGAAATGCGGGCTTCATAAATTACATGGGTGGATTTAAACGAGTTTTTCCGCTACCCAGAAGACTAAAGACACCACTCATGGTAGAAACCTGGGTAGCGGAATAAATCGTTTAAAAATGGAAAATATTCAAAAGTTCAAAATACGTAACAATATTGTACACACGTATCAAGTGTTGGAACGAATTTTCTTTTTAAATAAAATGAGAGAATCAGTTATGAATGTGTGTGTTGAGAGAATTCATGTGTGAATATGTGCATTTATGAGTCAATAAAGTTAATATGTGAAATGAGGTATACACGCATCAAGAGATCGAACGATTTTCTATTCTAAATAACGTGATATATGTAAGAAAAGTTTCCTGAAAATTACATTAATTCTACATATTTTTTAAATTCGTAGAGCTTCTGCCAGAAAACGCTCAATGAAAGGAGAGGCTTGAGGCAGCAGAAATGTGATTTTACAGAAGGATGCTGAGGATACCATGTGTGCAACGATGAGGTGTGGCAAAAGATGCAAACGAGAAGAAAACTGATAATAAATATTAGATAGAGACAAAGGAGGCTCCTGGGACAAGAAAAAAGAAAGGAGAGCCTGGAGAACTTGATACTCACAGGTCGGATAAATTGAAGAAGAGACTGGGAAAAGGCAGTACGAGATGTACTTTTTAGGTCTGAGCAAATGGTTGACAGTGCGCTGCTTGAAAGAGATGCCAAGAGAAAAATTACTGAAGGCGACAAGAGACAGAGCCAAGTGGAAAAATTTAAAGGAGGATCTGTAATAGAATAAATCCTTACATTGCAGCCAGAATTACCTCACTTTCTCACCAACGGGATATGGCTTCACTTTGTCTTTTCTACAAGTATTTTCCTGACAACTGCTCTGACCAGCTGTTTTTCTGATTCCCCAAACACATATATTTATGCGTGCTACAAGAGTAGCATCTACGTTCCACACCTTTAACCATCGAAACAGTTAAATATAACCCACTCTTCTACTCTAAGTGTTTCTTTTCTTTCACGTCGCGTTTGGGGATCTCCATTCTATTTGCTGGCTTCCCTGATAGCTACAATCTTCAAAAGTTTAAATGCAACGTTAATTTTCATCTTCTATTAGCTTGAACCCCGTCTATCTTTTATCCTTTGTTTGACATACTCTGTTTTCTTATCACTGTAACCCCTTACGCATCAGTGGCAATCTTGCCTTGCTTAGAGTGAAATCGATATAATAAGTGTAAAAATGACAAACTTGATTTTCCATTACGTTAATAGTTTATTAGTATTTGTATTAATCAAGTATTTTCCTGTTGTTAGAAGTTTTTGTAGATGATTTCAGCAAATAATAACGTTTTTAAATACGCTACCGACCATAATTATTAGGCAAACCCAGTATTTAAAACATTGATGTAATTCATACTATTTTCAGCATTTATTGAAAAGTGAATAATTGTAAATAAAAATAGAACGGTTCTTTTGTCAATATTTCACAATAATATCTGCATCACATGAATAAATAAATATTTAATAATTACTTATATTGCAGTTTCATCAAAGAAAGAATCAAGAAAATTTAGGGTGATTCGGACGAGTTCATCTTTGTTTCTTTGCCTTGTAAATTTTTGCAAAGTAATAATAACAAAAAAACCATTCTATTTTCATTTGGCAATAAATACTAAAAATAGTATGAAAATACATCATTTCTTTAAAAAACACTTGTGTTGTCTAATAATTATGGCCGGCAGTGTATGTTATATCTGACGCAAAGAAGAAATATGCATGCGTAAGAGTCGTCATACCAACTAGATGGATTATGCAACCAAGAAACGCCGAAGAACAAATCGACTAATACGGACAGATGGCGAATTGGAGAATGGGAATAATAATAAGGAATAACACGTTGAATAATAACTTATTTTTTTAGTTTGAAACCAATTATGAGAGCTGAAGAACACATCAATAAGACGTAATGATAGAATTTAAAACAACTCGCAGGTAATTCTTCGTTTAAAATGAAGAAAATCAAAGAATATTTTTAATGAGACGAGGATGACAATCTCAGTTTGGTTTATTTCTTATTTTGTTTTACAACATATCAATAGGTTATTTTATGCCGACAAGATTTTTTAGATTAGATACTTATGAATAGAATATATATTCTTTGTTAAAAATATGTTTCGGGATGAGGGTTTGGGATTTGTGTGTGTGTGTGTGTGTGTGTTGTTGTTGTTGTTGTTGTTGTTGTATGGCATATCAACACATCAATGGATTATTTAATGCGGACAAGATATTTTAGGATATGTTTTTATGAATAGAATATATATTACTTGTAAGAAATCAGTTCGTAGATCAAGTTTCATTGACGTATTTTTGTAAAGACGGTATTTGTCGAGAGTCAAATGCATTGCTGGTAATTTCTTTTCAAAAATATATCGCTTGGATTGGTATACTTTCATAAAGTTTTTGACCTTAATTTGATGGTTAACTGTTTTCCCATATATGGGAACCTAAATGGCGCCACCACCTCCGAGTCAGTTTTGACCTGAAATTAAACAAATGCAATAAAGAGGTGGTTCAACGCTTCTTAAAACCTCCCGATTACAGAACGTATTGTCGGATGTAGTTTATCGTCATACGCAGGACGATGACAGTATCAATAAATCTTTGATATCACACTGATAATCATGAGATATTATTAATGTTAAAATGTATCTAAGGAAACTTGTACTAATAAGGCTTGTCTCTTCCTACTTTAGTTCGCCTGATTGTTACACACTGCCAACACCTCATAAATAACGGAATATTCAGTTTTGATCGTGTAAAATGAAAGTAAATGACACTTTTTGATTTCAGCGAGAAGAGGAAAAAATAAGAAGTGAATATTGAAATTTAGAAAAATAATCAGATTAAGCAAATCGGAACAGATACTACATATTGACCTCAGTTAAAATGTCTAGAAGCGATTGCATTTTTTGCCGCCCGATGCTGCAAAAACTTGCAATCACTTAAATATGGGGAACTAGACGCGTGTACTCAGGAGAAGTTCAATAATATCGTCGGTTGTGCTGGTATCGATATTACTTCTTTAGTGCAATGAGGGACGTGCTGTCACATGCAGTTCTTTACTCGTGCAACCAAACTGGCAACAAGTACCCAGCCTTTTACAGTTAAATCAATCAAATGCAGTCGACAATTCTACTCCACCAGCTTCTTTTTCTCACACTTCCCACCTGTGGAACTCCCTTCCATATACTTGCTTTGCTGACGGCTACAACCTCCAAGAATTTAAATGCAAAATCAATTCCTATCTCTTATCCACTTGACTCCAGTTTTTCTACATCATCCCGTGTATCTTGTTTATTTTTCCTTTCTCTCTACCTTCGTAATTCTCTTCACTCCTGTGTTCACATCCTTCTCTTGCCCTTTCTCTGTCACCCCCTGTAACTGGTTCGGCTTTCTCTTCACTCTCCTCCTGCCTAAAACTTTAACTATTGTATGTAGCACCCTGCACATCAATGGCCTCAACGCCTTGCTTGGGGTGAAAGGATTAAAAAAATGTTCACATGTAAATAATATTTTCAGTTGCGTTCTGTCTACAGAATGAGACGAAATTCAATTGGGCTCTATCGAAAACAGAGACACAATTTTGAGATGCAATCCAGTTTATCTTTCTATGGACGGATAGTACATTTTGATTACTGCAAATACACCGTAAAATGAAAGCAACTACTATAAAAGTTCAATTTTAAAAACGCACAATATCCAGTTATCGTAAACAAAATAACATCGTTTGATGAATTATTTTAAAATTATTTTTAAGAGAAATGTTCGTAAAACGAGATTTTTGATAGACTTTAGATTTCAACTCATGAAACATTTTTTGCAAGCACTTTGAGCGCATACTGAGGAAGCAGGAAAAACAGTAAAAATAGTCACGAAGTAGGAAAGAGCCATGAACGATCAATTCCTGAGTGGATATATTTCACACAAGGAGAAAGAGTTCAGATCATTGTGGTAAGCGCCTTAACTTTAAGATTAAAAAAAGCGTTATAAGTAAGAAATTACAGAGAGAAAAGCCCGTTTCTGGGATCTCTGGAAATCATTTAAACAAATGGAATAATAGAACATCTAAAAGAGGGGGTGGGATTTACTAAAAAAAAAAGAATTAAATTAATTTAATAAAAGATCTGTCAGGAAAGAAGAAAAAAAATTCAATCGGAGGGGAAAAATATCCGTTATAAAAAAAAAAAGAAATGACATTTTCGAAATAAGACACAAAAGAGAACAGTGAATCTAAAGAGAACAAAATGAAGAAGAGTGAACGTAAAAATAATGCGACAGTAGTGAAGAAATTAACGCAATCGAAACTCTGCTATAGGCGGATATTCTGGATAAGAGAAAAACCCAACTACAACAAAAAGAAGGAAGAATATATTGAATCAGGTGAACGCGAGTGTGAAATTAAAGACGAAAGCGAGGATATACAGTGCAAGGGAATGCGAGCTGCTTGAAAGAAAAAAAAATGGCTGAACGCGTTGCCAGAGAACTCATTGAATTGCCGGACGAGAATTTACGGTGGGATGCGTAAAGAAAAGATTCAATAGACACTGACAATCGAATTACAAATTCCTGCAGTTTACCAAGCAGATTGGTCAATTCTTTGACTCGCGTGAGGAACACAGTTGCTTCTATTCTATACCTTAACAGGGTCAATGTAGATGTTGGACGAGTCTTTTATGTCCCCGTAATCAAATAGCTGGTTGAACTCAACTGCTTATAAATTAAGAAGAAAAAGGTATAAAAGGCCTCAAATTGATATTGCGGGTTGAGGAAGATACAATTTGAGAAAATGAAATGTCTTATTTTCTTACACTTAAAGGTAAAGGCTGAAAAAGAATATGTGTGAACAACAACTCAGTAAAAATACTAAATTGTAGGACAAACAGTGAGACAATGCGGGTTTTTTAAATCTCCAGCAACGTGTCACACTAATTTATCCCCAGTTAGATGGTAACCTTATTGCTAGTATCTACTAGAGAGCAAACGCCTTACCTATTCAGAAATCAGAGTTAAAAGAAGATTTTTGCATCTAGTACAGTGTCTGGAGTTCTTACGCGACGCTGTTGGATATTTGGTGAGCTCGGCTTAAAATGGAACAGACTATACAGGATTTCGAAAGTTGAATTACAAGTCATGCACATAAACTAAACTTGAAAGACAGGCCCAACACAAAATTTATCTTGTATTCGCAAATAGATTAAACTATCGCCCAGTTCACACTCCACCCACGTTTATTGAACAGGTGAAGAGGTTCATCCCTTCTTCCCTGTTTAGGATGTGGTTTCCGGCTTTCTCTTTCCCAATCTTCTCATTCTTTTTTTTTTCAATTTGAGTAGATAGACTAAACTATCGCCCGCTTCAAACTCCACCCACGTCTATTGAGCAGGTGAAGAGGCTCATCCTTTGTTCCTTGTTTAGGATGTGGTTTCCGGGTTTCTCTTTTCCAATCTTCTCACTCTTTTTTTTTTCAATTGGAGTAGATAGACAAACCTATCGCCCGGTTCACACTCCACCCACATCTATTGAATTAGGTGAAGAGGCTCATCCCTTATTCTCTGTTTAGGATGTGTTTTGCTGCTCTCTCTTTTCCAATCTTTTCACTCTTACGTAGTTCACTGCACATCAGTGGCGTTATCGCCTTGCTCGGGGTAATATGATTAAAAAAAAAAGAAAACAAAAGAAGAAACCCATAGGTTTAATCTGTGGCCTCATAGATTATGGTAAAATAATTTATCACCTTTGGTGTTTGTAGAGATAGTATTTTGACTTATTCGCTCAGAATAGAGTTTCTTTTTTCAGAAGGAGGAGATGTACTTTTCTTTCAGTATTGTTGAGTGATTTGTTTTTACAGTTTATCAATTATTTGTGGTTATTTCAAGCCGAAACCTATTTCTGATTTTATGATTATATTTTGCGAGCGAATATTGCATGAACAATTCTTTTGAAAATTACAATAATTTTTCCCTATATGTCATGATATCTAACCCTAAAATAGGGACTGAAGTCATGTATCCATACATTACGTAAACGTGTTTGGGTGGTGGTCCAGTGGATATCGGCTCGGAACAAGAAATCGGAGAGACAAGTTCGAATTTCAGTTGAATTCATTGCATTCACTTACGCGCAAATACCCTTGGGAAAGGTATTAATCCATCTCTTCCTTCCAGTTATGGGTTAAATAACAGGACAGATTGGGTTCTATATCCTTGGCTGGCAACCAGTCTACCGCAGAAAGCAATGGCAACCTACTGCGCAATAATCTTCTCCCAGTCAGTCATGTCTCTTTCGAGACATGATCGCCCAAGCTTGTTTCACGTATGGCACTTAACTGACTGACTGATTTGCGCGTAAGTGTATGTAATGAATTCGAATGCTTTTCATCAGGATAAAATCTTCCATTCATTGAAATTTTCTAAGCTTGCATTGCCAACATATTCATGAAACCGTTCTTTAATTTAAATTCTAGAAAAAGAAAAGAACGATATTTAATTGAGTTATTCCATTTACTTCTGCTGTTGCTTTGTAAAAAAGAATGAAAAAAGAAAAAAGACAGAAGTGGAGAGAGAGCCAAAGGGATTAAGCTGATGAGAACAGAAACTACACTTTGATCTTAGCCTAAATGCCAAGAAGCGATCAATATTTACCCTTCTCTCCCACTGAAGAGAGATGTGACACAAGGTCGGTTTTAAACGTGGGGTACCTAAACGCGTACGTCCAGGCCATTGATCAAAGATTACCCAGCTCCCGCTTACGCCGTAACTGGATACTAAACTGGTCTTATCTGGTCAAAGCTTGTCGTAGCTGGTCAGATCAGGTCAATTGCCTCCAAGCCAAAAGGCCGAGTAGCGATAAAAGCGAAATTTTGAAGTATTGAACGACGGAAACCGAATAAAACAATTGCCAAGAATTCAGTAATCATAAATAAAATAACATCCTCTTCTGAATTATTTTAAATTATTATTAAGAGAGATATTCGTAAGATTTGACTAGAAAGGAAAAGGTAAGATAAAAAATTTGAAGGGCTCCAGTTAATATCTTATAAATAATGGACAACTCTCTTTTGATTTGATAGAAAGAGAGGAAAATAAGCTGCTTGATTTGAGTGAGAAAATGAAAAAAAAAAGATATATAAAAAAGGATACAGTAGTTAACGTCTGTTTCAGTAACACAGAAAAAGTAGTTAATTCAAAATCTTTTCATTTGTACCCACTTCTTAAAAATAATGACTAGAATTCTCTTACATTGTCATTTGTTGTCGTTTGATCATATGTACATACACACACGTATCTATTACAACCATCTTTACACACACATGTAAATAATAATATTTTTATAACAACTTTCAATGCCCTTTCGTTCATTTCAATTATGTACACATGTGATTACTTTTGATAATACCTGCGTACAATTGGAGTTTGTTTGAAATTACTTGTTTTGCGTATTTCTTTCTATCCTGACTCACATGATTTCACATGCATTGTTTGCGGGATAAATTTTCTAGGCGAAAGAAAATGAATAGAATGTTTAATAAATAAACAGAGCGTCTACTCAAATAAAAATAACGTTTAAGTAATAAAAATATGTAGGATTAATTAAAAATAATAATATATGGGGAGGACTTCGGAGTTCTGTAATCGTTAGCAAACTTGTCTCGCTAGAACAGTTATGACTAAATAGTGAGTTTGATTCTCACTGGATTCTTTTTACATTCGGCTATGTGCTACAATTAAACTACCTTTAGAGAACCACCATTTGCATTTTTTAATGGGTAGCATATTTGACTGATTATTGAGTTCGATTCTCAATGGACTTTATACCTCATCCAAACTACGCATAGAAAATCGCTTTATATATATATATATATATATATATATATATATATATATTCTTTTATAATCGTGTCGCCCCACGCCAGGCATTTTACTGCCACTATTGAGCATAGGGTTACATATGAGGTAATTTATGAGAAAGAGTGATTGTTTACAGGGGTATCAGGAAGAGGGTAGGAGAAGGATGAGAATACTGCTGAGAGTGGAGTGGACTAAAAAGAAGCATGACAGAGAGAGGGAGAGAGAGGGGAAGTAAGTTAGTGAGAGAGTAAATGACTATTGACTTTATATTTGATTTCTTGAATATTGTTGCTGTCGGGAAAGCAAGTAAACGGAAGGTAATTCCACAGGCTGGAAGTGCGAGAGAAGAAGCTAATGAAGTAGAATTTGCGTTTTGAATTTATTGCTTTCACAGCAAAAGGGTGGGACCTAGTTGCTAATTATGTGGCTCGAGCAAATTCATGTATGGGGGTACCAGTGAGCTAAGTTCATCTAAGCAAAAGCCATAAGGTATTTGTAGAAGAGACACAGGGAAGCCACATTGCGCCGTTGAGAAAGTGACTGTATCCGGGCCGCCAACTCGGGATCGATCACATTAGAGATTCTCCGTTGGATTTTGTCAAGGACTCCCAGGTGGATAGCAGGTATGTGTGTTTGTGTGTGCGTGTGTGTGTGTGAGAGAGAGAGAGAGAGAGAGAGAGAGAGAGAGAGCATGTTTCTATGTGCACGTGACAGAATGGAAAATATATTTAAACAAATAGAAAACATATTTGTCATGTTTTGCCGATCAGCCGGCGGCATCAATGAAAAGAAATTTTGTTTGTTTCTTTTTTTTTTAACGTGGATTCATTTTCCTTGTTCATATTTTTTATTAAATTTTCGCAATGCTTACTTGTTATTCTTAGCGTTCCCCGAAGAAACATTTCTCCAACGCTTCAAGTCAGTTTTTCATCTGTACCTCTTCAGTATTCACTGATTAAGTAATGATTAAATAATACCCGACCGTTCACTACAACATTTTCCTTTGCTTCTAACAAGATTTTTTTTCTATTTGCTTATTTTTTGATAGGTACATTTGAATATTCGGATTTTACATTTTCAGTTTCTTTTTTTAAACGAGCCAGATTAATAAATGTGGTTCTACAGAAGGATGATGCGATACCATTAACTGAATATATGACCAACAACTTTGTTTTAGAGGGAGTGAAAACAAAATGTCAACTTATTCTTAACATCAGGAAGAGGCAGTTAAAATTTCTGAGACACGCAATAAGGAAGGAATACTTTTGAAAGCTTGATGCTTAGAGGAGAGTTTGAGAGAAAGAGAGAAAGAGCAAAGCAGTGCGTAACTTACTTTAAGAGCTTGTGCAATTTTTATCTTATAATTTCACCTGAAGCCAGGCAGGACTACCAGTGGTGCGCAGGAATTATAGCGAGAGAAAAAAAGGTTCAGGGAATGTCGAAAAAATAATAAGAGATTGATGGGAATGAAGAAGATAGAAAATGGCAATAGACGTTGCCTTTAAAATTGTGGAAAGTGTAGGTGGATAGTAGAACAAGGCTTGGCATGAATGACAACAAAGTCAAAACTTACTTAGATCTATAAAGGACAGGAAGATGTTGAGGGCCATAATCAAATACGTCCTGAATGGATATGGCGGATAAAAAAGAAACGATAGTCGATGCATATTTGTACCTCTTTCACACTGACGTCAAATGTACGTAGCTAATCCATGAAGTTGTCACTGATTATGGCAACCAAGCATCTTGTTTCTTTCATTAAATCGTCTTAATAGACGCCCGTTGCTTTGATCCTCTATCGGAACCAGTGTGCAGCTCAGGCCTCAAGTGAACCTCAGGGACAGGATCATTCGTTAGATATGCTGTAAAAATAGTCGGTTCATTTAACCGCTCCAAGAACAGTCTGGCTCTTTTTGATATGAATTTTGTTTTTCATTTAAAAGAGTCAGGCCAAACCAAAAATGAACTACTACGGACATATCAGAAACTACTACGGCCATATCAAAAACTACTACGGCCATATCAGAAACTACTACGGCCATATCAGAGCTAGACCTGCCCAGTAATTAACTTTCGTCTGTGACATAGTTAAAAACTTCTATTTTTTTACCACGCGATCCTTGACCTGGAAAAACGCAAAATCGTAAGTTTATCGCCATTTCCATAGACACTGTTCAGATGGACTCCATCCATTAATGCTTCATTTTCCTGAAACCCCATTCCCCATATACATTTAATCACCCTCGTTGCCTACGTAAATCATTCGTTAGAAGGACGTTCCAAAATTAAAACTTCTTCCTAAACTGTCACTGATTTGTGAAACATACGTTTACATGAATGCTTCCTTGGTCGCTAGCATCTTAACCTCTTTAATTCGAGAATGAATTTCCATCTCTCCGCCATATTCTCATGATCTTTTCGTCTTGGGTATTACAATAAACTACATCCGGTAGAAAGGCATCAAATCAGAAGATTTTGAAAAGCATGAAAACACTTCTTAATTGCAGTTGTCTACAGGTCTACTTTGATTCAGGTTGATACCACCTGTAAGGGTCCCAGATATAGACAAAGAATAAACACCCAAATCGGAGTCAAAACATTAAAATACAATAAAAACATTAAATAAAACTATCAGCAATATATTTTCGAAATTAAAAAAAATATATAAATGCACTATCAGAAAATTATAATGTAACAAGCAATATATTTTTAGGAAAAATCAAAATTGCCAAACCTAAAAAAAAACAAACAAAAAAAAAAGATTTTAGAATGAAATGACCCATACGAAGTTGATATACTGTTAAACAAAAGATAACAAAGCAAAACAAAAACAAATCAATCATTATCTTCCCTTCCCACCTCGCCTTCTTACATTACATATCACGCACATCATTTATCAAACGACTACCTTGAGTGGCACTTGAATCTTTATCGAGTGAACTTAATTAAAAAAAAAAGAAAAAAAGCTTTATTGTTGATTTGTCTTACTACAAAGTTAAAAGTACTTTCATTAAAACTTCTGAGTCTGCCAACAACAGTCAAACACTTATTTCATGTTGTGATAATAAATTGTAGTTTTTCTTCTAAATCTCTTCAAATAATCTTGAAATAATCGAAATATATATTCAGACATGTACACTGGAAGGGCAGTGATTTATAAGCGAATACTACAAGCTGCTGAAACTGAAGTGAGTTTGAGCATAACTTAAAGCTTCACATTTATGGCGATATGGAAATAAATTATTTACAAAACCGACAGAATGTCTGCTTAACTGTAGACGGATTGATTGTCGCTTCGTTGCGGTGTTAGGTTCATGAATCTGGTCAGGCAGGGCGTTTCTACTGCTTAGTATACACATTACTCAGTCGTTGCCAGATTCCCTTGTCTTTCTCGAAAAATATATAGACAAGGTTTTCGAATGAAAATTGTAGCTAGATTTGTGGTCAACATAGTTGCGTATTTCATCTACTTCATCGTTAATCATCTATGCGTCAGTCTTTAAAAATAGTCTCATTTTGCGTCGTCATATCACATACGAATGAGAACGTACGATATTTCTACCGATATGTTCTCAGAAATCACTCCTCGGTTTTCGTTTGAGTGTTTAAACAGTTGTTTAAATTTTACACGCATTTAAGGCATCATTCTTTTTCTTTCTTTCTTTCTTTCTTTCTTTCTCATTCTGTTGATTCTGTTCCTATCTATCTATCTATCTATCTATCTATCTATCTATCTATTACATCCTGTTCCTCTCTCTCTCTCTCTCTCTCTCTCTCTCTCTCTCTCTCTCTGAGCACTCTTGAAGAATGGGAGACTTTGAAAAACAGTAGCTACTCTGGTATGTACGCATCGCTCAATATACACGCTAAAAAGTCTGCCTTCTTCTACCGAACGCCCATAGCCCAGGGTTAAAAACGCCGACTGACGCCAATTCGGTCAGGTTTCAATCCTGGGTTAAAAGCAATCGGAGTCTAAACGTAATGATGAGCTGTGATTCAGCGAAAAGTTCTGTCTGCGAATGACTATATATATATATATTGAGAGAGAGAGAGAGGGAGAGAGAGAGGGAGAGAGAGAGAAAGAGATATTCTGTTCCTATCTATCTATCTGTCTATCTATCTATCTATCTATCTATCTATCACATCCTGTTCTTATGTATGTATATATGTATGCATGTATATACGAATGTATCTATCTATTACATCCTGTCCCTCTCTCTCTCTCTCTCTCTATCTCTCTCTTTCTCTCTCTCTCTCTATATATATATAGAGAGAGGGATGGAGAGAGAGAGAGAGAGAGAGGAATAGGATGTAATAGATAGATAGATGCACATGTGTGTATGTGTGTGTGTGTCCGTTCCAATTGATCTGTCTCCCAAACTACACAAAATATGTGTATAAATTAAATATATTTATAATATATATTTATAAAATTTCTACTATAAATGAATTATTTATTTATAAATGTAGGTTTCATCAGAAACTTAACCCACATAATTCCTATTTGAGGACAACATTGCAACAAATGCCCTACTATATGTGTGAGTTATTTCTGGGCGGCATAACTCTATGGAGGAAAAGGTGAGTAATGGATATATAGGGGTAAGATGGTTATTTTGAATTTCGTGCAAAAAAATGTTTTGAATATTCTCGACTGTCCAGGATAGTGGGTTCATTTGGGCACGATGGCCCAATTTATTCCGCTAAAATTTGGAAACGTCTAGCTGTATTGTTTGGCATTCACACCAGAATATTTAATCTAGCGTTTGCGTGTAATTCTGAGGACAGTGTAGCCGATTAGAAAAGCGTGTGATGATTTTAACGGTGATTACAAAATTATTTGGCGTGATCACTATTGATGGAGATATAATGCTGCTATTCATCTTCTCACGGAACCACAGTCTCATCACGTAGGCTTACATCAAGTGACTTGATAAATAGTGCAGGTCTGTGTCAAGTGGGTGGCTGCTTGAAGAATCCATAGTTAGCAACAGGACTCTGCACTATGCCACGTAAGCAGGAGAACCCAACCTAAGTTTCAAGACAATTTATGCAACTACATCACTCCTTAAATCTTACCACTTAATTCTCTGGACTGCAAACCACTTTATTATTATGTGTGGCGGGGTGTTGAGCGAGGGACCAACAAAATTTCTTTAACACCAAAGAAGAACTGAAGGCAGAAATTATGTCAGCATTCACTAACTTAAAGAAGGTAATCATCTAGAAGAATTTCTCGTCATTCAATAGTCGCCTGAAGCCCGTGATTGATGCCAACAGCAATTTTATTGAATAAATTTTATCTTTAGTAATTCAATATAATCTTGTGTAATTTCTTAACTGTATCTATTAAAAGTAGATATCAGTGTTTTTTTTCATTTTTGCATAATATAGACAGCAACATATCATTTGCACCATTCACACACACATACACACACACACAAGCGCGCGCAAACACACACACACACATACACACACACAAACACACACACACACACACACACACACATATATATATATATATATATATATATATATCTGAAGATTGCATCCAATCAAAAAATACTTACATTGCTTAGTGATGACCACCATGTCAACTTATATATATATGTGTGTGTGTGTGTGTGTGTGTGTTTATGTGTGTGTGCGCGTCTGTATGTGTGTGCGCAGTGTGCAATTATTTTTATTTTTGCGTAATTTAGACAGCAATATATCAATTGCACCATGCACACACACACACACACACTCACACACGCACGCACACACACACACACACACACACATATATATATATATATAGGAAAGAATATTAATAAAAAGTTTTGAATTTTAAAAAAAAACTTTTTTGGACAGTATTTGTTTATTTTTATTATTGTATTTTATATTTCAGACCGCTCTCGGTCCTTCATCAGAAACGAGTGATTTTTAAATTTGAATTAGAAACGTATTTCACGATAGCGTCCGAATATTATTTTTGTGTTTACATCATGTGGTGTGTTTGTTCACAACATGCGGCACGTCCGTAGAGAAAGTCTGTTTGTTTTAGATAAAAATTTCTTGGAATATCTGAAAAAAAAAAAACTTTAGCTATTGAAATATTTGTAGAGATTCAACACACCTAAGTCCCTATTTAACCCTAGTTTGTGTGCATATAATTTTAAAATCCAGTATTTTTCTTTCTTTCTGCGTGTGTATCTAGAACTAAAATTGGAGTCTATTAGTAAACATTTGCAATTTTCTAAAGTATGATCAGGTTAAATAAAATGGGCTGCAATTGGGGAGTATACATTTTTTTGTCGTATATTTAGTTTGTGATTATTGAAGCGAAATCTAAAGCTATTACGGGATTCACCGATATATCCACTGTTGGGGCAAATTGAGCAGAAGAGAAAGTATATGATGTTTTCGCTGTCACAAGTGAGGTATGGTGGGTGTAATTTTATTTTGGTGTTGGGTACAGCTCTGAAAATTGCATCCAATCATAAAAAACTACTTCCGTTGCTTAGTGATGACGAAAATCTCAACTCATATATATATATGTATGTGTGTGTGTTTATGTGTGTGTGTGCGTCTGTATGTGTGTGCGCAGTGTGCAATTTTTTTATTTATTTTTGCGCAATTTAGACAGCAATATATCAATTGCACCACGCAGACACACACACACACACAGACATATATATATATATATATATATATATATATATATATATATATATATATATATACATAGTGATGATCCACGTATACTGTCTTAATATGTATAGGAAAGAATATTAAAAAGTTTTGAATTTAAAAATGAACTTTTTTGGGACAGCATTTGTTTATTTTTATTATTGTATTTTATATTTCTCTACGGGCGTGCCGCATGTTGTGAACAAACACACCACATGATGTAAACACAAAAAAAATATTCGGACGCTATCGTGAAATACGTTTCTAATTCAAATTTAAAAATCACTTGTTTCTGATGAAGGACCAAGGGCGGTCTGAAATATAAAATACAATAATAAAAATAAACAAATACTGTCCAAAAAAGTACATTTTTAAATTCAAAACTATTTAATATTCTTTCCTAAATATATATATATATATATATATATATATATATAAAGATTGCATCCAATCATAAAATATCCTTCCGTTGCTTGATGATGACCACAATCTCAACTTATATACATATATATATGTGTGTGTGTGTGTGTTTGTGTGTGCGTGCGTCAGTATGTGTGCGCGCAGTGTGCAATTATGTCTGTGGTGCGTGTACGTCTGCATGTGTGTGTGCAGTGTGCAATTGTGTGTTTTTTTTGTGTGTGTGTGTATAAAATTCAAAATGCACAATTTTTTTATTTATTTATCTATATTATTATGTTTCAATATCTTCTTATTCATTGTATCGGTTCATAAACCTATATATAAATGTATCTAGACTTAAACTAGTAAAATTATCAAATAAATGTTGGAAATACTAAACAGTAATTGTCTAAGAGGAATTGGACAAATTTTACCTTTCTTTCTATCTTTCTATCCTTGGTTTAGCGCTGAAATGCTTCAGGCTATGTAAATCTAGCACAGATAATATCCGCATTTAAAACATTATATAGAGTTTTCTTATAGACATGTGGTTCAATTTCATCTTCTTTCTGTATTTCATCCCATTTGGATTTGAAATGTAATACCTCTTTCTATATGAATTTATTTAGTCTTTGCCTGTAGAAGGCAATGTCGAATATGATCTCCCGAATACTGTTTAGAAGGTATAAAACCTACAGTATTGGTATTTTCTCGTTTCGAGCTTTCCAAGAGACATGATGATAATCATTAACTTAATATAAAATACATTATAAAGCGTCCCAAATTAAAGATAAACATAAAGAAAATTAATGGCGGACTCATTGATGTGTGTCTGTTTCCCCGTAGCATTCATTAAGGTGTTTTTTTTTCTTTTTACATTTCATATTTATCTGTTAGCCATTGCCCGTGTAAATGTAAACAATAGTCTTTTTGAAGCAGTGACTGAAAATGGGACATCTTCTTTCCAGTCTCTTACGTCACATTGCATCCTCATTCCCAAAGATGGTGCTACAAAGTCATGTTGACTGTTAACGTCCAGTTTCCGGTGCAGATGTCAATATTCAGTGGCTCAAGACAAATATTAAATGCTAATGGCTTCATCATTTGATAAATTGTCAATGTTTCCGGAAATCCAAATATGTGCGGTTCTCGAATTCCTTTCAAATGCTGATTAACATCTGCAATATCAAAAATATACTGTTAGGGCGCATTGTGAACATGTATAACACATATAACTCGAAACATATTTTACACAAACACTGTTTTAAATGAAAAGATTATGTAAATTTCAGCCGATAGTACCACTACCAGCTGAATGAATGTTGAAATTTTCCTTAAAAGAAAAAGGGCAAATCTCATTGTCACATTCACAGATAGATCAGCAAAAATTCAAGATATGTCAAGATGAAATATGAGTGAATGCAAATATTTCTTTTAATGCTTTGATTAGTAGTTTGAGTTTGAGTTTTGTTTAACGGTATATCAACATTTGTGGGTTATTTAATGCCAATAAAGTCGGGGGATTAAGTTTTTTTTTATGCTTGGTTGTAGTGAGAAGGTTGATTTAGTTAGATTTTGATAATTTTTTTATTTTTTTCATTTTATTTAAGAAAACTTAAGATATCTTCTACTTTTTTATTCAAAAATGTTTTGCTGACAATAGTTTTTTTACCTTCAAAAATGTAATATGGCAATAACTTTTTTTCCTTCAAAAATGTTTTGTTGGTAATATTTTCCTTCAAAAATGTTTATTTTTTATAAAAGTCTATTTTTATTTATCTATTTCTATAAAAGTCTATTTTTATACTTTCGTAGTGTTTTGACCCCAGTTTGGGGATTAACTATTTGCCCATAGCTCGGACCCTAAATGGTGCTACCACTCTGGGTCAGGTGGTCCTGGGAACAGCAACAATAAAGAGGTGGTTACATGCTCCTCACAACCTCTCAACCTCAGAGGTCTTGCTGCCGGATGCAGTTTACATTCATACCCATGATTATTGATTAGTAGAGTGGTTTGTCAACATCCTAACATGGACGTTGCAGTATAGATCGAACCCACAGTTCAATATTAAAAGTAAGCAAAACAATCCCTGCAAGTCACTAGAAACGCTTGTATTATTAATATTATAATATTTTGTTATTGTCGAGCTGGTTCTATAAAAAAAACAGGACATCACAAATATTTCTGAGTGGTTACAACTCCCGCCAGAAAAAATATTCACGTCTGGTCTTACTAATACCATTCAACTCACATCAAAACTCGGTTCCGTCAGTATTTTAGACACTAGCTAAATCAGACAAGGATTAACACGTCAAAAGTGAAATAACTTCTTTCCTCAAAAGAAAAAAAGCCACAGACATTTGCACGGACGAACACATCTCTCTCTCTCTCTCTCTCTCTCTCTCTCTCTCTCTCTCTCTCTAGATAGATAGATAGATAGATATGAATATGCCGAGATAGATAGATAGATATGAATAGGCCTAGATAGATAGATAGATAGATAGATAGATAGAATATGCCTAGATAGATATGATAGATAGATAGATAGATAGATAGATAGATAGATAGATAGATAGATATGAATATGCCGAGATAGATAGATAGATATGAATAGGCCTAGATAGATAGATAGATATGAATAGGCCTAGATAGATAGATAGATAGATAGTGGTGGTTTGTTGTATATTTGTTCAATACTAACAAATGTTATTTGTTCATGCCATTATATTTATTCACTTTTTCGATAGTTTGGGACATTTTTCTGTCTTCCGAAGAGAAATTGTGCACCTGAGTGTTTTCTTTATTCCAAGCTGTTATCAAAGTACTTTTTCGACATCAATATAGTTGGTTGCCTTGAGGTGTGCACTGTTTTTATTCAGTGCCTTTCGAGTGCCATGACACCACGTGTCGTGTGTTATGCTGTCGTCAGATTTCAACGTTGCATTTCAAAGCAATGACATCATGAAGATGTCACTTTAAGACACCGTAATAAATAAAAAATGCTATGCCAGCAATCGATGCATTAAGCCGTGACTATCTGAAGGTCACTATAGAAAGACAAGGCAAACCAACGGACACAATATACAAAAAAAATTGATTAATGATTATGTAAGTTAAAAGTCTTCAGAAGAAGTTAGAATACGGGGAGGATGTGCGTTGTGGTGCAGTGGATATCTAACTGGAAATACATGACCACTGGAATCAACTCTTTAAATAACCCATAGACATTGATATAAAAAATCAACCAAACGATCAACAAGATCTACCAAAGTGTTCCTGGTCATCTCCGACGTTATTCACGTGTGCCGTAAAGTCACTGTGGGTTTTGAACTGATCAACTTTCATTCAACCACATTCAATACTTTTAACTGCCTCCTCTTGTTGCAAGGATGTGCATTATGGAACAGTGGATATCGGCTCGGCACGAGAAATCAGGGAGCCGAGTTCGAATTCCAGTTGATATTCGTTGCATTCACTTACGTACAAATAACCCTGGGAAAGGTATTTATCCGTCTTTTCCCCCCAGTTATGGATTAAATAATAGGAGAGATTGGGTTCTATAGCCTTGGCAGGCTTTTGCAGAAAGCATTCGCAACCTACTGCAGGATAAACTTCTGCCCAGTCAGTCATATCTCTTTCGAGACATGATCGCCTAAACCGTGTATCACGTATGGAACTCAACTGACTGTTTCCATAAAATAGATGTTCGTGAGTAGCTGTTTGAATGGAACTTATATCTCAGCCATGAAATAGGAAAACATTAGTTTAGTTCAGTAAAATTTGTGTAGCATGGTTAGTTTTAACCATGAAGGTTAGAACGGGTGAAACTAAATAGAATTCTATGGTTACTCTGAAGATATGCAATGGTAACAGTGATAAAGCAGAGAGACGTTATCAACATTTTGTCTGTGGGAAAGTATTATTTTTTTTAATCATTTCACCCCGAACAAGGCATTACACACCAGCTATTGCGCAGGGCGTTACATAGAGGGGAAAGTGATGTGAAAGAGTGGTTAGATATAGGAAATGTCAGAAGGAGGGTGATAAACGGGTAAGGAGACCGAGGATGAGGGTTGGGTAGATGGGAAGACTGTTTTAGAGAACGGATGCGAGTTAGTGTGTTACGAGGTGTCTATTGACCTTACATTTAAACTCCTGGAGATTGTAGCTGTCGGGAAAGCAAGTATGTGGAAGGGAATTTCACAAGCGGGAAGTGCGAGAAAAAAAGGTGCTGTACCTAGAAATTGCGTTTACATTTTATCGGTGTCACTCTAAAAGGGTGGGACGTAGTTGCTAATCTAGTATCTCGTGCAAATTCGTACCTAGGGGGCACCAGTGATCTAAGTTCATCGGAGCAGAAGCCGTGAAAGTGTTCATAGAAGAGGCAGAGGAAAGGCACGTCACGCCGGTGAGAGAGTGACTGCAGCTGGTCAGCCAAGTCGGTATCGATCACATTACAGATTCTCCGTTGTATTTTGCCAAGAAGCCCGAGGAGAATAGCAGGGGCACCCGAGCAGATGTGGCAGCATGAGAAATAATTGATCACCCATATGGATGCGGAGACTCTTTTAGAGTGTATCTATTCTACAGAGTTTATAGTTTGTAGCTCAATTCTATAGATGACAGTAATACTCCATTTTATGCCTGATCTACCTCTTGTAAATTCAGAAGGTACCAGGAGGAATCAAAGAATTTGACATTTTCCAATATCTTTAGCGATGGATCATATATTCAAGTTTCCTTTGAGATCTGGGCTGAACCTTACACCCGGTAAGCATTCAAGGCAATGGACACTTTTTTTGTGATAGGCAAACCTTCATGGTCTGCTCGAGGATGATAGAAAGCAACTAGGTGATTTTTTGAGTCATTAAATATAACTAGCCAGCTTTTACACAATTGAATAGTCAGACCTAGGGAAATGAACTGAATATCCTTTTAGGAAGATCGTTAATGTAAAGCAGAAAAAATTGAGCTGATTACGGATAATTGGGGACGCCGTTATTGATCTCATTTGACTTGGAAGACTGGCAATGACAAACTGCCTTCATGAACCTATTTGCTATGAAGAACTTGGTTACTGATAAGATCGTTCTATTGATTTCATGACCAAGGAGCTTGCGTATCGATTCTCTATGTCACGTCTTGTTAAAAATCTTCATTATATCTTGTGTAATCACCATCGTTAAGTAATTATCGTTTAATGCTTCAGTGATTATGTGTGTAATGATGGGTGAGATATCAACAGTGGATAAAAATGATCGAAACCTATAGTATCATTCGCTAGTTCTATCTAAGTGATAAACAACTTTAACAGGATATCTCATTCATATCGCTGTTAAAATGTACTATGATCGCTGATAATCTTTTAAGGATGACCACTAGAATTTTATCTGAACCAGTATCCTTCTGATGATCAACTCTTTAAATAACCACGTTGATATACAAAATCAACCAAACGTTCAAGAAGATCTACCAAAGATTTCCTAGTCATCTGCGACGTTATCCACGTGTGCCAGAAAGTCACTGTGGGTTTTGAACTGATCAACCTTCATTCAACCACATTCAATAATTTTAACTGCCTCCTGTTTTGCAGGGATGTGCGTTGTGGTGCAGTGGATATCGCCTCGGTACGAGAATTCAGGGAGCCGAGTTCGAATTCCAGTTGAATTATTTGCATTCAATTACGCGCAAATAACTTTGGGAAGGTATTAATCCGTTTCTTCCCTCCAGCTATAGATTAAATAATAAGACTGATCGGCTTCTATTGCCTTGGCTTGGCAACCAGTCTACCGCAGAAAATACTGGCAACCTACTGCGGGATAATTTTCTGCCCAGTTAGTCAAGTCTCTTTTCGAGACATGATCACCTAAGCGTGTATCACGTATGACACTTAATTGACTTACAGACTATTTTGGCTGCTATTTCCAGGAAAAGAGAACTAACTCACAGAAACGTATTTATTTACTTCAAAAATTTGATGAACAGGCATTCTGTGATATCATAAGTCAAAAATGTGTCTTAAAATGATATTTTCCGATGGTTATTATCTACATAGAATCACATAAAAATTAAGATCATTTCGTAATTTAAAAACATAGCCAATTCTCACTGAAAGCACCGAATATGATCAAAAGATTAAAAAAAATTAAAAGAAAATTATCTTAATCAGAAGACGGATCGAACCTGATAGTAATAATGAAAATGTGCTGTTGAAATGGCTACCACGTTCAGTTGACTTGACTCGTTGTGTTTTTTTAATGAGCCTATGTAAAAGAACTGGTTCATGTACCCATTTTTCCTACAAGCCTAGAGGAAAATAACCAGAGAATCACTGAGCACTGCAGACTGCTACGCAAGAAATGCTACAAAGTTTAAGGAAGAAGCTGGATAACTGATTGATACGAGTCGTGTAATATATGGTGCTCACATTGAACGTTTCTGAATGCTTGTGAACTCGATTAAAAAAACTACAATTTTAATATATATTGTTCGCATTTTGATAATGACTTATCTTATTGTTGAACATGAAGTCTATTTAATCTCATGTGACTCTGAAAAGTTATTAATCAGATATTCACTTTTCAAATTATTTGAATTTTTTGGTATAGTATAGTATATATATATATATATATATATATATATATATATATATATATATATATATATGTATTGGAAGTCAGTCAATTACGCAATATTAGTCTCAACGTCTTGGTATCTTCAGGCGTTTCATATGGACTGATTCTCTAATGTTTTTTTTTCAAACAGACAACAGGGATTTAAAGAAGGCACAAATGGAAGTTTAAAATAAGTGAAATTTAAAAATAACAGAGATTTCAAATAATTGCAAACACATTAATCTGGGTTTGTATGAACCTAAAATATATTTTCTGATATGTTTATATCCAGACATTACTTCAGATCTTTCATTTAGTTACCTTTATCGTTCTAGAATTAGTATTATAGCTTAATTCTCTTCTTGTCACAATCTGCAGACATCACCACCGTTGTAAGGTCTGCACAATCAGCAGGCATCACTACCGTTTTTTTTTAAACCAATTGGTACAAAAGTCTCATGATCCCGAACAGTTGAAACAAAGGTTGCATCATCGACTGACTTCCAAATGAAAATATTTAAAATTTCTACAGTATAGATCACTCTTTAATACAACTGTAAATTGGGTCTAATTTAATTCTGACAAATAACTGGTTATTACTAATAATAAATATATATAGTCATCCTGTTTCATCAGTACGGTTAGACATCCGATTGATTTGCCAGGATTGAAAACGGACCGAATTGCTATCAGTCGGCAATTCTACCTCTGAATTATGGGCGTTCGGTAGAAAAATGCCAACTTTTTGCGTGTGATATATGCTAGTAGCCAAGAATTACTTACTGAATGAACGATGCGTAGACACTAGACTAGCTACTGTTTTTTCAAAGTCTACCATTCTTCCAGAGTTTTTCAAAGTCTACCATTCTTCCAGAGTGCTGTGAGAGCGTCTACTCTAGCATCTACGCATCGTTCATTCAGCAATGAATTAGAACACTCTCAGCTACTGGGCGTGCATAATGATAGCATAAACGCTAAAAAGTCTGCCTCCTTTTACCGAGCGCCCATAGCTCAGAGGTAGAATCGCCGACTGATGCCAATTCGATCCGGTTTCAATCCTGGGTAAAAAGCAATCTGATGTCTAACAGTACTGATGAACTGTGATACAGCGAAACAGATTTGTCTGCGGATATATATTATTATTATTATTATTATTATTATTATTATTATTATTTCATCCCATGCATGACAGTACTGCCGCTGGTTGCAGGAGATTACATAAGAGAAGAATGAAGAGAAAAAGAAACAGGTTACATGCGGTGTTATAGAATGGGTAAGAGAAGGACGAGAACACTGGGTAGAAGAGAACACTGGGGAGAAGAGTTGTCAGGAAAGCATGCGAGTCAAAAGATAAGAGACGAAAAATAACATTGCATTTATATTCTTGAAGATTGTAGCTGTCAACAAAGGGAGTTCCACAGGTGGGAAGTGCAAGAAAAGAAGCTGAAGAGTAGATGTTGCGGTTACATTTGATTGGTTTAACAGTAAAAATCTGGGACCTAATTACTAGTCAAGCAGCCCGAGTAAATTCATGCAGAGGGCCTAGGTCATTGAAGCAGAATATTATATATATATATATATATATATATATATATATATATATATATATATATATGGGAAATTGTCACTTACCTGAGCTGTGTTATTTTAGTCATGCTGACTCCGAATTATCGTGAGTCGTGAGGACATTACTGTAATGACTTCACTTTTCGGAGGCATTTACTGAAAAATCAATGATTGTGAAGGGAAAAACATTACTATAATGCTCTGACGAAACGGTGAAATCATCATGACTGAAAAAAAAAATACCGCTCAACTGTTAAGTGACACGATATTTCACATTCATTTAATTAAAGCCTTATCCTTAACTTGATATCGAACATTTTGTGTCAAAATATCTGTTTGCCAAAAGTGCCTTTCCAACCATAACCTACTGAAAAATACAGCAAATTTAACACTAAACAGTATATATATATATATATATATATATATATATATATATATATATATATATATATATAGTGTATGTGGATTGAGTGTGGAACCTTTCACTATTCTATCACGGTCCCACTGTTTGTATCAACTAAATTTGCTAGAGTCACTGTACATCAAATTCCGCTAGATTGCTGTCTGGGTTTGAATGTCATTCGAATCTGATTCTTGCATTTTTCTCTCGCCCCATAATCATCTTTTAATAAACATGCTTACTATTCCCAGAAATAAACTTGATAAGCCCTGGGACGAAATCATTTTATTTTTTTTAGTAAAGATGTCATGTAATCTTCTCATATTCGTAGCTAATATATATATATATATATTAACTTAAAAGTTAAATTTTTTATGTTCTACCTATGAAACTCGCACCGCAGAATATATTTGATGAGGGGTCGGAACGTCCTTACGACTTGAATCTAGAACAGGTTTAGTGCCAAAAGCAATACGAATCTCAGCAGAAAAATAACATTTCTGCACAGCAGAAGAAATTTGCCTAGTTAGGTTTTCACCCTTCTCTTTGATCAACGGAAGTCTTAAATACACCGGACATTTCGCAATAACTACTGGCTTAATTTTTATGAAGTCATCGATCTTCTTACAAATCCCCGACTTGACAATATTGGGTGGACACACATTATCGCACAAATTTCTCTTTATAAAATTAATTTCATTGCCAATTTACCCTTTAGAACAGATCATCAATACCTGATGAGTTAAAGTTTTTATGAAATTTATTTTGCGCTTTTGGGGGCAAAAAATGTCCCAACATGTGTATAAACCTGAAAAAAAATAGATTTCTCTACACTGAAGTACAAAATAATGTCAGAGTCACCAGTGCATCAATTACAGCAAGTTTAGAATTAACCTTTTTCTCAATTGTAAACCTCAAAAAAGAATGGAGATTATTAAACGAGAAGAGAAATTGATCATCCTCAGCTTCATCATCAATTAATCAAAATGTAATATGCATATAGTTATTGCTAAATGCAAAGTGTATTTAAGACTTCCGTGTCAGTTACATAGGTAGAGACACTCAATGACTTAACAGTAGAATAAAACATGTTCCACTGAAAGTCAGGAAAATACCTGGCAAGAAAGGAACTTGTAGATAACACGTATTGTTCCTCAATTTGTTAAAATATTATAAAAACTGGAAATTGTGCTATGGACTTTGATGGGCATTGTTTTTTCCGTATTGGCCAATTCACATTCACTTTTGCATATGAAGGTGCTGGAGTCGGTTTACATCAGATCATGCATGCCTTCGCTGAGTGAACATCAAGAGTGTTTTTAGGCCTTTCTGTGTTCAGGCTACAGTAGTTAATTTCCCCTTTCCATTGACCATTACATTTTTACAACTCATCTTGCATTAAGTTCTCCCAATTAAAAACTTGATGAGCGGGAACGAAACCAGTTGTTTTCATATATATATATATATATATATATATATATATAAAGCTGATTATGCACTGTAAAATAACTTTTAACTTCTAAAGCAATATTCAAGTCCTGTACCACAATAAATCTGTTTATATATATATATATATATATATATATATATATATATATATATATATATATATATATAATTATTAACCAGTTATTGATTAGATTCAAATCATACCTGTAAACAG